>VWZK01018572.1:0-10552 GCA_013396935.1 Baryphthengus martii | reverse complement strand
GGAAAGGCTGAGGGAGCTGGGTCTCTTTAGCTTGGAGAAGAGGAGATTGAGGGGAGACCTCATTAATGTTTATAAATATGTTAAGGGTGAATGTCACGAGGATGGAGCCAGGCTCTTCTCAGTGATGCCCAATGACAGGACAAGGAGTAATGGGTGCAAGCTGGAACATAGGAGGTTCCGCTTAAACTCTAGAAGGAACTTCTTTACAGTAAGGGTGACAGAGCACTGGAACAGGCTGCCCAGGGGGGTTGTGGATTCTCCTTCTCTGGAGACATTCAAGACCCGCCTGGACACCTTCCTGTGTGATGTCATTTAGGTTCCTGCTCTGGCAGGGGGATTGGACTTGATGATCCTTTGAGGTCCCTTCCAATCCCTAACATTCTGTGATTCTGTGATTCTGTGATTTTCATGCCTGTTGTTATGCTTCTATTACTCTATCGTGTTTCTGCTAAACTGTTTTCCAGAGTTTAGCCTTCAGAGATTTTTTGTTTGTTTTTTTGTTTTCCCCATTATATGTGTCTGCCTTAGACTGTATACGGGTGCTTTCTTTTTCAGGATGTTTGTTTCTGGTGGCTGGGGGTTGAGATGAAATGGAGGCATAGACATTTTTAACATTGAGTAAAATACTATGAGATGTTTGGCTTTTTCTAAGAAAACAGTAATAGAAATATGAGGATTCAATATGTCATGGTTAAACAGTTAAACTGATATGAATTGCACAAAAAACTTGATTGATCTCACTTGGTGTTCTAGTGTTCCAGCTCATGTATGGAGTGGACTCATGATCTCATTCAAAAAAACACACTTAATAATAATATGATGGACAGGCCATGGGGAAGAATAGTGCAGGAATTTCCTTTTTAGAGGCCCATCAACCGGCAATTTTAGGAGAGAAAAAGACATCTGTATTAGCTAAACATCACAATATGATTTTTGCAGCTAAGAAACAGGCTAATATAAATTACATTGGAAGGAGTAGGGGAGTATTGCATTTCTTTCAGTGTTGGTAGGAAATTCAGCTAGAACTTTGGGCAGAGTCATAGTCTTAGAAAAAGAGCTGAGAGATTAATTTAAATGGTGCAACAAAACTGTTATCAGATGAAAGATTCCAATAGCTGAACTCCTTTAATTTCAAGGAAAAAAAAAACAAACAAACAAAAAAAGAAAAAAAAAATAATAAAAAGCCGAATGGTTTGTGTAGAAATACTGTATTAAGAGGAAAAGTAATATGATTTTTGTGGCTAAGGAACAGGCTGATATAAATTACATTGAAGGAGCAGGGAAGTATTGCAATTCTTTCAGTGTTGGTAGGAAATTCAGCTAGAGCTTTGGGCAGAGTCGTAGTCTTAAAGTAAGAGCTGAAAGTTCAGTTTAAATGGTGCAACAAAACCGTTATCAGAGGAAAGAGATTCAAATAGCTAAACTCCTTTAGTTTCAAGGAAGAAAAACAAAACCAAAAACAAATAAAAAAAACAAACAACCAAACCCAAAAACCAACAAAAAAACCCAATGGTTTCTGTAGAAATACTGTATTAAGAGGAAAAACAAGAGTTGTTAGTGTACAAGCACCCAGATATGAGTCTTCCAAAGAGAATGTATAAGCTCAAAAATGTGAAAGTTTCTAACCATCATAGGTTTAAGAATGACATTCTGTAGAAGTAATAATCTGACAGATTGCAAAACAGTGATATTTTTATGAGAGGTTTTCTGTAGCACAGTTGACTGTAATAGCAGGACTGTTACTTAGTGACCTGAGATGTTACTCTCAGTGATATGCAGTACATGTATGGAATAGGAAAAGAGTCAGGAGCTTTATTCAGGTAGAGAAGAAGAAAACAACAGCCTGGATAAGAGTGAAGGTGAAGGTGGTGCAGAGACAGAAGATGAAAACTGAGAAAGATAGCAGTTTTCTCATCACAAATCAAAGGGGTAAGAGCAGAAGATGGAGAAAAGGAACCAAGGGAAATAAAGAAAGAACAATGCCTGGTCAGATTGAAAATCGAACAGATTATTCTGGAACATATCTTTAGCTTGTCAGTTTTTGTGCTAAAAGTACATATTCTTCTGTCATATTGATTAGCTATTGAGAATACAAAGTCAAATCTGTCATAGTTTAACCCATCTCTTTATGTATGTGCATTACTATAGGTTTCCCGATCACCAATCTCCCTTCCTTTCTTTCTCAACTTCTTGCCTGCCTCCCTTTCATTATTTTCAGAAGAACATAAACAAGTAGAACCTGCACTTCCTCAGCATAAAGTAGTACTGTGCCCTTATTAGTGAAAGCTTCTACCACTACTACAACAAATAAATGAGTTCACATCAGTGGGGCAGCTGTGACCACACTATTTTTCCTAATGTTTTGGGTTTTTTTCTGCAAATGGAAATACACTTTTAACCAGTAATCTCTAAAACTAAGGCATATTATTGTCCAAAATAATTCAGCACCTTGGTTAGATACATCTGTAAGTCTGATACATGGTGAGATTCAGGCCAAATATATATCAAAACATAATCATAAATGTTCTGCTGATAAAGGAGATTTCCCTTAGCTAAGATCCCTTTGAGGAGATGTCAGAAAGAATCACAGAATCACAGAATGTCTCTGGTTGGAAGAGACCTTCAAGATCATCTAGTCCAACCTTCAACCAAACACTGCAAGCTCACCGCTAAACCATGTGCCTAAGCACCAAGTCTACACTCCGCTTAAATACCTCTGTTGTCCCAGAGGCATCCTTTAGAGAGTCAGGCAGTCTTTTACTGTGGTTAGGTATAGGGGTAGGATTTGCTATTAAGCAAAAAATTGTCTGGCATATTCAGATTTGTGTCATTTCGTTGCCAGATGCTTCTTGGTGTTTAAAAATATACAAATCTATAAAAAGGAGTAGTGGTATTTGCGGAAGTAAAGTAACACTTCAGTACTTGAATCAAAATGTCTACAGGGAATTTCTAATAATTTTCCATGGTTTTAATACTCTAAAAATTAAATCAAAGTGATATGTCTAAATTCTTCACAAGAATAATCCATTTATAATGAAATTAGGAAAGAACTTTCAAATTTGGTTGGCTGAGAAATCCCATTTTTAGTGAAACAGAAAAAGACATTCTCCTGTCTTTATACCAATAACCTTTCATTAATATAGACTCAAATAAAGACTCTAGAACATAATATTGGCAATTGCCTTTAGATAGTAATCCTAGATCGTCTTTGGTCTCTCTCAACTTCTTTACAAAGAAAAATTGCTGGGTTTTAATTTCTAATTTATGAAAATTGACAGCAATTGTCTTCATAGGTATTCTGTTGTAAAAAATTCTAAGAAATAGTGATCATTTGGCAAATAGGTGTCAGTTCCCTATCTGAAATGCTTCTCTTGAGGTTTAGAATACATGATAGAGATAATGATGACATGCAATGACTCGTTTTGTTGTTACTCTGTTTTGAGGTGATTCTGTTTATTTTTTGGCTTTTTTGTTAATGTACTGAGAACACTAGATTCATGTAGAATGAAGCATTAGTTCCATAAAAAACCTACAATTTCAGAATTTAAAAGAATATTTTTTTTTTTTAGATAGGTGTAAAAGTGGACCCAATGACAATGGTAATAACTTACCATTTAAAAGTTGTGAGTCTCACTGAAGTCAGTGGCTGAAAGCAAACCTTTTTGTTTTATTTGTTTTGGAGAGTATCATATTTAGAAATGTTTTGCAGGATTTTTTTTTCTTCTATATAGTATCACAGCGAAGACACCTGTCTTTTGTACCCCATGTTCATTGCCTCTTAATCCAGATTTTTATTTTTTTTATTTGATTTTGCATTATTGGAGATTTTTTGGGGGGTTAGACATTCCCCTCTACTTTGTCCTTCAGTCAAGTAAGACACGTATCTCAGAGAATTTCAGTTTTGATCTGTAACGACCAGTCTCTAATAACTTCTAACCCATTACTCTGTTTAAAATACCTCTTATAGCAATGTACATAGGTGCTAAGATCCAGCTCAAAAAGCAGATGTTGCCTAAATTCTTATTAGTTTTGGTGTAGGAACTAATTATTTTTTAATCTGTGTACAGATCATTTTTGGGTTTTTTAATTAATGCAAAATAAAATAAAATAACATAAAATAAAATATGCAATTTTGTCCCTTTTTTTCAGAATTAATTTTCTGCCTGCATGATTCTCCTTCAAACAATTACTAAGAGAACAAGACTGAAGATTATGTTAGTGAAGGCATGCTAAGTAATCCACAAGAAAGCATGACACTTACTATACTAGCTCCTCTGTTTGCAGTCAATGTGAGAGTTGTGACAGATTGTGCAAAAAATTATACTCCATGGAAAACTTTCTTTACATTATTTACTCATTTTTTTTGTTTTCATCTTTGTTTTTCATATGCGCTTTAGATGTTTAATGTACAAAAAGGTGCTGCCAGAGGAATAATGACAGCCACTTTACTGATGTATATATAATTAGGACTGTCTGCTCTGATTAATAACAATAAATCTTTAACCAAACTTTCACACATTGGTTTCCTGTTAGGCTAGTGCACTAACTTTAGTTTTCAGTTGGTATTTGTTTATCTGCTTGATGCAACACGTTCCCTGCATCTGTTCCTTTGGTATTTACCTAGAGTCTTCAGAGAGTGAGAAGCAATTTTGCATTTCAGAGGAGCTTAACCCTGTTATGTTTACACCATTATTAAACACAGGTGGTCTACGCAGACATGAACAACTTTTCAAAGGAAACATGTTATCTAGTATTTTGTTTTGCCAGATCAGGGTGAAGAGCGTTGTTTTCTCAGAAGCGACTCAGGAGGAGCTGGAAATGGTTTTTGTTTCTCTGAAAAGCAGGAGTATTTTGCTTCTTTGAATCAGTTGGCTTAGTGAGTGTCTGGCCTCTATACAAGGTTCAGTCCTTTTGACTCCAATCATTCTTCCAAACTGCATTACTTTACTACAGAGGAGGTCTATTTTTTAAAGCTTATTTCTTATGGAATTCAAGTTTACATTTGATGAAGGCAAATGTACCTAATACTGCAGTTTGTGAGAAGTTTTTCCATTAAATTTTGAAAAACTTATTCACATAAAATGTTGTATGTGTAAGTACTGCCTCTTGTAGTACATTTATTCTGCACACTGGGCAAAATTTGATTTCATTGATATGCTGGGAAGGCACTCAGGGAAAACGTAACTCTTACCTTGCAGTTCCGTGGGAATGGCTGGTTTGCATAGCATTTGCGTCCAGCTGTACTGAAAAGCAGTATCTTCATTTGTGGGTGGATGAAGTAATTAAGTAACTGGTTCAAAGGTACTGTTTTCTAGATTTTTAAAAACAAGATTTTTTCCCTGAATGTCAGTATGGGTTACAATCTCTGGGCTAGATAATAAACCATTGCTTTTAGTTGCAAATCTTGGAAAAGAACATGCAGAATCTCGAATACAATGAAATATTTTTGAAACAGTGGCTTCGCATTTTGTCTCAGCTGCTACAATAATTTATTAATACAAAGACCTTAATAGAGGTACAATCAGTGAAAACAAGTCCCAGATACCCTAAATCATAAATATGCCAATAATGCTTTAGTGGAAATATGTATAAACATTCAGTATCACCAGTGAATTCAAAAAATGCTGGCTAAAAAAAGTCTGAAAATGTGTTATTTTGGAGTAATGATAAAATTCTAGCAGTTGTCTTACTACAAACATTCAGTTCGCTCCTACTTAATATGGAGCAGGCTTAATGCAAATTAATGTAAACAATACAAACCAGAAACTCAAAATGGAAGTATTTAGGCTTTCAACAAAACTCATCGCATTGGTTATCAGATGTATCTTATTTCATCTTTAAACATCTTCAACAGAATGTTGGAGGCTATGTAGGCTGGAGGAATAACATCTTTAACCTGGCAATACCACAGTGCCCAAAACACAGAAGCAATATAGCCATGACTGCAGTTTTAAAACAATTGGAAGACTGTCTAGTTCCCAAATTAAGAGCAGGATTTCAAGGGTTAGCTAGTGTCACATAAATAATTACATGTGATTATTAATGTGAGACTCTCGTACCTCATCTCAACATTTAGTTTTAAATAGCTCTAGATGAACTTTCGGCAAAACAGATTAATGCTAGAATCTGACTAAATAACTCATCTGTACTTATGATTTAAGATACTAAATCTAAGACCTCAGAAATGAAAAGCCAGTTACATCATCTGTTCTAACACAATCTGGTCACATTTTGATTTACAACTAATTGATCTGTACACAGTTTTTCACAGTATTTTTCATAAAAACACTTCCAAAGAATCATATTTTTTGTACTCTGCTTTTTCTTCCATTCTTCACAGAATGTGAGCTCCCTTCTGTCTTTTAATAATGGAAATGAAACTCAGAAATTCTAGAGTCAAATTACATCTGATGAACATGCCTCTGTCTTTGGAGGTCTGTTGGTTTCGAGTTGTTTCTTTTTAGTTATATAAGACAAATATGGAGTCTGTTCCAAAGAAGTGTCAGTATTAATTAAGGCTGCTACAGGCAGATTTAATATGCATGCTTGCTATTTGTATGTTGAATTATTTTCATCTGTGCTTTTCCGTTTATTGCAAATGAATATTTCTAAGAGCTGAGCAACTCCCCAAGAATTTTACAAATTCTCTATGTATCTTCTTCTAAAGCTCCATAGGCAAAATGTTACCAGCCTAACTGTGAAAAATTCTTAACTCACTCAGGTATTCATGTAAGTTGCAATTTTTTTTTATCTTTGACTGAATTTCTTCAACATAGTGATAGATCTTTACAGAAAAACAGGATTTGTAGACAATAGCAAGGGTGTGTTGGTGATGGCCGGTTACAATTAGTCACAGAGTACTACACAGCAACTGTTGATGAGTGTCCCTGACAGCATATGCATAACTGTCCGAGAACTTGTTGTTTGTTGCAAGTATGCTTATATTAATTCAGAATTAATATTTTACTCCTTCCTTCAAAGATTTTAACCTTCTGTAAACGTAGTTTTCAAAATTAGTTTACCACTTGATTATTTTCCCCTGTATGGTTTTATAGCTCTTTCAGCATTTAATCCAATTCCTAGTTTTATACATTTACCTCACTGGAGTCTTCAGAAACATTTACCTCAGGAAATCTTACTAATCTGTTGATTGGCTAGTTTCATTTCAGCAAACAGACCCCTATGGGAAAGAATTGACTGTATTCATTGTAAGACTTTTGTTGTCTTGACTTCATCAATCATTATCGTGACTATTTTAATACTTCGTTATTCTCTTCTGATTTTCCTCAAACCCATGATTTCTAGGTAGTCTTTGTTTCTCTCTTCTTCAATCACAGGTCTAAAGATTCAAGAAGAATATTTATAATACCTTTAACGCCTGTGGGAGGTGGTGTAACTGTCCACTCAGTGGACGCATGATGATTTGAATGCTGTGCTCTTGGAGCACAAAAATCAAGGGGTTATGCTTCAATCAAACAGTGCAATTTTATTGTTTTGCCCGTAAAGTGGTGTGTGATAGACAGAAAGGGTGATAGGAAGAGAAGAAAAGGTAAAGTAAAGAGAAGGAAGAGAATTATAGTTACCACCATGGGTCCAAGGAGTCCCTATGGTCCCAGGTCAAGGCACCATCCCACGGGTCCTTCCAATCTTTGTGATCCTTGGTGAGGAAGCTGCAAAGTTCAGTTACTAAGAAGCCATCTTTTATGCTAGGCAACACACCTTGCTGCTTCTCTGTTCCTTGGGTTTCTGCCAATCTCTGCCTTTCCTGAGTGAGGTTTCCATGCACGCACAAGAAGGAGTGTCTGAAGCATGGTTTGCCTTACAGGTGGGTAGCTTTTGACCAGGAGGTGTGTTTTCATATTAAAATGATCAAAGTTCACCTAAAGTTTAAGTTTTCGTAATTGTTGCTAAGACAACAGTTGTATTCCATCTTCTTGACAGTAACTATGAGGTATAGCTTGACCATTTCTTCTTGTCCCAGGTAACGGAGAATGGTACAATACTCCTTGTACCATACGATTCTCCCTTTCAGAGTGTTTACGTCTTGGTATCCCTAGGGACTGCATTCCATCCTGTAGATCAGTAACTGCATCTCAGGTAGGCCACTGCAGACTCATATCAAGATATTAGTCAAAGTTTCGGGGTGCCTGATTGTCCAAGTCTCTGATGACAATGTTGAGACAATACTGTTCTTCAGACCGACTCTTACAGGTGATTAGTGGACTACACATGATCAGAGATAACAAAAAGGAGATGGACTAAATGGCTAAGACACTGCACTACAAGAGCCCAAACCTCCAGCTGTACCAAGGAGCAGCAGGCAGCACCTGCACTGGTCAGGCTGGAAAATGGAGACAACCAGGCTGCTAAAGGCTGGGAGCTCTTAAATGAGGATAAAGGGCTTCATACCCGATGGTTCTTTTCCTGGTCTTAGTGGTGAAGAAGAAGGAAAGAGTGAATGGATCTTGGAAGTCAAAAGCTGTTTGTACTTTTGGCATTGGAAATAGAATTTAACTTTTTATGACCATGTGATCATTTTTGAGAGTTGCTTGAAAGACAAGGGATCCACCTGACCAAGTAGGGAATAACATCTTTATAATTAGGCTGGGAAATCTCAAAAGGGGGGCATTAAAGTATGAACATGAAGGGAGGGAGAGAATGGCCAACAATTCAATGAGGAAGCAGTGTACCAGGTCGGAAAGGAAAGCATGAGAGCTGATGAAAACACTAAGGGCTTCATAGTCAACAGCTGGAATGCTGCCATAGAAAGATGCAGGCTCTTTAGGAAGGACAGACTGGCCAGGTATAAAGAGGGAGTTGCCTTCATGTTGGAGAGTAGAAGGACTTATGGAGCTCTTTCTTCGGTTGTGTAGTGGACCAGTCAAATTAGTAAACAGACTAAAGTGGGAAACTTTGTGATAGGTATCTGCTACAAACTGCCTTGAGGAGAAAGAGCAAGCAACTGAAATCTTCTTCAGACAACTGGAAGAAGCCTCACGCTTATAGGACTTTGTCTTCTTGGGAGAATTGGCCTACCCCAATGTCAGAGGGACAATGCAGCAGGGCACAAGTAATCCAGGAGATTTCTGAAGTTCACTGTCGACAACTTCTTGACACAGATAATCAAGAAATCAGCAAAGGGAAATGAACTCTCGAACCTGGTGGAGAACTTGATGTTTCAAAGACAGCAAGTAGAAGTATCTGGGAACTACAAACTAGTCAGCTTCACTTTGGTCTATTGAAGTCCATCTTGTTGTTTCAGAAAGTTTCTTACTTTTGCTCTATGTATTTATTATTATTTTTTGGTAAAAATAACACAATATACTTCTGAATTTTTATTTAACTTGCTAAGGTTTAGAGCTGGGCAAATGATAGATGTGCTTTAATAAACCCTCTCCCCTTCCGAAAGGGAAGAGAAAGGGAAAGAGAGAGAGACTTATGGATTGGAAAAGAAAATTAAAACAGCTTTAGTGAAAATAAAAATAATAAAATGGAATATGTATTAATATATACATAATCAACACCGAACCCAACCCCCCTGATGGCAATTATGTCATCACTGATGCTGTGGAGCAGGTTCTGGGGAGCTTCCAGACTGGACTGTGACATATAAAAAACAGATTCAGGAGTTGAATTATGGAACTGTATTCAGGAACACACAGATCAGGTTCTAAGGTAGAACAGATAGAGTCCCGCTCATACAGCAGTCATTGAAGAAGAGACCGTGACGGTCGTAACAAATATGAAGTATATAGGATGGAATCCCTTGCTGTTCAGTTTAGCATCACCTGTCTTATTCACTCCTCCCTGCAGATATGGCCTTTTACTTTCTGCACCCGCAATGTGGCACAAAAGATTTAGCAGTGACATTGGTCTTTGCAGCAATCCTTGGTAGTAATTCTAAACATCCGATATTATCTATACACCAAGATTTATCGGAGGAGGGGATCCTCAATTCATCCCACTTTGAGGCCAGTGCTAGAAATACATGCCCTGGCCCCAAAGAAGGATCAGAGGCCAGCAAGAAAGTACATGAGTTTCAAGAGACTGGATTCCAGCTGGTAGACATTCCAGCCAGGAAGCCAGTTTCACTTAAATGCATCTGTGCAAATGCAAGGAGTACGGGGAACAAACAAGAGGAGTCAGAGATGTGTGCATGTTATTGACATCACTGAGACATGGTGGAATGGCTGCTATGACTGGAGTGTAGGAATAGAGGTCTACAAGGTCTTTAGGAAAGATAAGCAAGAGAGAAGAGGAGAGGGTGTCACCCTCTACATCAGTGATCAGCTGGAATCCATGGAGCTTGGCCTGGGAATGGATTAGGAGCTGATCAAGAGCTTATAGGTCAGGGCTAAAGGGAATGCAGGGAAAGGTGATATCACAGTGGGGCCTGCTACAGACCACCTGATCAAGAAGAACAAGAGCATGAGGACCTCTATAGGCAGATAGGAGCGGCTTCACTTTCATAAACCCTGGTCCTCATGGCGGTTTTCAATCACCTGAACATCTCTTGGAAGGAAGGTACAGCAGGGCACCAGCAATCCAGGAG
>VWZK01018571.1:73514-86489 GCA_013396935.1 Baryphthengus martii | reverse complement strand
GAAGGAGGGAAAAGAGGAAGGAGGGAAAACTAAGGAAAAGTCAAAATAATAAAATAACAAAATACAACTTAAAATGAAATTTAATTTTAAAACTGAAATCAAATAATAAAACTGAAAAACCCCAAAATAAAACAAGGAATACAATTAAAAATCAAAGAATAAAATAAAATTTAAAAACCAATAAAAGTTTGAGCGTGGCGGAAACGTCACCTTCCATGTCTTCAGTTGGCTTCTTCCCCTTGACCAAACGGTCTCCAAGGCAGCCCCGAGGAACCGGCGGCCTCCGCGCGGCCGTCTCGGAAGAACGCTCCGCGACTCTCGTCCGAGAAACTAAGACGGCTGCGGAGAACCTGGATTTCCACCTCCGAAGTATTCCGCGGGCCGGCGCCGGCGAAAAAGGACGTCTGAAATTCCTGGCGGGCGGTGCCCGAGTTTCTAAAAATCCGGCCGTTTGCTCCCTAAGCAGTTTAAAAGCTCAACGGAGCCCAGTTCCAGCTTTTGGAAATAATCATCCGGAATGCACGAGCTGGATTTCTCTGCGGGGGTTTTGTCCCCAGATTAACCTCCTCCTCCTCCTCCTCTTTTCTTTATTTTTTTTTTTTTATATAGTGAACTCCAAGCCCCTTTTTGCCTCTGCTTTTATGGTGTATAATTTCACTCCGGCATTATCCGCCGGGATTTCAATCCCCGCCCGCTTAAGCCGCGTCTAATCTTTTCATACCACATGTGGAGACTTTGCGAGTTATTAGTTCGGCTCCTCGAGACGCCGGCGAAAGCAGCTCGGGAAGCTGGAGGAGAAAAGAGACGCGTCTCTTCTCCCGAGGAGGATTGAAATTGTCCATCCCGGCTTTGAAAGCGCTTCCCCGCTGCGGGACCAGCTCCGTTCTTTTCACAGCCCTTAGGAATTAAAACCGGATTCCTACTAAATCGTCGTCTCCCTGATGTGTCTATTAGTTGGGGGAGGAGAAGGTGAGGAGCAAAGCTTCTGGAGGTGGCCCAAAGACACTTCACCAGCTTCATAAAAGTCACCTCTTCGCATCTCCCGGTAAAATCAATTTATTGCCCGGCCACAGCTTCTTCCCAAGCGTCTTGAAAGGGGCTTTATAAGGAATAATTAATTCCTGCATCCTTCTGAGTTAGGAGAGTATTATTCCATCTCCTTAAGAGGAGCCCAGCTGTGTCCCCGTATGTCTCCTTTATCCTGTGCTACACGGCGAGGAGCAAATGTCCCCACCCCTGTATCCTGAAAACTGCAGGACCTTTAACGTTGGAAAAGACCTCCAAGGTCATCAAGTCCAGTCATCTACTCAGAATTAAAGGCTCACTGAGGTTGGAAAAGACCTCCAGGATCATCGACTCCAACTGTCTACTCAGAATTAAAGGCTCATTGAGGTTGGAAAAGACCTCCAAGGTCATCAAGTCCAACAACCCAACCCTTGTTCCTTGGGAGCAGAGGCCAACTCCCGCTGGCTCCAACCTCCTGTCCAGAGCCAGAAGGTCTCCCCTGAGCCTCCTTTGCTCCAGGCTCAACAAGCCCAGCTCCCTCAGCTGCTCCTCCCCACACTCCTGCTCCAAAACACTTCTCCAGCTCCATTGCCCTTCTCTGGCCACGCTCCAGCCCCGCCAGCTCCTTCTGGGAGTCAGGAGCCCAAAACCAACCCCAGGATTCAAGGGGTGGCCTCCTCAGTGCCCACTCCAGGGGGACAATCCCTGCCCTGGCCCTGCTGCCCCACCAGTGCTGCCCCAGCCAGGATGCTGGTGGCTAGTTACTTAAAACCTAACTTCACAGCCTGGTTTGGGTGGGAAGGGACCTTCCAAGGCCATCTGGTCCAACCCCCCTGCAGGGAGCAGGGCCATCTGCAACTGGAGCAGGTTGCTCAGACCCCCATCCAACCCAACCTTCTCTCTGGAGCCCAGGTGTGTCCAGAGAGTTCCAGCCAAAGGAAACACCCAGGAGAAAGTGTTTGCAGAAAAGCTGCACCTCCCCCGAAAAGTTTACAAACCCCACTTAGAGCGAAACCTCAACTAAGAAAATATTTACCTTTCAACACCAACAAACCACAACATTTACTCCAGTGCAAAGACTTTGTACCTTTCACTGAGTTTTTTCAGGGTTCCTTGTGAAAAAACCAACTCCTCCTGCACCACAGCACAACTCAAGGTATCAGAACAGAAGATTTTTGCCACGTACTAGAAGATGGGACGTTCGACCATCAAAACCACGGCCCAACCCAACCACCGAGCAGCGAAAACACTCGGCACGAAGCCTCCCCCACCGAAGAAAGCTTTTCATCACCGCGTGGAAGGACCAAGCCACATTTCCCAAGGAAAAATCTTCAACCCAGGCAGCAGGAGAAGGGCAGAGCCGCGGTCGACGGCTCCGACCCGCGTCCCGATCCCACCCCTTGGTTCCTACTCACGCTCCGGTTGCGTGGCAACCTTGACGGGCTGCGAGCTCTCTCCCGGTCCCCGCTCGTTGTAGGCCACCACTCGGAAGGTGTAAGTCTCCTCCGGTTTCAAGTTGCCCACGGTGAGTTGAAGCGTCCCAGGTTGAGATGTGTTGACTGCTCGTTCCCTAGAAAAAAATTAAAAAAGAATCCAAAAAAAATTCCCATTTGGATCTTAAAGAATTATTCACTTACGCGGTCGGTAGCCTGGAAGGTGGGATTAATTCGCAAGCTTCAGTCTGAGGCTTGTTTTGTGGCGATTTTTTTTTGTATTATTATTAGTTTTTACTTGGAAAAGCTTAATTCAACTCATGAAGTCCACCGGGAACGTTGGAAGCTCCACAAAAAGAGACTTGTGTTTAAACAGACTCTGAAGGTTCTTCATATAAGAAACAAGGAAAATGGATGGAAAAAAACGGCTCAAACGCGGAGAGAGGAAACAAGATGCAGATTCCCAGAATGGTTTGAGTTGGGAAAGACCTCTGAGATTGAGTCCAAGCGTTGCCCCATCCCTGCCAGGGCACCATGGACCCCTGTCCCTCAGCACCACAGCTCCACGCCTTGGAAACCCCTCCAGGGATCCTGGGGACTCCAGCCCTGCCCTGGGCAGCCTGGACAACTGATCTGGGGAGGGATCACTCACCATTTCAAAGGTCTACGATGAAAACCCACTTGGGGAGTGCGAACTAGGCTCCCCTTCGGCAAGATGAGCAGTTCAGGAGAACCTTTCTCCTGCTGCAGAAAGATGAGCGGACACCACCACGGCTACGCAAACTTGACACCAGCTACTGGGAAACTGGTGCACAAGGAAAGCGGGTCCTTCTCCACCCAACAAGCGATGATGAGTCTGTCTGGTGTCCAGCATCAAATCAATCTCAAGAACCCGAGATTGCTTGGGGTTGGAAGGGACTTTTCAAGGGTCATCTGCTCCAACCTCCCTGCAGGCAGCGGGGACATCTGCAACTAGAGCGACCAATCTCACCTGGGATGGTGCCAGGAATGGAGAATCAACCACCACTCTGGGCAAGCTCCTAAGGAACACAGCGGCTCATCACTGAACAAGTGAGCGGAGATGGGTTGAAACTCCAAGAGGGAGATTTAGACCGGAGAGAAGGGAGAAATTGTTGGTGCTGAGGGTGGGGAGACCCTGGAAGAGGTTTTTCCCAGGAGGTGGTGGCTGCCCCATCCCTGGAACCATCCCAGGGGAGGTTGGCTGGGGCTCTGAGCAACCTGCTCGAGTTGCAGATGTCCCTGCTCCCTGCAGGGGGGTTGGACTCGACAAGACCTTGAAAAGTCTTTTCCAGCCCAAAGCAGTCGGTGACTCCACGATTTCGTGTCTGCCGGCGTCCGTACGGACACCTGGAAGAGCGATACCCATCCAATTCCGCGCCCTACATTCCACGACTGTTTTCCGCTCCAGTTGAAGAGCAAAGAAGCCCCATCAACCACCTCCTAAGAGTCATTTACCTACTAACAGACCCTTCACATAAAATCCTCTATTTCTGGTAGTCGACGATCCGACGTTCCTCCGATTTCTTCACCCAGACGCCGCCCCCATCAGCACATTTCACGAAGCCTCTCCCTTTAAAGTGGAACTTTGAAGCTCTCACGCCTTCCAAAAGGAGGTTTCTTCCAAAGGCTCGAGCTGAGGCAGCTCCAAACTCCCGAGACTTATTTCCCCAGCCCGGTCCCTGGGTCGGGGCGGCCTCAGCGACGCCACCGGTTGTCACGCAAACCCTCCCCGCGTTCCGACGGGGGAAGATCGTCTTCCTCCGGCCTTAATTTCTCTGACAGTCCCTTGGCGGCCCTGAGGTTCATGTCAAATCCAATCTTTTTAGGTTTTTTTTCCCCCGAATGGAAAAAACAACGTGGAAACCGTAAACAACTCCAAAAGTCCAGCGAAGCTTTTCCCCCCACGGTAATTTTTACCTCCAAGTTTGCAAGACGACCGGTGCAGATGCAACAGTTGGAGTTGAGGCTCCAGTTGGAGAAGGAGTAGGGGAATTTTTCTTTTCTTTCCTTCCGGGGTTATTTATTTCATCACAGAGCTCCCAGGCTTCTGCAGAAGACTCTTTAAGGGGCGTGAACCTAGTTGGGAATGGGACTTGGGGCGTCCTTCTGGATATCGGGACTTTGAAGAGCGTCAGGGGAATTCCGGAGGAGAAATTAGTTGGAAGGAGAAGGGAATTTGAAGGAGATGGGGAGAGACTCTATCGGGGAATGCAGCGATAGGACGAGGGGTAACGGTTTTAAAATGAAAGAGGGAAGGTTTCGATGAGGTATTAGGAAGAAATTCTTTCCTACGAGGGTGGTGAGACCCTGGAAAAGGTTTCCCCAAGAGGTGGTCACCACCTCATCCCCGCACCAATCCAGGGGAGGTTGGATGGGGCTCTAGTTGCAGGGGTGTTAGACCTGGATGATCTTCAAGGTCCCTTCCAACCCAACCATTCCATGACCCTCTCAACTTTTCCATCTCAGAAACATCACGGTTTAAGTGCCTCCCGTATGAACATGTGAACCCAACGCAACGAGCTTGGCTTCTACCCCCTCTTTTCTCCACAAACCTACGCGACTCTCCTCCCACCAGAGACACGGTGCAGGAGACACTTGCCTCCGGCATCGGCCTCGGAAATGCCAACTTCAATTTCAGAGTTTTCTTTAACGGAGGAGAGTGAGTTTCACTCTCATCCCGAGTGCCGTGGGTGTTGTGTCCTTTCGGCCTCCTCAGCGGGATCGGATGGATCCAGGGCTCCGTTTAGGAGCATCTGGTTCTCGCAGCAGGAACTGCAGCCGTAGCTCCTGATGTCTGCAGAGCACTGACCCAAGTGACAAACCCTCATCTCGACAAATTGTAGAATAAATTAGGTCGATTCTAAAGGATTCTACGATTCCGACTCTTGTCAGTGGTGCTCAGTGACAAGACAAGGGGAAACCAGCACTAACTGGAAGCCAGGAGGTTCTCTGGGAGCGGGAGGAGAAACTTCTTTGGTGGGAGGGGGTTGGAGGCTGGCCCAGGCTGCCCAGAGAGCTTGGGGAGTCTCCTTCTCCAGAGAGATTCCAAAGGCACCTGGACACTGCACTGCTGGGCCCCCTGCTCTGGGTGCCCCTGCTGGAGCAGGGGGGTGGCATCAGAGGAGCTCCAGAAGGTCCTTCCAACCCTCACCAGGCTGAGATTCTGCTAGAAAGGACCTTTCAGATCATCAAGCCCAATTGTTAACTCATCCCTGCCAGGGCACCACTGAGCCCTGTCCCTCAGCACCACAGCTCCACACCTTGAAACCCCCTCCAGGGATCAGGGGGACTCCAGCCCTGCCCTGGGCAGCCTGCGACAGCCCTTCACAACCCTTTCCAAGGAGACATTTCTCCTCAGTTCCAACCTGAACCTCCCCTGGGGCAACCTGAGACCCATTCTTCTTGTCCTGGGAGCAGAGCCCGACCTCCCCTGGCTCCAAGCTCCTGGATTTCAGGGAGTTGTGGAGAGCCAGAAGGTCTCCCCTGAGCCTCCTTTGCTCCAGGCTCAACAAGCCCAGCTCCCTCAGCCGCTCCTCCCCACCCTCCTGCTCCACACCCTTCCCCAGCTCTGTTGCCCTTCTCTGGCCCCGCTCCAGCCCCTCCAGCTCCTTCTGGGAGCGAGGGGCAGGATAAGGCCACGCTTCAGCAGACAGGAGCTCACTTCTTGGATAACCGTGAGGTCCTACTTCTTTAGCTCTCACAAATCCAACCCATCCGCTCACTTTTCCATTAGATACGGACTCCTCCTCAAGCCCCCTGAGAAGCTGAGCTGCCATCAGCGCACACACAGGCACCAGTCACCACTCAGTAGCTGGAGCACATCGTACGTGTGGTGGAACACGGGCCAGGATGCTCCAAATGAGTTCTCCACAATGATGTCCGGGAAGAGGAAGCCGCAAGATTCTTCTTGGGAATAAAATCCTTTATGAAGTCAGGAAAAGAAAACCAACCCGAAGGAAATCCGTGGCACCTCTGTGAGAGCAGAACGAGTAGACACGCTGAGGAACCACACGAACACTAGTTCCAGCATCACAGAAGAACTAGGAAGCTCCAACGCACGTGGTCACGACCCATTCCCCTGGCTCTTTTCAAGATCTACCACCACTCGCTCGGCTCGAAAAGCCGCGCGCCGCTCGGCGAAGGCTCGACAAACCCACCTCCGTCAGCGATGCCGACAACGCCCGAGAACGCTCTTCAAAAATAACAGGTAGAACACGGAGCTAACAACTCCAACATCAGATGGTCAAGGAATAGCTGGAGGAGGCGAGGACACCACCGTCAACGCAACTGGTCCTTCACAACGAGCGCCGTTCTATCAACCTTGATACGATGTCTACAAAAATACACGGCACCAAAAGGCGTTTCTCCTTCACGCTGACCAACAGGAGAAGACAACAAGGTCGAGAAGCACTTGTGGGATACTTGTAAAGATCTCAGGCCCTCTTAAGACTATCCCCACCCCGCATCCAGAGATGCTTCTAGCTTCACAATCACCATGAAGAGACCACCAGAAGGTTGAGAACTGTTTCGTAAAGACCTCAAGGCCCTCTTCTCAGGACTAGGCCCACCCCTCCATCCAGAGGAGACCCGCGGTCTGTCGACGCCTACCTGTTGACGCCGTCCCTGGAGAAGAAGACCGTGTACGTCTGGAGGCTGCCTCTGGCTTCGGCGGGCGGGCGCCAGCTGAGACGGACAAATCGGCTGGAGACCAAAACAGGGACCACATCTCGGGGGGCAGAGGGGAGGACACTGGAACTTGGGACAGCTGGAGGGGAAGGAGAGGAGTCAGTCAGAGAGGCCGGTGGCACGGGGGTGTCGGGAGGCGCCGTGGTGGCCACGGCTGAGGTGGTTTCGGAACGGAGGGCCGAGGAGGCATGAGCAGAACGACAAAGGGACAAAAAAAGAGGGAGAAGGGGGAAAAAAAAGCAACAACAGCCGGTAAAATCACACCTTAAAAGACCATCCCGAAGAGCAACGCGCGGCGCTCAAGCGGCTGCTTCCTCGGGATACCCGGAATTCGTTTCTCGGCCGAGCGACCGCTACGACGCGTTCCTTGGCCCGCTCCTGTTCCCCTGGGTTCGTCTCCCGTGCCCCGAGCACCTCAAGTATTTAACCCCATAACCAACCAATAACTGACCAGAAGTCTTAGAAACCAACGGGTTTGGGAAGAGCAGGGGATTGGGAATTTCACGGGCCACGCCGGCCCTAAAAAGCACGTCTGGGAACGTTTGGGAGTCATTAACCGGGCTGTGATTAATAACACACATTCTTGCCTCGGACTTCCAGCGATCAACCCAAAATCCAGCGGGAATTCCGGAATTTCCCAGCGGCGTTTCCGGCGTAACGACGAGAGGAAAGTAAATATTCAAGCTGCAGCCTCGGCTCTTTGGGCTGCAAAGTTACGAGCCATTATTTGCCCCCCTGCTCCATTAATTATTTTGGCACCTGGAAACTCTCATTTCCATCAGAAAATACGACGGAATGAGGATCCTCCACCAAATGTCCATCTTCCTGGTGGATGCTGAGCAAGAGCTCAAGGGTCCCCAGGGGGAGAAAGAGGCTGGGGCCAGACTCTGCTCAGGGGTGCCCAGCGCCAGGCCAAGGGGCATCAACTGGAAGCCAGGAGGTTCCCTGGGAGCAGGAGGAGAAACTTCTTTGGTGGGAGGGGGTTGGAGCCTGGCCCAGGCTGCCCAGAGAGGTCATGGAGTCTCCTCCTCCGGAGACCTTCCAAACCTGGAGAGATTCACCTCTGCTCTGGGTCACCCTGCTGGAGCAGGGGGGTGGCATCAGAGGAGCTCCAGAAGTTCCTTCCAACCCTCACCATGCTGGGATTCTGTGGGTATCTAAGCTCCTCCCCTAGAAAATGAGGACATCTACTTAACATGGATGATGGAACTCTCAGAGAGCTTCTCAAACAGCAACATCTACCTTTAAAGACGCTAACTAAANAAACTCGGCGGAGCTATCGCTGCCAAAAGCAATTTCCCTCCGATTGTCGTAGCGGGCGAACGGCAAACGTCTCGAGCGCCGGAGTACAATTGAGAGAGACACCGAACCCGAAATTATCTCAGCGAGCGACGGCTCCGCTCCTTCAATCTTCCCGCCGCCGCCACCGCCAGATCAACCCGGCGCCGCTTAAACCGTCTTCATCAGAGGTTGACAGGCTCTGATTTGAGCCTGATGGGGTTTCTATGAACTCCTCGCAAAGTGCATCTTTCTCGGCTCTCGTGGCAGGGCGAGGATAATCAGCTCCCTCGGTACCACGAGAGGAGAAAAGCGACGCGTTTTCCCAGAGCTGAAAAGACCGATCGGCGGAGAAGGGCCCGCGAGGAACCGCTCTTCGCGTTTCCGTTGAGGAAGGGCCAACGGAGCCCCTCCAAATCACGCCCGAATCCTCCCCGTTATTGAACATCTGGAACCAAACCCCCCCAGTTTTTACAAATCCCCCTGGGTTTTATAATCCGGAATCAAATCCTCCTTTTTTTTTTTTTTTAACCAGAATCTGCTGCGACTTTTGCCACCTCATGATTATCATTTTGCCGGTAGGACCCACCCTTCTCCTCCTAAAGCAAAACGTTCTCAGAAGGAAGAAAAGGTTTAGATTTTTGGGGGTGGTGAGAGCCTGGCCCAGGTTGCCCCGAGGGGCGGTCCTGGCCCCATTCCAGGGAGATTTCCGTGGTTCCGCCCTCTGCAATGCCAACCCCATCGGAAGCTCAACGGGCACCGGAGCTTCTCTTTCGTCTCCGGCCTCGTTTGCGAGAGAGAAGCCGGGGAAGGAGAACGACTTAATTGCCGAGTCGTGCTGGAGGGAGGGAAGGAGGAGGTTGGTTATCCGCTAAACGGCCGGATCTGAAACTAGTAAACAGGGACACCTCCGCGGAAAGCGAGCCAGCCCGTCTCCTCCCACGCTCTCCTCCCGACAGGGAGCTGCTGCTCCAGATTGCAGAGGAGTCCTCGGGATGGAGCGTCAGGATCTGCAGCTCCGACTGAAGGAAAAAGGCCCGGAGAGGCCACGTCGCAAAGCGCGGCATCCACAGACCCTTCCTCATCCTCGTGGAACTGGGGATATCTCGGTTGCCCTCCAGCCTACACCTGCCAACCGGCCATGACAGAGCCGTGGCGCTGAGGGACGTGGTTCAGCGATGGACTTGGCCAGGCTGGGTTAAGGGTTGGACTCGATGACCTGAAAGTTCTTTTCCAACCTCAATGGTTCTCTGATAGTCTGGAGTTTTAGTCTCTGCTCACAACTACAACAGGTGACCGCCAGTACCACCAGGTGGAACACCAAAACAACCATCCATTCAACATTGACAAGAGTAAAAGCCCCCAGAAGGTCTCCACAGAGACTGCCCAAGCCCAACTCTCCCAGACTGACCTCCTAGCAGAGGGTTCCAGCCCTCCCAGCATTGCTGGGGCTCCTCTGGTCCCGCTCCACCAGCTCCCTGTCTCTCCTGGGATGAGGACTCCAGAGATGGACCCAGCTCTGCAGGTCTGGTCTGATCCCGGGGGTTGCCCCAACTCAGGAGCAGGACGTTGCCCTTGGCCTGGTTGAACCTCAGAGGAGGTTCACCTGGGTCCACTTCTCCAGCTTATCCAGCTCCCTCTGGATGGATCCTGTCCCTCAACCACACCAGAGAAGGTGACATCAGCTTGATGTCAACTTGCTGAGGGGGCCCCCAACCCGCTATGTCATCGAGGAAGAGACTAAATAGCATGATGTTCTCTTTTTTTCCTCTTTTACTACCAAGAAAAATCACTATCCACGTTGGCAAGGAGAAAAAAAATACTCAACAGCAAGATCCGGCCTTGCCGGCTGCTCACGTTGGCGCGGTGAAGAGACCTTATTAATTTATCCACGTGCCAGTGTGAAAAAAAAATTAAAAAAAAGAATTAAAAATAATTAAAGACTTAAAAAAAGCAACGAGCTGACGAGCTCTCGCGTTCAGAGAAGCGCCTCTTGCTCGCCCCCTGCGAAGGCAGGGCTGGTGTCACCGCGGCGGTGACATCTGCCATCGTCAATTAGGCACCAAGAAACGGAGGGGGGAGGGGGGACGAGGACGACGCGACCGAGGGGGCTACGGGGCTGGTGATTGCAAGAGATCCAATCACCCTCAAACGTTCCCGGTGGAAACGCCCGGTCGGAGAATCCAGTCAGGCGTCTCCGAGCCGCCCGTGGAGAAAAAATAATAAAAATAATAATAAAAAAATAATAAAAAAAATTACAAAATCTAAAAAAAAATTTAAAAATTTAAAAAATTTTAACAATTTAAAAAAATATTAAAAATAAAAACAATTAAAAAGCAGAAATTACAGCTTTTTAAAGCAGCTGACGGACTTGGCAGGCGTTTCATGGTCAAACACCAAGAGCGTGAGCACGGCCCCAAGTTTTGCAAGGGAATCTCCGGGGTTCAAGAATTTCCAATATCTCAACTCAAACTGCAAGCCCTAGGCTTTGTTCCTCAAGACCGCCCTGGAACGGCAGCGATTCGGAGAACCTACCCCGGGGGCCCACGACCTGCTGCCGCCTTTTGAGATGCGGAGCCTCCGACGTCGGGCGGACTTCATGGGGAGGCGGATGATGTCCTCAAAGAACTTGCTCGCGCTCAGAGATGTCGACCCAACCGCATCTCTCTGTCTCCTTTTTACCTCGAGTTTACATTCATGGCGAGACCCAGTGGAGAAACGGGTCTTGGTTGAGCAAGTCCAAGCGACGAGAGCTTGGAAATGAACTCTGGGAAATGAACTCTTGGAATTCTACCAAATGATCCCAAACACAAACTCTTTGCCGCTCCACAACCACCACGAAGCTTCGCTGACGGACCCAGAGAAGCCTCCAAGCGGCGACACCATCAACTCACGATCACAGAGATGCTCCAGGCGCCGAGCTGAGCCGCGAGCAGCGGTCTCATCAGGCGTGGACGCGTTTAACGTGCGGAAAAGGCGACGTCTACCCAGGGTAGGAGATATTCCTGGGTTGTTTGGTTTTCTCCCCTCCCTGTGTCGCTGCTTCAGTAAATCTTTAGCAGAATAAACAAAATCATCCAAGAGCTGGAGAGTTTCCAGGTGCCCCGTGTACTGCACGTTGAGGTGCCTTGAGGACAGCGCTTCGAAGGGAGAAAGAGCTGCAGCTCCTTCGACCTTCCAAAGCTTTTAAAAAGAAACCGTCTGCCTGTGCCTGGCAGATGAATAATTTGTGGAAAAGTCAATTTTTTTTTTTAACGGTAAAAGGTTCCTCGCGCTCTACGGATGACCCGGCCGTTACCTCCGAGCTCAGCCTCCCAGCAGGCACGTACCTTCAGGAGATCATGAAACGGAACAGTGGCTCTGCTTGTACAGAACTCAGGAAAAAAAAATAAAAATCTGTATAAACTCATTAAACTTATCCTCTTCCCAGCCTGCCATCCCTAAAATATCTGCCCTGCAAGGGTTGTCCGGGCCTGGCTCAGGATTCCCAGGGCAGGGCTGGAGTCCCCATCCCTGGAGGAGTTTCCAAGTCGAGGAGATGTGGCGCTGAGGGTTCACTTGACTTGGCAGAAGCTTCTCCAGAGCTCAGGGATCTCCAAGTCAAGGAAGCCATCAGGAGTTTCGCGAAAACCAGCTCTGGGGTGGGATGTCCCCACTGATCAAAAGGCTTCAACAAGACCTCGACGGAAGTTCAACAGGAACTTCAGCCTGATGTTTGAGCTTGGTACCAAGAACGTGCTCCTCTATCAACCACCTCTTGGTAGGTAGCACTTGGGGACACCGATGTTCACACCTCCTAAGACCCCGGGATGTGCTCCAGGGGGTGGGAGAAGGGCTCAGAAAAGACTCCTGGTGAAGACGACAGCGGTTTCGAGGCAGAGGAGGTAGGACCCAAGTCTAGGAGCTGAGGTTTCATCGCTCACGCTGCTCCCAGAACAACTATTCCACCGGAGGAGGAACAAAATGAGTCATTAAGAGGATTCCCAACCCGAGAGAATTAGTGCCCTGGAGCTGGAATAAATCCAGGAAGGAGTTCAACAGCGGACCGCGCCGGACAAAAAGAGTCAACCGAAACTTTAGCACCTTGTCCTCCCTAAAAATTATCTCCCAGCTTAAAAACCAGCGCCTGGACAGGTCAAATCCTCATTTTGAGACCCTTATCCCGGTGGAACACACTGAAAAAAGAAAGGAATACATTACATATGTCTTAAGGATGGGCTTTTTTTTTCCCCGGGATATTGAATTTCCAGCGAGAAACCAGCAGAACTAATTTATATATGAACGAAACTCCCGGTGCCCGGGTTAGAAAAGTAGCTCCTGTGGAGAAGAGGGAGGATATTTTTGGCATGGCGCGGCCGTAAAAGGTGGATACGGGGGTTTCCAATGGGAAGAAGGAGGGGGGGGGAAAATTCTCATTTTGAAATAGGGTTTTTTTTCATAGAAGAGCTACCAAGTCAAAATGTGGAGGTAATTCTACCGAACGATCATGCGGGGATAGAAGTGGAGAATGGGTTGGGTTGGAAGGGACTTTCAAAGGTCATCCGTGGGGGGA
>VWZK01018571.1:53050-73488 GCA_013396935.1 Baryphthengus martii | reverse complement strand
AAAAAAAAAAAAAGAAAAAGGGGAAGCTGAAGCTGAAGGGGGGAAAAGAGAAGGGGAAGGAGAAAAGGTGAAGAATCACCAAACAAAAAATCCCTCTTTCCATACGACCTGTACCTGAAGTTTCCCTTCATTTTTTTAACCAAACCCAACCACCTATAAGACGGAGCCTTCAACACTCTAATTTACATTTCCAGACTAATTCCAGCAGCTATCGCACCCCTGGCGCTCCCGGGGCTGCCGAGACCCCCGCGTCCACCAGCCCGGCGCTGGAGGGCGTTGCGGGTTGAGTTGGTCAATGGGGACTTTGCTGCTAGAAGTTGGATGCACAGAATCCTCAGCAGCTTTGAGTAATCTTCATCCATAATTCAAGATTTATAAGCTGGGTTTTTTTTTTTTTCAGTTTTAACAAGGCGGCGGCACCGCAATCGTCTTCCTCCAGCCCCGGCTCCTCGCAGAACACGACCGGAGGAGACTTGGGTTTGAAAAGAAGCAGTTTGCTTCCCTTTTCCGCCCGGAAAACGCTTTGAAATAAAAGAGCTTTTCTCAGCAGAAAAATTGGGAGGGCTGAAGAAAGACTCTTCCCTTTTGAAATATTAAATGCAATTTTAGTTCGAGCCGCGATGATTAAAAAAAAAATAAAAAAAAATGGCAAGCTCCTGCCGCCGGGGTTACGGCTCCTCATCGTCTACGCCGCCGGACTTCAAGCGAATTTATAATTGTCAGGGAGCTTTAAATAATTGAGTGGCCAGGCTCAGCATGGGAGGCGGGGTGTTTTTATTGTGCAATAACATCTCCGGCTCCCTCAGGCATAATCATGCCGATTATTAGCCTTGCGAGCCCGACGCCGCCTCCTTCGAAAGCCGCGAGCCCGACTGCGGGCGGAACAAGAATTGAGAGCGACGCCCTTCGTTTGCTCGTAGCTTCCTTGTGTTGAGGTCGGGATAACTCCTCAAGGTGCAAAAGCAGAGAAAAACTCTTTCATTCAAAAAAAAAAAGACAAAAAAAAGCAGGAAATAATCTTTTTTTAGCTACGATCGCGGCACCTCTTTGGCCTCAAGTCAAGGGCGAGCTCCTCGTTGCCTTCCCGGGTACAAAGCGGGGCCGTGGAAATCCGGCAAGAATCAAAAAAAATCACGGCAAAGCAGTTGAGGAACGATGAAACCCTCGGCCGGCCGGAGCCCGCGCTCCCGCTGCGAGGGCCTCGGCATCGACGGGGCTCTCCGCGCTCTCCGTTATTATGCGGAGCCAGGCGGAAAGCGGTTTTCCCGTCTCGAGGAGAACGTCTGAGATAAAGACGCGGCCGCGGCGCTGCGTTCGGATGAGCCCAAGACCTCTAGAAGGTTCTTCAAGGAGAAAAGGAGGAACTGCTGCTGGAGCATCCCTCGGCTGAGGGAGGATCCCTCACCTGAACGAGCCTCCAGCTCCGTCACCCCGAGCAAACGGAGCGTTCTACCTTCTCGTTCCCTTCTCACGCCCTCAGAAAAAGGACGGAGCGTCATCGGCTCTGTCATCGTTAATGGCGAGGCGGGAAATGGAGAGACATCGATGGAGAAGAAAAGGAAGGTCAAGAGTTGGGTTCTGCATTTGGGTCACCATGATGCCCTGCAACATACCAGGCTTGGGGAAGAGTGGCTGAAAAGTGCCTGGTGGAAAAGGCCAAGTAGCTGAAGATGAGCCAGCGTGTGCCCAGGTGGCCAAGGAGGCCACCACCATCCTGGCTTGGACCAGCACCAGTGTGGCCAGCAGGACTAGGGCAGGGATGGTCCCCCTGGACTGGGCACTGGGGAGGCCACCCCTGGAATCCTGGGGTCGGTTTTGGGCCCCTCCGTCCCAGAAGGAGCTGGAGGGGCTGGAGCGTGGCCAGAGAAGGGCAACGGAGCTGGGGAAGGGTCCGGAGCAGGAGTCTGGTGAAGGGTTTCAAAGCCCTGGAGCTGTGGTGCTGAGGGCCAGGGGTTAGTGGTGCGCTGCCAGGGATGGGGCAACAGTTGGACTTGATGACCTTACAGGTCTCTTCCAACCCAAATGATTCTATGGCTCCATTGGTGCCCTTTCCACACGGATGGTTCCAGAAAGGGGTGATAATTAATGAGCATCTTGATCCTCTCTGGAGCCCCAGCACCAGCGATGACCAAAAGGTGCTACAGAGGCAACAAAAGCCGTGAAACCACCTGAGATGGGGAGAAGAGGAACCTCCTGACCCAGAGCATCGGGCCACTGGAGATTGAACGCCCGATGCCGAAGAAGAAGAAGAGTTTTACAAAGAGGTATTTGGAGCCGCAGTTAAGACGACAGTGAAATAATTTGATTTTTCTCCCTGCAGTTCTTCTGAAAGATGATTCACCAAAGACCTGCAGTCAGATGTAAACAATCACCAACCCCACCGGCCGAGCTCTTTGCCGACAAGAGAAAAAAAAAATTAAAAAAAAATCGACAGCGATATTTCTTCCCCGCCAGCGCTTTTCCAGCGGAGGCTGCGACGGCTCAACCCCCCCCTCCCAGAAGTTCGTGCCGCTGAAATTTTGAACCCCTCAGGAATCACCTCCCTCCTTCCACCGCCCACTCGGTGGGGAGAACAAGTTGGTTGAGATGCCCAGATGTTGACGGAGGTTGGGTCTTGGCGCGACGTTTCCAAGGGAAAGGGCGGCCAGTGAAATACGGGCGAAACGGGCGGTTTTCGTCTCTCCCCGTGTTTTCCCTCGAGCTTCTTGACTTCAAAATGGAAATTCTCTGCCTGGATGACTAAGGGAATAAAGGAATGTTCTTCACCTGAAGATTTCATCGTTCTGAGAACAGATTTATATTATTTTTTTTTTTTCCCCCGCTTCTAAAACGATACCAAACTTTTCATGTTTTATTTACAACCAGAGACAAATTGCTCAGACTTTACGGCAGGAGAAAGCAATAAACACATTTCTGAAAGGATTCAAGAACGCAGAAAGTCTTGCTGGGGGAAGAAAAAAAAAAAAAAAAAAAGGAGAAAAAAAAGACATTTTCCCTCACGCCGTACAATAAGGAAGAAAATAATATAAAGCAGGAGTTTATATTTTTTTTAAAATGAAGATTGATACTGAATTCTAGAAAGGCAAGTGCTACCAGCATCGAAAAACTAAGCTAATGGAAGCGTGAGGCAGGCCGAGAAGAAATGGAAACACAAGAGGGTTGGTTTTTTTAAGGAAAAAAAAAAAAAAAGAAATATGTTTTCTGCAGGAAAAAGAAAGGATCATTTAATAGAAAGGGAAAAAAAAAACCAACCCGAACTCTTTTTAACAACTCATTGACTCCTTGCAGATTGTGATGACAAAGATCGTTACAGTAGGGGGGATACGGGTGATAAATTCTCCAAAAAAAAAAAAAAAAAAAAAAGCGGGGACGCGTGAGCACGAAAGCAAAGAAAAACTTCGACAACTCTCTGTGAGTTGAAGGAATAGATGAGGAAAAAAAACCAAAATTAACAGAAAAAAAATCATTCTTCTTGGATCTTTGTACAAAGTCGACCGCTACGCCAAGTCCTGAGGAGCCGAAGAAGCGGAAGACGTATTTTCTAGGTATTCAAGACCCAGAAAGAAGCTTTTTTTCACGTATCGGAACGTAAAGAAGGTCGCAACGTGCCGCGTACGTCAGGGGAGTAAATAGTAACATTAAGGAACAAGCTCCTTTGTCTCGTTGACCTGGAAGCCCGTGAGAAAAAAAAAAAACAAAAGGTGAGGAGCACACACTGGTGATGACCTGCTCCTTCGGAAGTGACTCCTAAGAAGGAGCCACATCCATTGTCCTGTGAGAAGGACACTTGTCCTCAAGCTTCTTCAAGACAGGGAAGGATGAGAGAGAA
Source organism: Baryphthengus martii (assembly GCA_013396935.1). Classification (NCBI taxonomy): domain Eukaryota; kingdom Metazoa; phylum Chordata; class Aves; order Coraciiformes; family Momotidae; genus Baryphthengus; species Baryphthengus martii. The sequence goes on along the minus strand of VWZK01018571.1, from coordinate 69,659 downwards.
ACTATCTAATAAAAAGAGTGAACGTCATCCTGGTGGCTGTTGATAAGGGTGGAAGAACATCCCCTTGGAGCTCGAGGAGGTTCCTACCACTTGAGAAGCTTTCCCTGCTGCCGCGGACAGGAGATGCCAAGTGGGGCCATGAGCAGGAGACAAGTCCCTCCTGGGGAGCTGCGGCCAATCAGAGCCTTCCTAAGCGATTCCAGCCCGGGGGATGACAACAGCCATCCGGAAGAAGTCTTGGAGATGTCAGCGGAAGCCACCTCCACGTTGGAATAATGGTCCCTAAGAAAACGAAGCGCACAAGCTGCATCTTAAGAGACGGTCACACGGCAGCAAGGGAGGTGGGCTTGGTCAGGAGGAGCAGACGTGAGACACGGGTCACGGAGACGGCTTAGCGCCAACGGGCAGCCTACGCGTGTTCTGCCTCATCTTCTGACAAGGGCTCGCGTTGGGCTCGCTGACTCAACACAACTGCTTTGGGAAAGAAGAACTAAGCAGAAATGATATTTAGGAATTATTCTGCAGGATGATAAGAGGGGGGAAAAAAAAAAAAAAAAAGGGTGAAAGGTTGGACTAGATGATCCTTGAGGTCTCTTCCAACCTGGCATTCTATCATTCTATGACATGATGATTGAGAAATGAGTCAAAAGTCAACATCTCCTGTAAGCTGAACCCGATCAAACAAAAAAAATCCCAGAGAAACAGAAGCAATTCTCATCCCTACGATTGGAAACGGCCGGGCCACGCATCTGGGTGCTGGTTTCTAAGCAGGAAATTCTCTGGAGCCGTTCAGGAGAACACCCAATCGAAATCCTAGTACTGAACCCGTTCCAGACGCTCGACGCTACGAAACATCTGCAAAAACAGGGACCCAAAGGAGCAACTTGGCTCCGTGCGGGGTCCTGCGCCGCTCGTCCCGACTCCAGTGAGCCCCAGCTCTCCAACTTCAAGGTAACCACTGCGTTCGAACACCTGCTTTTTTTGTCTTCTTCATCAGACGCGTCGAATTCTTCCGCGTCGACTCCGTTCGGCCCCGCTCCCCCGCCAAAAAAATAATGACAAAATGCAACGAAACCAAAAAAAAATAAAAAAAAATAAATGACTTGTTTGTATGAAGCTGTGAATCAAAGCAGAAATGTAGTCAAGCAGTAAGACGTGGAGACATCTAGAGCCATTTGAAGGCCTGATTTCTCCTCAAGAGGAGCAACCCAGCGCCGCACGCCGGGGCTCAACCGCTCGTAAATCACCCACCCCGAGAGCCAGAAACAACCAGGTGTTTTCCCAAGCCCAGCTTCACCTCTTTTTGCCTCCTTCCCGAAGAAGCTTCGCGGTTTTTGCCCCTCCTCACCAACACGGACCCATCTTAGACCTTCTCCGGGTTGTCCCACCTGGGAGCCAGAGCGCAACACGGGTTTGAGTTGCTTCCTAGATGGAATTAAATCTCCATGCGGAGAGCTGGTTCTCTAGGGAATGCATGAAGCTGCCGGCAAACGTTTGCTATTCTCCCGCAAACGCTTCAAACATCTCCTCCAGAGCAGGAAAAAAGCCACTGGAATCTCGTTCCCTTCCCGTTGGCATCGCTCACGCGCAGCAAAAGACGGGGGAAAGAAGCGGGTATCGTCTTCAAGCTGGGCCTTGCCAAGGTTGGAAAGAGATCCTGGCGACCGGTGCCGTTGATGCGGATTTGGCGGAATGTCAGCAAATCCACGCGGAAAATGGGTACGTTACGTTTTGTTGGGATACGGGACAACAGGAACTACATCCTCGCGTGATGCTTTCTTATTGCAGAGCTGAAATCAGGGAATCATCAACGGGTTTAGGTGGGAAGGGACCTTTCGAGGTCATCTGGTCCAACCCCCCTGCAGGGAGCAGGGACATCTGCAACTAGAGCAGGTTGCTCAGAGCCCCAGCCAACCTCCCCTGGGATGGTTCCAGGGATGGGGCAGCGACCACCTCTCGGGGAAACCTCTGCCAGGGTCTCACCACCCTCAGCAGCAACAATTTCTCCCTTCTCTCTGGTCTAAATCTCCCTCTTCTAGTTTCAAACCATCCCCTTTTGGTTGAAACCAACACCCTGCTACCTGTGCTGGCTCTTCCAGATGGTACCTTGGGTAGATACCATAATGCAGCTACTTTTTTCAGCCAGAGACCTCCCTAAGTGAGATCAGAAGAGGATCTGAACTTCTAGTCAGAGTCTGTGGTACACCCCAACTACAAATACCTCCCCTGTGAGCCACCTCTGGGCACGATGAACCTTTTGCAACGGTGAAAGACGAGCCGCAAACCATCAGCTCGTAAACCAAAAGCCCCACTCCCACGGCAAAGAACTGCCGCGTCCCACCCCAGCTCCAGGAGGTGGCCATCAGCAGAGGCCTCTGTGCCACGAGACGAAGCCCTGTGCCTTCAACAATTTATTAGAAGATGCTAAAGAGATAAAACTTCTCCTAATTACGTTATGTTGGATGACTATGCCTGCATTTAATTGCCTTCCCTTAATTAATTCTCGGTAGGGAATGCAAAAAAACCAATATGAGGAGAGGGAGTTCCGGGCTTTGTCGTCATTCCTGGCAAAATTAATACACAGAAACCGGAGAAGCGAAGCATCAGTGAGGTGACCAACCAGCTGGACAGACACCCATCCTCAACGTAGCCCCGGTCTGGCCACCTAGCGCTCTGACCACCTACGGATGCGGCGACAAAAAACAAACTATCAAAAACGTCCTGAGTAAAAAAAAAAATAAAAAAATAACCAAGACTTGAAGAACGTTTGAGAAGCAAGAAGAAGGATCTTCTTGACACAGCCTCTCTTGGTTCTTCCAACAGGGGGAAAGGAAGAACCGTCAAAGGTCACCCGTCCCACCACCGGTTCTCCGTGAGGACCAACACCGGGGTTCTGGTTCCAATATTCCCCCTCTCGAGGGGTGGAAAAGGCACCAGATTTATTTTGCTACGCTCAGGGCCAGGGGTTCGTGGTGCCCCGGCAGCGCTGGGTAAATGGTTGGACTCCATGACCCAAAAGGTCTTTTCCAACCAAACCGATCCGATGATTCTCCTGGATATACCGTGTCACTCTTGGGTAACTCAGAGCAAACCTCACTCGGGTCTCTCGAGGTAAAGCCCCAATGGAAAAGGTTATGGGGGAAAAAAAAAATAGAATGGAAAATACAACAACAGGAGAAAAATCGACTCCTCCGCACAGCTACAACCGCCTGGATTTCTCCGACGTTCCCGAAACGGAAGACGAGCCGTTTGACGCCGTTTCAATTCGCGTATTCAAATCAAAACTGACCAAAAAAAATAAAAATGATAAGACCAGCTTAATGTAAACTCCTTCTTTAAGCAGCAAAGCGTTTTCTGCCGTACAGAGTGTGCTTTCTTTCGCAGGTCACCGGGGGAATGTAAGAAATGGCAGGCAGACAAACCGCCTCCGGCAAAAGCGGGGAGGAGACCAAAGAGAACATTCAAACAGTGGTCGCACCGGAATAATTCTCCCGAGTCCGGCGCGACGGCGGAAAAAAACCAAAGCGTTAGGTGGTGGCCGATAAGGAAGTAATTGCTCGACGGCCGAAAAAAAAATAATAATAAAAAAAATGGAACGTGTTTTCAAAGCGTCGGAAAAAGCCACGCTAAACGGGAACGACGGGACAAAAGATCCCGGCGCTGCGGGGCTGGCAATGGGAACGGAGAACTTAGGGAAGGTGCAAGAGAATGGAATCCCAGACTGGTTTGGGTGGGAAGGGACCTTCAAAGGTCATCTAAGTCCAACCCCCCTGCAGGGAGCAGGGACATCTGCAACTACAGCAGGTTGCTCAGAGCCCCATCCAACCTCCCCTGGGATGGTTCCAGGGATGGGGCAGCCACCACCTCTCGGGAAAACCTCTTCCAGGCTCTCACCACCCTCAGCAGCAACAATTTCTCCCTTCTCTCCAGGCTACATCTCCCTCTTTTAGTCTAAACCCATCCCCCCTTGTCCTGTCCCAACAGGCCCTGCTCCAAAGTCCGTCCCCATCTTTCCACCAGGCCCCTGGAAGCCCTAAAAGGCTCCCAAGAAGGTCTCTGTGGAGCCTTCTCTTCTCCAGGCTGCCCAAGACCAACTCTCCCAGCAGAGGGTTCCAGTCCTCCCAGCATCGCTGGGGCTCCTCTGGCCCTGCTCCACCAGCTCCCTGCCTCTCCTGGGATGAAGACTCCAAAGCTGGACCCGGCCTGGAGGGGTGGTCTCGCCAGAGCCTTGGGAGCGGAGGGGCAGGATCCCTTCCCCTCGACATAGTTTTGATACTCAAGATTGTGAGGAGTTGCGGAAGGGGGGGTGGGTTATGAACAACTTTTGAGACTCAGCCCACATAGCGCAGCTAATTTATGAGATCAGAAGAAAACAAGAAATCTTTAGTGCCGCTTTACTAGACTCTGCGAAGCCCACGGCGCGTGCGACGAAGCCAACGAATCGCGGACAAACCCCACGCCTTTTGGGTATGCCCTGGGTGGTCTTGACATGGGAAGGGATTTGGGCAACACGGGCTCTGAGCAACCTCCTCCAGCTGCAGACGTCCCCGCTCCCCGCAGGCAAGTCGGACTAGACGACCTGACAAGGTCCCTTCCCACCCTTCCCAACATTTTTCATCGGCCGGGAAGGAGCAACCGAGGGCGGGGTTCACGCCGACGAAGCCTTCGGCGAAAGGGAAACATCCGCCTTCGGTTTAGCCAACGGAGGTTACGGAATGGGGCGGTATCACGGGACAACCGCCTCCCTCCAGCGCTCGCTGATGGCCTAAAGCTGCCCTGTCTAATGCTTTCAAAGCCGCCTCCTTCACCCCCTCCGCTCTTCGGATAATTGCGTACACTCGAGCGGTAGGTCGGGGGCGAACGCGCTTGTCCCGCCTGCGCCAAGTCGTAGAAAATTAATTTCATTCCCCAAAGCAAGGAAGAGGAGCTGGCAAGAGCGACGCTCAACGAGATCGAGACAAGGGTCTCGGAAAGAGGAGCCAAGCCAAAGGAGCGTGGTTTTCCGATCCCGTATCCGTCACCTATCCAGCAGCCCGACCGGCTCGGAAAGGGCTCAGCGGAGCACACGGCTCTTTGCGCTTTCTACGGCGAAAAGAAGGGCAAAGCTTTGAAAAAAGAAAGCAAAATCCAAGCGGGCCGCGTGTAGAGGAGAAAACAGCCCGCTGGTTTTCGCCAAAGATAAAACGCTGAGGAAAATACTCACGCGTAGCTGATGCCAAAGGAGAGCCAGGGTGCGACTGACACGCTGGAAAAGTGTTTTTTTTTCCCTCTTCACACGGAGATGGCCCCGGCAAATCCCGTCAAGGTTACAAAGACCTTGCGTTACCGCTCCTGAACAGGAGCAGCTGTCTACAAACAGACTTGCAAATGTACTTGGCGCGTCTCCGTCTTAAGCTTTTTTTTTTTTTCCAATTTTCCCCTTCTTTTAATTTAAACCTTTAGTAGAACTTATTTATTTCAAGAGCTGCTCCCGTTACAGCTCCTTCCCCTCTCTCTTTTCTGCGATTTCCGTAATAGAAAAGGTTTCTCTCACGGTATCTTCACTGCCATGTTTTAAAAAAAATAAAAAAAAATTACAAAATAAAGAAAAAAAATCATAATCACCGAGACGAGAGAACTCTACAGTAAACGTGGCAATCGCAGCCCTCCACACGGGCGCTCTCCCAGAATGCATTCCGACTAATCCAGCTACCTAGACTCCGCTTCGTCCATCAACGACAACAACAAAAACCCATTTGGTTGTAACGCAGGAAGAGCAAAACACACCTTTTATCCAGCTCTGCTGCAGCTCCTGGAAAATCAAACCACCTTTCCCTCCGCTGGTATCAGCCCTTCTCTCCAAAATCCCAATTTTCACGTCTTGGAAGCGGTTCCGATCTCTCCAAGTTGGAATTTGCGTGTTTCTTGTCAAAGAATCGCTCGTAGGCGGCGAACGGCATCAAGCCCCGTGATGACCTCGGCCTGATGCCACCGCCGACCCACCCCAAGCCATGAGTCAACTTTGAAGCCGTTAAACATAAACCGGTTACGTTCTGAACGAGAACGTCGGGCAGCTCCAGCCGAGCCCCTTCCACGCACCGGAGCCTACGAGGTGCTCTCCATCCATCAAACACATCGAGGAAAGGGGATCGGGTTGACTTCTCAAGACATCATTTTCCGTAGAGTCCTCTCCGTTCTAATTAATTATGCACCAATATCTGCATCACACTGACTCCTCTTGACCCTCTTGCTGATACAACCCAAGTTCATCAAATCCCAGACGGGTTTGGGTGGGAAGGGACCTTCCAAGGTCATCTGGTCCACCCCCCCTGCAGGGAGCAGGGACATCTGCAACTAGAGCAGGTTGCTCAGAGCCCCCAAGTCCAACCTCCCCTGGAATGGTGTCAGGGACGGGGCAGCCACCACCTCTCGGGCCAACCTGGCACCTTCCATTTTCTCACTCATGACATCGGCCGAAAGGAAGCGTTGGAATCTCTGCATTCCCCACGCCGTGAATTCTGCTCGGCCCACCTGTAGCTTCCCTCCAGAAATCCGACAGCAAAGAGAAGAGGACCTTAAAGCCTTAAACAACATTCCGGGTTTTTTCACCTTTATCCAGTCAACGGCAGACATTTTAACAACTTCTCTGAGGATTTTCGTGCTGGAGATGCTTGCAAACAGCTCAACAATTGTCCAACCTGTCGCCACAGGACTTCAATGCTCTTCCCTATTGACCACTCATGGTTCTCTCCTCCCTCCTACGCTCGGTGCCTGCTGCACGTTCCGTTTCCAAACCTCTTTTCGCACCCGTGACCAAATCAAGACATTTCAAAGCCATAGTGAGGAGCTTCCGCCATCGGCTCTATCGGCCAGGACGGATGTTTGCCCTGCCAGCGACTCCACGGGACGTCCAGAGGGAGACAACCAGGACCCCACGCTCCCTTGACGCTCCCCAAACCCCACTAATGACCCAAATAACCCAAATACAGCGTGTGGGCTGTTTGTCCACGTGCAACAAGAATCACTTCTGAGAACCACACAAATTCCTAGACCGCCAGGTTGGAACGGACCTTGAGGGTGTGAAGGAATGCCCGGTTAGGAAGGGATCTCTAGGATCACAGAATCCCAAGCAGCAAGGGACTTCAAGGATCACACAATCATTGAATCCTAGGTTGGAAAGGACCTCAAGGATCATCTGGTCCCATCTTTCTTGGCAAAAACACGGTCCAGACAAGCCGGCCCAGCACCCCGGTCGCCTGAAATTCCTATGATTTTAGTCAAGATGAAACATCTTGACTGACAAAACGGTCTGAACTAATTAATTCGTGACGAAACTGCGCATTTGTCTAGATTTATCTATTTTTATATTATATACATTCTCCAGGTGGACACAAGAGGAGATATCTGACCTTGGTCCGCTGCGTAACCGCGTCCAGTGAATACGGAAGACGCAATGAAGCAAAGCTGGTGGGGAAAAAAACCCAACCAACCAAAACCACGACGATCCAGGATTCTTCAAGAAAACCAGTGGAAGAGTAGAGCTGGAAACACCGGGCTCACCACTGGAGAGAAGTCAGCAAGTTCACACCAAGCTCTGTAGACAACCAAGTATCTCCACACGTTAACGGTTGGACTCGATCTTCAAAGCCTCTTCCAACCAAAACGACCCAACGATTCTACGACCGCAACGTACAAAATTGTTCGTCGGGATGTTCAACGGATGCCTCTTCCCTGAGAATTTTTTTTTTTTCCTTTTCCCGAAGAAAATCGGCTCGCGTTTCGGGAAATCTGAACGTAAAGAAGTTGGCTCGCGTTTCGGGAAACCGGAATCAAACGGAGTCTGCGGTTTAAACGCAGACTTGGTCTGGAGTTTCGACTTTTTAATTTTAATTAAAACCCAGCTATGGTGAGAGGCTGAGGTAGCACCAAAGCATTAGGAGGATGAAAGACAGGGACGCGGTGCCGGGTCGCGGCCTCACGTTGCACCACAGCCCAAACCAGAACTTTTCCTCCTCTACTCTACGAGGAACCTCCGGGCTGAAACGTAGAGCTCCACAGCAGTTCCACGATAGACTCTTCCGACCATTCCTCGGCGTTTCAAGCCCTCCTCCTGAAAGCTCCTCGCCCCTCGGCTGGCGCTTTTCGGCTTCCACCGGCGAGATTTCCTAGTTAGTTATTCTCTCCGGCTGCATCGCTTCGTCCCCGTTGCCAAGGCGACAGACAGGAAGCGGGAGTCGAGCGGAATCTTTCATCTGGGAGGGGGATGATGGGAATGGATGAGGGAGTTTGAGCAAGGTCAGGCATTTACCGCTGAATACAAATCTGTCACGCCTAATAGATGAAGCTCTTTAGTTTCCGAGCGACTCGGGCTGCTCCCGGCATCCAAGGAGAAAATAAAAAGACACTCAAGCATGAATGCCAATCAGCTTGGGCTGGCAACAATGATGGATATCCGTGTGCCACAGCAGCTGGACCAGGCTTGGCCACGGATGAAAGGAGAAATTAAATAGGTGGCAATAATTAGAGAAGGTCAGGATCTAAATCCCTGAATACTAAAGATATTTTAATAATACCGGACGGGGAAGCAGAGAAGTTATTAAGCCAGGAGGGCTCAAGAGGCCTTAAAACCCAGAGCACAATGAGCCGGCGGCGGCAAAGCGGCGGCACGCGGAGGGATCCTGAAAAGCCACGGGGACCCGGAGCGTGGATTTAGCAAATCCAGGCTTTTTTTTGGCTGCTCTGGCCCAACAGCCACGATGACGCCGCGCAAACAAAGTGACGGCTGGAGCCGGAAGATTTGCTGGAGGTGAACCGGGAGGGTGAGAAAACACATCAACACATCCCAGGGCGTTCACAGCTGGTTGGCTGTTTGATGGAGTCACTGGAGATCTTAAAGCACAGAGGGGACAAGTAGGTCAGGTAATACCCTCCCCTCTCGTGCCCAGAACTGGGAATTCACGTTCAAGATTTATCTCTGAACATAAACCCCCAAACCACAGCGGTCCGTGAATGTGGTCAGCTGGTCAGAGCTGCTTTGATCAAGCTGGTGTCAGTGGGAGGTGGCCCTACCCATGCCAAGGAGGTTGGAACTCGATCTTTAAGGTCCCTTCCGACCCAAACCATTCTATGATCTGTCTCTTAAAGCCTCCCGGTTCTTCTGATCTTTCTCTTCAGGACCCTCTGACAACTCCCGTTAACTTTCCTCTCCGGTCCCTTCAAGGAAAGGCTCAAAAATGCCAACTGGCCTTCAACCCGAGGCTTGGCCAAAGCCAAATGTTCCGCTTCTCAACGCTGCAACCTGGCTTCTTCAGGCAAAGCTGGTCTGAGGAGGATTCATTTCAATTTATTATTTTCGATAAGTACTTTTCTCCGGTCACTGATAACGGAAATGAATTTTGGTCTTATTGTTTTATAATCCGGCTTGAAAAACGATCGGGTTTGATAGTCACGCTGCAGCAAAGACACCTCGGGCTCCAGGATTGTTGGCAAAAGTTGACATGAGCCGTCCGTGCCCGCTCGCAGCCCAGAAACCCAACCCTGTCCTGGGCTGCAGCAAGAGAAGCGTGGCCAGCAGGGCCAGGGAGGGGATTCTCCCCCTCTACTCCACTCTCCTGAGACCCCACCTGGAGCTCTGCCTCCACTTCTGGAGACCCTACGACAAGAAAGATCTGGACGTGCTGGAACGTGGCCAGAGAAGGGCCACGAGGATGATCCGAGGGCTGGAGCACCTCTCCTAGGAAGACAGGCTGAGAGAGTTGGGGTTGTTCAGTCTGCAGAAGAGAAGGCTGTGAGGAGACCTTCTGGGGGCCTTCCAGGATCTGAAGGGGGCCTACAAAAAAGCTGGGGAGGGACTTTTGAGGATGTGGGGTAGTGACAGGACAAGGGGGAATGGATCCAAACTAGAGGAGGGAAGATTTAGATTGGACGTTAGGAAGTTCTTCCCCAGGAGGGTGGTGAGACCCTGGCACAGGTTGGTTGCTCAGAGAGGTGGTGGAAGCCCCATCCCTGGAAGTTTTGAAGGCCAGGCTGGATGGGGCTCTGAGCAACGTGCTCTAGTGGGAGGTGTCCCTGCCCACGTCAGGGAGGTTGGAATTGGATGATCTTCAAGGTCCCTTCCAACCCTGACAATTCTATGATTTCCCACCACTGCTGGTGCATGGAAAGATCTCCCAGCCACAGCACCACCAAAGGCAGATCACCCAAAGAATTAAACACCGCCCTAATTACACCATTAACTTCAGCAGGTTCCATCTTACCTCCCCGTGACAGAAAATACCGCGGCCCGCAGCAAGTCTCACCTCACCGGCGCAGGAGATGCGGGGACAGGCTCACCAGGTGACAACCACATCATTAATTCTCCTATTTCTTCTCAGAATTACAAACCCACACCCATCCGACCCCATTCCCATTTCTTTCCAGGGTTCACAGATGCTTCAAAATTCTTCCCCGCTCTTCCACACCACGAGACGGGCAAAATTTTGCTTTAGTCAACCCAAACCGCCGCTGCCGACTCTTTAAGTGACAACAACTGGAGCGGCTGTTGTTACCTGAAGGACAGACAGGAACTTTTGGCCGGGAAGACCCTGCCAACTGCTTCTGGAATGACATTGTTCCTTATCCCTGAAGCGCTCGGAAATCCGACGTGCGCTTAAATCACGAGGAACGAGGGGACGAAAACCCAACCCACCGACAACCCCGACGCAAAACCGACGAGGGAAACAAAGGATATTCTTAAAATTCCCTTAATCCAGGTTTAAAAAAAGTGGAATTATAAGGGTATTAAAAGTCTGAATTCCTTAGACATTTCTCTTCGCCGGTCCTGCAAGGAGATGGATTCACTCCCAAGAAGTCGTCGTAAATCGGGCCACCGAAGGTCGACGTGGATAAGCCAAAGACCTAGATGTGGGACGTTAATTTAGCGCCCGGAAGAGCGGATGGTACAAAAGTTCATCCAGCGTCGGTCAGTCACAAGACGAAGACGGAAGGAACATAACGTGGGGCTTCGGGGTGGCGGAGAAGCCCTCAGGGCGGCCCAAGCAGGTGAGGGGCCCGGGTCACGCAAGGGAAATAGCGCGTGAGATGATCGCGGCCTACTGGAGACGCTCACGGAGATCACCTGGTCCAATCTTTTGCCAACGTTGCTTATTTATGTTCTCCACATGGAGAAATCAAGAGGCATCACTGACCTGCCCAAAGCCCCAAAACCTTGCCTCCAGGCCTTCCAAGCTCTTAAACAAAAGTCCAGGCCACATCTTCGTCTCCACCCAAACCCATGGCCATTTTGCACTGGGGAAAAAAACAAAGGGGATTCTCGTAGCCCTCCAGTAACGACACCACCGCAAAGCTGCTGTACTCTAAAGTATTTTGAAGACTTTTTTTCAAAAAAATTCTGCCCAAAACGACGTCACAAGCTCCAAAGAAGCAAAAATCCCCAGTAAACGCCCTCCTCCTCCCTCCCTACTTTCTCGACAGATGGCTGGAGAGGACAGAAATACGGACATTTTTCATTTGGGACCAAAAGAGAAAGAAGGAAATAATTCTAAATAATTCTTCTCCACAGCTCCTCTCGCCAAAATACCCTTTTCGCGTCGCCAAACTTGATTTTCTTGCACGTGCTCTAGAGGCTTTCAGAATCCTCACCCTTCCCCACCTGCCGATCCGCGCCGTGGGGACGTGAGGACTCTCCCACCTTCACCTTGAAGTTGTCCCGTGTACAAAGGCGGATAAAACCGCGACCTCCTCACCGACCTGGAGAACAGAGGGGCGACGGAATAACTCTGGAGCCGGGCTTTAGGAAATTCAACGGCGAAACGCGTGGATTTCTTGAACCTGATCTTCCCTCTCGCGAACGTTTCTTTCCGCAGAGCCACGAATACGGAAGGAGACCAACTGGAAACACCTTTCACCCCCAAATCCGCAGCAGGATTAGGACACCTCCCGGGAGATTAGAGGTTCGAATCCCATTAGGGAGAAGAGACGGCGGCGCCGCGGAGGCGATTGCGGGCAAAACGTAATTCCATTAAAGAATTTGCAGGAAGGAGACCGGCGAGTAAAAGAAACCCTTCAGAATATCCTCAGATTAAGGTGGTGGCATTGAAAGAAGGAAAAGATTACGCAGGCTGAAGGGATAATATCCTAAAAATGCAAATTAAGAGCTTGCCAGTAAATCGGCTGCCTGAAACGCCGCGCAGACCGGTGGTGTCCCAGCCGGAGATGCCACCGGCTCTGCAGCCGCGGCTCGACGAGGCTGGTGGGACTTTTTCTACCTCATCAAAGTTAAACTTCTCCCACTGCAAGGAAAATTATAGTAGGTACGTAAAGGGTGGGAAGCAAGAGGCTGGGGCCAGACTCTGCTCAGTGGTGCCCAGCGGCAGCACCGGGCACCAACTGGAACCCAGGAGCTTCCCTGGGAGCGGGAGGAGCAACTTCTTTGGTGGGAGGAGGTTGGAGCCTGGCCCAGGCTGCCCAGAGAGCTTGGGGAGTCTCCTTCTCCAGAGAGACTCGTGCGCTGCCGGGCCCCCTGCTCTGGGTGGACAAGATGATCTCCAGAGGTCCTTTCCAACCCTCCCCACGCTGGGATAAAGCCATTCGAGCTCTCCACGGAGCGAAAAGTCTCCTTTTTCCTGCTGGAGGTCCCAGCCCATTCGATTTGGCCAAGCCCAATTTCCAAGGACACACTCCGGGGTCAGCGAACGGTCCTTTTTGACGGCTGCTCACCTTGACCTCCTCAGAGCACCAGGGTTTTTTCCCAACAAACAGCAGCTCCCCCTGCTTTCAAGGCACCCCCTCCCCACCTCCCGGGGAAGGAAGAGCGAGGCGAGGACGGCGCTGAATATAAATAGGAGGAAAGCCCATTATAATTACAAATCCGACTATCCAACGGGCAGCCTCGAAATCCCGAAACCAGCGGCCGACTCCGGCTTCCCAACCCCGACACCGATGACGGCCTCATCTCGCCAAGGCCACCGAGACAGCCGAGGGAAGGGCCGGATGAAGGATGCGCCGTCTCCGGGATTCAACCTCCAAGAAATCGCCCGCTGCGAACGCCCGGTGAAAACCACTCGAGCTAAAGGATTAATATTTAAAGACAGAGCAGCAAATTATTCCTAAACGGTGGGAAGGGGTGGGAATGGGAGAGGAGGAAGGAGGAGAATGGGAGAAGCCTGGGTTTTCTGATTTTTTTTTTCCCTTGTCACTCAGATAAGACATTTGCATTCTTAGAAACAGGCCTCCTTCCTCCCTCAGAAGCCAAGGTGCTTTTTGGCGTTTCTTTTGTAGATTTATTTGATTTGATTCCCCCCCTCCCCTTTTTACTCTCTGTTCCCACAGTTGTAAACAAAAGTACAAACAGCAAAAAGTCCTGAGAGGTCTAAAGCAGCACCAGAACCTGAAGAAAAATAAAAAATAAAATAAAATACAATTTTAAAAATCCTCATTTTTGCTCCCGAGGCCATGCTGGGCAGTGTCAGGAGGCAGGAACGCCGCTTTGATCCTGCCAAGCCGCCGCCTGCCCCTAAACTGGAAAGCTTCGCGCCGCAAAACTCAAGTTGTGAGCTCATGGTGGAAATCCATCCTCAACTACCTAGCTGATAGAACGAGGATAATCGGGATGGATCCCATGGATTTTCACACCGGGTGGCCAAGAGCCAACGTCTGTCCCTTGGGAAATTCTCTCTTGGACAGTGGTAGGATGACCATGATGTCCCTGAAGCTTGCCCCATCACCTCTCCTCTTCCACCAGTGGTGCTGGAGGCCAGGGGGCCTCCTGGGAGGAGGTGCAGTTGGTACCTCCCCTCATTTCTCCTGTAGGTCCTTTTTTTCCCCCCCGTATTTTCCGGGTCAGCTGCTACCAATGTTCTCTTCGTTGAGGACATTAATGTATCTAAGGTCTCTTCATAAGTCATTTTTTGATTAATAAGAGACAAAAAGGCAATCCCACCTACGTGGTCTACTCAAGCAGACCTTCTTCAGCACTCGACCCGGCGTCTTTTCCGGATTTTTCTACAGTGCTACCTCATAGTGCAACCCACCGCCCGGTTCTCGTGCAAACGCGAAGCGCTCAGGTCGTGCCAAAGCCGAACGAGCGACTTTCCAAGGAGCTGTTCGTAGACCCCTCTTTCCTCGGCACTCAAATTCCTCTCTGAAAAACCGAGGTTTCAGCTACACGTTCAAATAATACTTGCAAAAAACCCCCAATCTCCTTTTCAAGGTTGAAAAAAACCCTCCAAAATCTCAAAAAAACGCATAAAATATTTGTCGGAACAGCTCTGCTAGGAAGTCATCCCGTTCAGTTATCCGCGCCGAACCCCAAAGCGCATCCCTTTCCATATTTATAACACCGCCGTTCCCGCGCCGCTCTCCTGACAGATTAAATTCTAACGGATCTCGAAGTCTTCGAGCTAATTGCGCCGTTATTCATTCCAGTTTGGGATTCTTCTGACGTTCCCATGGAAGGGCGCGATACGGCGAGCGGTATTTTGATTAACACCACTTAAGCTCTGCTTGTATCCCAGTTTTCCATGAATATTATTTATCAACATATTCCCTTTATTAATGACCAAAAAAAACGCACCATCACGGTAGGGCTGGATTTTAAAGGGTTAACAGGAGGTTATTACCTTTCTCTACGCTTTTTTTTTTCCCTCCTATTTTTTAATCTATTTTAATACTCGGTTGAGTTCCAACAGCTCTTCCTCTTCCATGCAGGTTTCATAGCCATAAAAGCATTGAAAGCAAGAGAGACGTCCAACCTCACGCCGGGAGACATCTCCCGGCCTCACCACGCTCTCCCCCGACCCTTCACCTCGGACCGAGGCCTCCCCCCCTTGCCGATTTTCTCCTCAAACGTCCAAAATTTCGTCGGCGCTGTAATTTCACTCGTCTTGGAGAAAGCAGAACGACTCCAGCAGGGAAGCTCATCTCCTGAGCTTCGGAGGAGAGCGCGGTGGTGCAGAAAGCCAGCTGCCGGGCTTTTAAACCCTTCGAATTCTTAAAAAAAAACAAACAAACCAACCCAAAGCCACTAATTTTTAGATCAAGATTTTAAGACAAGCTCAACCCCCTCGAACCGCGTCTTTCCAGAAGCTGTCACCATCCCAAGTTCCCAGCGATGTCACAGAATCAAAGAATGATAGAATGCCAGACTGGTTTGGGTTGGAAGGGACATTTCAAAGTCATCTGGTCCAACCCCCCCCTGCAGGGAGCAGGGACTTCAACAAGAGCAGGTTGCTCAGAGGCTTGACGAGTCCAACCTCGAGTATCTCCAGGGATGGGCCCCTCAACTATCTCCATGTCCAACAACATCACGGGAAAGCAGAACCAGACAGGACCTCACAAAGCCAAACTAACCCTTTCCTACACCTCACAGCCAAACGAAAAACATCCTTGATTCCCAAAAAAACCCAAACTTGGAGTAAAAATGTCCCTACTAGATGTCCGTCTCATTTACAAATCGGCAAAGATGGAAGCTCCAAAACTCTTCCAAGACAATTCCTTGCAGAGATGCCTTCTAAGCACCGCTGACTTTTTTTTAGGACGGCCTTTAAATACCGACCTTTTTTTACCGACCACCAGAAAAAAAAAAAGAGATTATTTTACCCTGATGTAAGTTTAGGGTTAGGGTAAAATAATTATTAATTTAATAAAGGGTTTATGAAATGCTCGCTTTCAGAAAAAGATAAGCCTTTGACATGTTCCCATCCCTAGAAGGGTTTCCAAGAGGTGGAGATGTGGTGCTGAGGGACAGGGGTTCGTGGTGCCCTGGCAGTTGGGTTAATGGTCGGGCTCGATGACCTGAAAGGTCCTTTCCAACCAAAATGATTCTCTGATTCTACAACTCCACCGAAGCCCCTTCCACATCAACAGCTCCAGAAAGAGCTGGTAATTAATGAGAGTATTCAAACCTCATCAAGCTCTCCTGAAAACACACCAGGAGCAACCACGGGCTCCGTGGAGCCGTTGCCTGCCCCAGGAAGCGGCGAGCTCCCGCCAAGACCCCCCTGGTCAAACCCCGTCCATCGGTGGTGCCACGTGGAGCCCGGGGGTCCACCAGACCCACGCTGAGCATGGCCCAACAAACTCAAAGCAGAGGGGGCCACGTTTTTCCCACCACCGCCAGTCCCACCACCGCTTCATTTGTATTTCTAGCCAGCTTGTCTCCAGCCCTCCCTTCATCTCGGAGGAACTGGAGCGGCGTTGTTTGAAGATCTGATTAAATAGCCCGAAAACCCCCTAATCCATCACGGAAAACAAGAAACGGAGACAGTTTACAACGGTGTCCCACAGCTCTTCAGCCTTTTCTTCTCATTTGTTTTCATTTTTAATCTGATGCCAAACATTATAAACACCGACACAGGGCGGAAAATTTCTGGATGAGTGGTGAGGTGGGAGCGGCCACGAGTTACCCAGTGCCCCCTTGGATCACCCCAGCAGGAGAAGGCCCGTTTCCTTCACACGTTCGCACGTGACAACGTTAAGACGAGCGTGCAGACCCAAGGCGACGCTCACCTTAAAAGAGGAGAATCCAAAAACCAAAGGCAAACCATCCCCACCGGCTCTGAAATGCAGCAGGTTATTTTCGGAGCAGGATGATGATCCCGGTCAGCCTTCCTCAACATCACACAGACCGTTA
>VWZK01018571.1:17498-53025 GCA_013396935.1 Baryphthengus martii | reverse complement strand
TCCCCCCCCCCCCCACCAATGAAATCCATTTTGGAAGAACCTTCTCATTTTCACGTTGGCCCCTAAGGGATGAGAACCTCCTCATCGCCTCCGGGAAAGGCTCAGCTGGCAAGATCCCGCTGGAGGACGCGTCCGCAAGCGTGAACCCAAATAATTATCCTCATCTTCACCTCCGTACCCAACCGCCAATCTCAGACAGCCAATTAACACCCCAGAGCGGGGTGAGGACGGAGTCCAGGCTGGACAGTCAGATATTAATAATAAAAATAATAATAACAATTTTAATCATGACTCTATAGACAACAACATTTCTTCTCCATTTATCCCCCTTCTAGATCTCCAGACTACTGCAGACCACGGCCAGTCTCATCCCCCTCTTTCCAAAGGGCCAGATTTTTGGCTGACCTCCGAAAACTTCACGCTGCTGCCACGTGGAAACTTTTCCAAGCACTTCCCCACGAAATGCTCCGGTCCGAGCCATCAGGCTGGTGGAGCGATCTCAGTAAGGCCGTCTCCACTCGGGCAACCAAGATTCTGCTCTTCCCAGCCCAAACTGGAGAACGAACGGGCCTTCAGCGCGTTCTCAATTTACTGCCCCAATCCCACGAGAAGTACTAAGTGGAATCTGTAGCCCGGCGCAGGCCGTTCATCATTCCCAACCCAGAGACTCGGAAAGGCTTTTCCCCGAGGTCCGTATCGTCTAGCTGGAGATGAAGACATTTTCCCGTTACTTAAAAACCCATCAAGCAATAAACGCTTCTGCTCCTGCGTGAGACAATCCATAAAACCCAAGCACCTATTCATTTCAGAGCCGCGGCAACAACAAATCCATCCTTCCGGCGCGCAGACCCAAACCTCCTGTCACCTCAACGGACGTCCCACTGCCAATTTGTTCTTTTTCTTCCTCTCTTTCACTCCTCTTTCCCCAAGACAAACGTTCTACAACGGAATTACGGACGATAATCGTTCTCTGCTGCTCGGGGGCTATTTTATTCCGCCGCCTCCCCGGTTTGGGATCACCTTCTCCCGCTAAAAAGCGGGAGAAAGCAAACGGGCGAGCTAGGAAGATGTCGCTGTTGGCTCGTCACGCGGGTTGACTTGGCCTCCGGAGTCGTTTCTAGGACAAGGGCAGCATTTGTAATGCCCCAGTGAACAAAAATGCCTCCAACTTATCTGACAGCCTGGACAGGCTTTTAACTCCAGCCAGCCAGCTGGATAAGTAAGAGGGAGTAAAGAATAGTAGGCTGCTCATTAGGGATTTTTTTTATGTTAATAGCATTAATTACATCTACAATTCTCTATGTCCTTTTCGCTTCTTACCGGGCTCGGGGATGATTAGCTGTGCACTGGCCTGTGCGTTTCCAGCTTCATTTTCAGCTACACACTGATAAAAACCTTCATCTGACTTTACCAAGCCCAGAATCCGTAAGTTGCTGCCACCCTAGAGAGAGCGAACGGAAGAGAAAGAAAAAAAAAAAAAAAAAAAAAAAAAAAGAGAGAGAATTAATTAGAAAAAAAAAAAACCCACCGTCCGCAGCGAAATGCAGATTATAAAACCTTTCCAGAACAGCTCCTCGGTGAAACGTGGCCCTGCCTGTGTCATCTCAGCTCCAGCTCTGCTCCTTACAGGGCTGGAACCGCGAGTTCTTTCGTCCGGAATCTCTCGGCGCCTCGCGGTCTTCGCGTTGACGTTGGATGGCGCGCCCAATTAGAGCCCTCGCTCCGGCGGCGCTCCGAATTTTGTCTTGGAGCTTGAAAATAAACTTTCAACTGGGCGTCTTGGAGCGAACGCTGCTCTGAAGGTCAACCCCCACCCCCTTAACAGCTCGAAGCCTGGAGATCCTCCAGCAAAGGTCACTCTACGCCTACTCCACTTGAAACAGATTCAACATTTTAACTCTGTTGAGGAAAATATCTTTCATTAACTATCAGGTGAAATCATTTTCCACCACAGAACCGTCCTCTCTTTGGACAACTTCTGGCCGCTTTCTAACAAGGAACGATGTATTAAAAAAAAAAAGAGTTGAATTTGCTGCTGGATACGGCAGAGTAAGTCTTGAAAGGCTCTTCCAATCAAAATGATTCTCTGATTCTATCCTGTATCAAAACCACATCTCGAGAAGAATGTGGGGCTTTGAAACAAATAATTAAAAGACACGATCATAATCGGCATTTCCTCGGAGATCTATTATTTTTGTTGGCCGAGGACGACGGTGGGTAAGGGTCGTCACTACCACGTGGTAAATAACATTACCGACAGGTAAATGATATTATTAACAGCGGCTCAGAGCATGACCCGACACCGCTGCTTCTCCACAAAAAGAGCTCCCAGGAAAACTGGGAGACCGCGTCAACGGCCTCGACCCAAAACACCTCAACGCAACGCACGGGCAAACCAGAAACCGCAACTTCTTCCACCTCCTTCAGAAGGAGGCAACGACCGGATGGAACGCCAGACTATTTAAAAAAACTCAAACCAAACCCCAAAATAAGGAATAAATCGAAAACTAAGAGTCGGGGATTTACCACTATCTGGAAATAGTCGCTGGGAATGACCACTTCCCCATTCTTGATCCACTCCACCGTCGGGACGGGCTTCCCGGCCACGGCGCATTCGAACTCAATATCCATGCTCTCGTAGGCGTAAAGATTTGACGGGCGGATTAAAAACCACGGCGGAACTGCAAGGGGGAATAAAATAAAAAAAAAAAAAAAAAAAAGATTAAAGTGGCAATAAGTGGGTATAAATTAAAGCTCAGCAAGTAAATCATTTCAATAAGCCTGAAGAAGGTTAGACATAAATAGAAAATACATCTGTAATTCAAATTATTCTCTTTAACCCTGAGCCTATTAAAAATTAAATACTGAGTGTTTAGTCTAGAAAATACACTTCAACAGTTGACGTTCAGCTTTTATTTTTTTTTTTCCACCCCTCAAAGGATTAAAATCTCAATTTCCAAGACAGGTAAGATTGATGTCGAACAAAATCCGCTTCTAATTCTCACGCTGGGAGTAGAAGGGTAATAAAAATCTCACGCATCAGACGCCGATCGCACGCGGAACGAGGTCCTACGAGGCGACCCGCGGCCGGGTCCAAGACGAAACCCACCGCCCGACGACGAAAAAGGAGAAATATCGCGAGGAGAGGCGTTTTCGTACAACCAAGGACTCGGCTTTAGAGGAGACGAGGAGATAATCAATAACCTGGAAATCTCTCCCGACCGATGGGAAGACGGAAGAGGGCGAATTATCGGCGCCGAAGAGGAATTCTTCCGAAACTAGCAATTATCTGTCGCCTCGTATCGCCCTAATGCATTCACCGGTTTTCCGTACGCTAATTTAATTTCAGTTTGGCGCTAGCGTAATATTGGGATGACGGAAATTAGCAATTTGGGGAAAACTCCTACTAACATCCTATTGCTGACAAACTCCCTCTCTCCTTGGCATCCGACCGAAAAAAAAAACCCACGCGAGGACTGGGCTGCCCGCAACCACTTCAGTGTTTTTTTTTTTTTCCGTAAGGGAACGACGGTTTCAAAGTTGAATATCCCCAGTTGCCGAGAAGCCCCGAGAGATTCATTTCTAAAAACCACCCGGAAAGGATTTCAAGACAGAAAATCCAACTCTATTTCTTCAGCCATCAGGCCCGACGGCTGGTTGTAATATTTATAAAGCCGTAATATTAAAAATAACCCACCTCTAAATTAAATGAAGGTGAAGATCATGGAATAAATTGCACAGAAGCTAAGAAATATTACAACTGAAGCGAAGAAATATTACAACCAAAGCCACAAAATGCTCGAACCGAGCCTGCCCTCGCAGCCCTAACTCATCCCCCGGGTTTCCCAGGATTCCAGCGCCCAACTTCAGAATTCCCCCCACCAAATTCCGTCGCTTCGCGGCCTCCCTCGGCTCCAGGAGGTCCCCGCTCGCCAACCGAGCGATTCAGGATTTAATTTCAAGCTCGTGGCTTCGTGCCTTCTAGTTTTTCAACTTTTCTCTGCGAATAAAATGAGTAATTTCCCAGCAGGTATTTTTTTCCTCCCGTTATTTCTACAACGCTGGCTTGATCCACAGATGGTAGGAGTTGGAAGCTACCAGCGAAAAGGTAAAAATACCTCCTCCTTTTTCTTGTCCAGTCAGAGAGTGCTCGAGATCCTACCTATTCCACAATATTCAATATATTCAACATATTAATAAAGGATTTTTTTTTTTACACAGCCAGCCAAAAAGTTTTGACGGGGATGCAGAAAAACGAGGCCGACGAGTTCCAACCTATGAACGTCCAAGCCCACGTTCGGTGGGAATGTTACAGCGGGTGGGCAGAGCAAATTGTGTTCTTCAGGGTCTGCTTTTCACCGCCGTAACCACAAAACTCTTCCTTCATTGCCAAAAGAGTTTCCAGCTTTGGGAAGAAATGAAGGTGAAGGGTTGGACGTGGTCCTGAGGGCTCGCCCAGCTCGTGGGCGCCATGAGGGAGGAAGACTTTGGAGGAAACGAGGTGATTTTCTGGAAAACCCAAGCAGATCAAAGTGAGACGGCGACGTTTTCACGTCAACATTTCCTCGACGTTAACAATTGTTTCGGCTTTTGAGCTGTCACCGCCTTGGCGAAGCATCTGCCCCGGGTCCCTCCAGCGCCGTCTCTATTCCTCTTCCAGATTGGTCTCTCTTGCTCACCACCTAGGAAATAATTGAGGAGACCCAGAAGCTCCCGCTCTGACTCCGCCGCGTGCAAATTAAACCTTCACTGCCTAATTTCCTCTTGGAAAGGCTCGGGTGGATACGTGGCTTTGGGTCAGAAACGCTCGGCGGCCGCCCGGACCTTAAATCAAGGTCTCCAGACCACGCAAGGCAGGCAAATGTGAGAGGTGATTTTTTTTTTTCAGAGAAATCGTCAGTCATAAAAAAATGCTGGTAACCAGGACGTTGATCAAGAGATTTTTAAAAAAAAATTCAAAAATAGCATCGCTGACACCAGGGATACACAAAAAGAGACGATATCATAAAAAGAGAAGGTATCTTATGGCTTGAGGAAAAAGAACTGAGCTCTTTAAGTAGCAAAAAAAAAAAAATTACAACGGAATCACATTCATATGTTAATTTTTAACACTTTTTTTTTTTTCTACACTAGAGTCCTAGCGTAATTTATTCAAGCTCGCGCAAACCCATCGGTCGCCGCGTAGCTTCGAAACCGTCTCACTTCTCAGCGCTCCGGCAAAAATCATACACCACTCAATCTTCATTAGCGCCGCTTATTGGGATGTCACCAGAAGCCTGCAATTAATTTTAGAGCCTCGCGATCCGCACGTTCCCACCGATTATTCTCCGCGCCCCCAACCCCGACGGTCCACGGCTTCTCGTTCCCTCCGCTGAAACTGTTGCTCCTCTCCTCCCGTTTCTCTCCTTTTTTTTCTGTGAAAATTTTGCCAGAATCGACGTTTTCGCCGCTAGAAAACGCGGTTTGTTCTTTTTTTTCGTCCCGGTGGTTTACGGTCGATATACGCACGCCCGGGCGTCGCGCTTGGCACAAAATAGGCGTCTTTAACAATTCCACCACCTTTCTTACAGGGGGGGTGGATGCACCCGAGTTGTTTTAGGTTTAAGGACGCGATTCGAGTCATTTGCATAATTACTTTGGGGGAAATTATCCAGCGTTCGAGATGAGACGCCCTGAACACGGACGATGTTAAGACCAACGCAACGCGTTGAGAAGGGAAATCGGGCTACACAGACATAAAAAAAACCCCTGTCAAGCCCTCGAAATATACATTCTAGAAATATTTTATATACTGATAAATGTCAAGCGCCGCCACATTTGCTGGCTTTGTGTTTTGGCGTCGTGTTTTGAGTTTTTTTTTTTTCTGGGCACCGAATATTTTAAAGCCACGTGTACGTGAAGAAGGTTGGCGAGGTGGGGTTGTCAAGGAAATCAAAATACACCAGGTCTTCAAGTCCCTTCTAATTTAGGAAGGGGTTTGAACAAGCTGCAGACTTTTTCCCCCCCAAAAATTTAAAATATTTCATAATTTTTTTTTTTTCTCTCCACGAAACTCCCGTAAATTGGTAGAAAGTGGGAATTTAATGAGGTTTACCCAAAGCAGCCTTACGCTGTAGGATGTTTACGTTGTATTTTGCCCTGGCTCTGGGTCAAAGTCTTCAAATTCCATCTTCAGGCCAAAAAACTTTCGAGTAACAGCTCAGAAGGTTACGCTCCTTCCGCAGCGGGACGAAACCGCTCGTCTCAACCCTCGTTTTCAGGACTTCACGGCAACCCAGCCCGATCAAAACGATCCAGATACAGAAGAAGGATATTTTGAGCTGTACATAGCAAAAAAAAAAAAAAAAAAAAGAGAGAGAGAAGACCCCTAAAAGGTGAATGAAGATCTATAAGAAGATAGCCCCAAGATTTTTGGAGTTTAACACAATTCCTATCAAAGGCCTCGCTAAAAATCTTGGGATAAGATGAGGACAGACCCTGGTGCGTAACCCTACGGACTCAAGAGGGATTTTCTTCATGTGAATGATGTCACGAAAAAATGATAAGAGCGATTTTGGGGCTAATTAGTTCTGCAGAAAAGCACAGACAAAAATGTAAAGTTCTCTGTACTACACAAAATGCCCTCGGTGGGCGCTGAGTCGAGGAGGTCGTCCCTCAGCAGCCGGCGCATCGGGACGTGGCATCGCGGGCTCGGAAATTCAACACGCACCAACCTGGGGATCGGACAAAATTTAATTTGAAAAATGAAATTTAAGGTGCTTGTTCCTGTAAAAAAATCGGCCCTGACCTTCATTGTCTGAAGGTTCCTCAGGTGAAGAACACGCTCCGAGTCCTCTCCTGTTTGCAGGGCTGTCCTGGAACGTGGTCTTCTAAAGTCCTTGAGATGTTGAGTGGGAATTCTGCGACACCGCGGAAAGCAGGAGCGGGTCTGGGGTCTCAAGTGTTTTTTTTTCTCTCTTGAAGGACCCCAGCAGGCTGTCATTTCTTCCTCCCCAAAAGTCAAAAGATAGGTTGCAACGAGCCCGTAGCGGAGACTCGGGGACTAATCGGACGCTCGCCAGCGGAAAGAGTCGCTTTCCGGAGCCGCGTGTTGGAGGTGACCTCCTGCTTCCTAGAGGTACCTAGAGATGACAGCTGATCTTGAGACAAGAGGGAACAATTTCCACTCGGCGAGATGCCAGCCTTGCCTAACGCCAAGAGTCTTCTCTTGGCATCAGGAGTAAGGAACACGTTCCGACTGACCCAAGAAAGCTCCTGTCAGCGAGTGGCCAACCCTGTCAACCTCGCCCAACGGGAAGGCTTCCAGCAGTGCCTACTTAAAGGGTGGCTTTGCCATCTCCGAGGTTCAAATCCTTTGGCAAAAAGACAAAAAAAAAAAAAAAAAAAGAGGAAAAAAAGAAAATCCCTCGTGCTGGGAATTTCACATCAAGTTGCATCAAGGGGAATAGGTGTCGGGTGGTGTCTGCTCAAGGGGAGCCAGCAGAACCCAACTCGCTGCCCACGGAGTTCCTCCCTGTCTCAAAATGACAAGATAATTGGAGTTTTAGATAAAAAATTTTATATATGTGTGTGTATTTCCTCCTCTTCCCTGTTTTATAGGGTAATTCAGGAACTATGTCAATACTGCGAGAAGTTCCCGAGAAAAACACGAACGCTGTTACAGGGCACGACTCTCCGGGATGAGTATGAGGCATAAACCCCCTAAAACTCTGGAAATACACCTCCGAAAAAAATAAGAGATTCCAAATTCCTGCCTTGCTATCTCGGTCTTACTCCAAACTCTGCCTGACGGGCAGGAAGACACCACCATCTCAATCCACCTCCCCTCAGAGCAGCCTCGAAGAAAGAAAAGAAAAACGAGGCTGTTATTTTATGCAAAATTTAATTCCTCAACCTCAATCAAGGTACGACGCGTCTTCGTCGACGACTCCCAAGATTTCCATGCTTCTTCAGCTCCCAACGGGAAGGTCGGCGCATCCCGAGGGCAAAAAACCGCCAACAAAAAAAAATAAAAACACAAACGATCCATCGACGCAAATCCCACGGGCATCGAGTGGGAGGAGACGCCGAGACGACTCCCGCAGCTCGAGCGGGGCTTTTGTAGCCGACGCGTTCTCACCGGAGACGCGCAGCCCGCTTTGTACTCCAGGTGTTCAAAAGGGATTTTCACCAGTCGGCGTCTCCAGCTCTGCAGCAAAAAAAGCTACTTGGCCCCTCGGCGGAACTCGGAGCAGCCTTTCAACTTCCAAGGTTGCCTCGGGTTCCAAAGATCCTGGGAGAGGAGCAGGAATTGGGGGGAAAAAAAGGCTCAGAAAGCAGCGAGTTGCCTGGAGAAGGAAGGAAACAGCACGTTTCCCGCTTTGTGTTTTCGAAGGTGAGCAACAGAAATCAAAGAAGCATTTTGGTTGGAAAAGACCTTGAAGATCACAGAGTCCAAGCATTGCCCCATCCCAGCCAGGGCACCACTGAGCCCTGTCCCTCAGCACCACAGCTCCACGCCTTGGAAACCCCTCCAGGGATCCTGGGGACTCCAGCCCTGCCCTGGGCAGCCTGGGACAGGCCTGGACGACCCTTGTGGGGAAGTCCATCCGCTGAAGATCGGCCGCTCAGAAGGTAGAAATCCTTCTGATATGCTGGGGTGACCTGCGCTGTGCTCGAAGAGCTCAAAGTTTTGGTCTTATCTACGCAAAAAGGCATTTTTTTTTTCAGGGATTTGTGGGCACCAGCCCCTCACCCCAGTGCAGAGGAAAAGGAGACGCTGGTTAGGCAGGAAAAATTCCCAATTATCATAGAATGGGTTGGAAAGGACCTCTAAAGAGCATCTAACTCAACTCTCCTGTAGAACACCCGCCGTGTTCATTCAAATTTCAGCTTTCCTACGGAAACTCAACAGGGAGAAGGTTGCTTGGAGACTTTTCAGATGGGGTCAGAGCAGGAGTGAAGGGTGGATTCGCTGCAGGACGGGGCAATAAATCAGCATAAAGAGCACGAAAAAAAAAAAAAGGACTTTTTCAGTCATTCATGTCAACAAAGATTTCATTGAAACGTCGGGAATCAAATAAGAAATCGCCGAAATCACAAAATCCAACTTCCTCATGAACGTCGCCCCCTCGTGCCATTTGCCTTGAACCTCAACGGGAAGTTTCAACAACTGGCCAAGGGCATCATCTGCGGCTCGTACTAAAAAAGAAACCCTCCTGGGGTTCTGGGGGGGAGCCGGCACGGCCAGGTGGCTCATAACAACTCCCACTTTATGGCCCTCCTGGTGGCCAGGCCCTAATAAGTTCAGCAAGGTTGGTAACGACCCTGTGAAATTGCTGGAAGCTCCATCTGGCCGCTGCAACCTCAGCGGCGAGGAGCAGATGCGGCACTTGTAGCTGTTCATCCACGCAGGAAAAAAAAAAAACAACAAAAAAAACCCCAAAAAAATCAAACCCGAAACCTAGGAAATTAAAAAAGTATTGAACGCGGATCAACGGAGGGCAAAACTTCAAGGTCTGGGTCGGGAGCAGGTCCTCGCGGTCATCGCCACATTTCTAGAGGACGCTCCGTAGAAGTTCTACACGGAATAAAACCCACCTTGTAGACCATTGTGTCCTACCACAGCGCAGAGTATTTCAAGAAATACAGATTTGTTTGGGTTGGAAGAGAATTTTAAACTCACGGAGCCCAAGCGTTGCCCCGGCCCTGCCAGGGCACCACCGACCCCCGTCCCTCAGCACCACATCTCCACGCCTTGAAAACCCCTCCAGGGATCAGGGGGACTCCAGCCCTGCCATCCTGGGCAGCCTGGTCATCCCTGCTTCTTGGAACGGGTCGGTCCAGCTCCTACCTGGCTTTGCCTGGCTGGAAACCGCAGAAGCAGGACGTTAATAAACATTCCTTTTACGTACCGTTCCCGATAACGGACAGCCGGGAACGCGAGAACGTAGGTCAACCATCTCTGTCCATTTTTAACTACCGAAAGATTTTATTTTATTGCTGCTTTTATGACTGACAGCAGAGCCAACCGTTATCGACCACGCGCCATCCGCCCCGGGAACCAACGAGCGGTTCCTAATTGCGCGGCCGCTCCAACTCGCCTCGCTCGACGCATTAACGTTCTTTCCGTCGGCCCCTGCGGAGCAGGAAGGTATCCTTTTAGGAAAAGGGACCGCGACGCTGATCGGCGGCTGATTTTGGAGGAAGGAACGCGGAAAAGAAAATGAGGTGGTCAGAAAGCTGTGGATCAAGTTGAATCGTCTTTTATTTTCGTTTCGCTTTCTTAATATTTTGCTAAGCGTGGCCTAGATGGGTTAACGGTAACACAAAGCTCTTGAGGCATAGCCGCAAAGATCTCAAAATACTTGGGTTTTTCTTCCTTTACCTCCCCCAAAACATCACGGTACTCTGAAGTAACCTCAGAGAAGCCATCAAGAAAAAAAAAATAAACCCCCCAAAAATTAAAAGATTACTCAACAATCTTTCCTCTGCAAGAGGCAGAGCTTGTGGTCAGATGGAGAAACATCTCTTGAGCCTGGACACCACCAGCAGATCCCTCTCCTGGTCTCCACGGACCAGCAAAGGATCTTTTCTGGAGCTCCCAGCCGAGACAGGGGCCGGCGTCGGCCCGCGCCACCCGACGGTTGCGACGCTCCGTCGGGTGGATCTCAAAACCCTACGCGGGCGCTGAATAATTGGCGGGCCCTTTACGGCGAGACGCCCGCCTCGAGCAAACGCCTCCCTCGAGGTCGCGTCACGTTCTCAGCGACGGGTAATTAAAAGGTGTAATTAAAAAGTGTCATTAAGGGATGTCCCTGGGAGATTTCCAGAGGCTTCCCTAGCTGGAAGGAAAAGCTGCCTCTTCCCAGTACGGATTTCCCTGGTTGAATTTGGGATTTACTCGCTGAAAATTAGTTTCACGACCAAAATGTCTCTGCTGGGATAACACCCGAGGAGGTCCCACCAAGCCGGAGGTCGCTGTTACTGGAAGAGGAGCCCGAGCTCTACGCAAGCCCCGCGTTGGGAAGTGAGGACCAGCTCTGGTTTGAGAGCTGGGCACAGTTAATGAGTCAGCCCCATCCAGCTCCATGAAGTTCTCCTCCTCTCCCTGTGCTCATCAAGGTGAAAAGCAACGGCTGGAACCCCATCCCAAAGAAAACTGGAGAGGCTGAAACCACCTCAAGCTACAGACGAAGCAAGGGGAGCACCGTGGGAGTTTATTACCCTCTCTGGAGCAGTCCTGAGCCCTTTTGTTAGGATTCATTCGGGTGGGAAAGGACCTTCCAACGGCCTCCAGTCCAATCCCCCTGCAGGGAGCAGGGACATCTAGAGCAGGTTGCTCAGAGCCCCATCCAACCTCCCCTGGGATAGTTCCAGGGATGGGGCAGCGACCACCTCTTGGGGAAACCTCTTCCAGGTTCTCCCCACCCTCAGCTGCAACAATTTCTTCCTTCTCTCCAGTCTAAATCTCCTACTTGGAGTTTCAAACCATCTCCCCTTTGTCCTGTCCCAACAGGTCCCTCTGTATTTTCCTTTCTTGAATTTCATTCCTTCATTAAAATAATAATAAAAAAAAAATCACCAGTTGGATCAAGTTTCAATAACCTTTCCAAAAGACGCAAGTTTTGTTTCTGGCACAACTCAAACCATCCATTAAACTGTTAATCCCCTTAAATCGCCCCGGGTGTCGTTTCTCCTGGCAGACAAATTCCGCCTGGAGAAAGTCCAACAGTAAAGACCGGCACCAGTCTGGCGCTCCAAGAGGAAAGCAAGGAGAAAATTCACCGGAAAAGTGCTTTTGGGGAGGAGCTATTTCTTTGTACGGCCTCAATCTTCATTTTCTCTTGTCTGAAAAGAAAAGGGAAGGAGAAACAGAGGAGCAAAGAGAGAATATTTATTCCAGCAGTAGACAAAATATCGGAGATGTTGCCGCATCCGTTCCGATGCTTTACTTCTTTTCCCACCCTTTGATGTGCCTGGCAAGTTAACGGGTGGATTTCCACGTCATTTATTGAGGACACTACATCCACTTTTCAGTCGCCCTCTTCAAACACCATCACGAACACGAGCTGAGAACAGACACTCCCAAGGAGGATCTTGGAAAAGAAAGAGACGGTCACGAAAGGACTTCACAAAGGCAGGTGCCCAGAACACAGAGGACGAAGCCGCCGTTGCCAAAAAGTAATAAAAGCTTTTCATGTCGTTTTAAAACCCCGGAAATATCCATGAGGAATTGCTGGCTTCTGAGATACCACAGCCCCAAAGTAGGGTGTGATGTCAGAGCTCTCCCAGTCCTCACTTAACCTCCGTCCTAACTCCAGTGCTCAGCTCCTCTGAGGAGGAGATCAATCAACTAAGCCCTTTTCAGATCGGTAATACAAGTTTTTATTCTTAATTACGCGTCAGGAACCGCAGGGTGAAGAGCTGCCAGGAACCTCGATGGTCACGGCCGGCTTATCACGCTCGGAACTCAAACCAAGTCAACGAGCCCAGGCTGGATGAAGTTCTGAGCAACCTGCTCTAGTGAGAGGTGTCCCTGCTCGTGGCAACGGGGTTGGAACTGGATGATCTCTGAGGTCCCTTCCAACCCAAACCGCTTTGTGAGTCTCTGAAAACACACTCCGCTCATCACCACATCAAACCACCACCAGCTCTTGGTTTAGACGTGAAGCCACGTTGCAGCTTGTCCATAAAAGCCTTGAAAGAAACAAGCAAAAAGCCATTCCAGCTTCCTTCCAGACACAGAACTAACAGCTACCAAGGTGCCAGGTCTTAAGCAAAGCATCTAAAAGCTTCACTTAGTCAAAATAAACCCCTAAAACCATAGTCCAGGCAGCTTTATTTTGGTGTATCTGGTGAACAACCCTGTGAGCAAAAGCAAAATACGAATCACGGAAAAGACGGCGGCCGCCACCGGTGCCTCTCCCTCCCCGCCGGCCGCCCTGACAAAGGGGTGACCTTTGCTCTGGGGGCTAAAAGCCAAGTGGAGAGAGATGAAAGGTCCTCCCAGCTACAGGCACTTCACCACATGACCCCCACCCCCGCTTCAGCTCCGGGTGAGGCGGTTGCATTCGGATCAAAGAGGAAGGAATCAACGAGCTCTAGTTTGATTCGTGAGCAACGCCATCAAATGATTATTTTTTTTTTTCCAGGAATCCGAGGTCACCAAGAAAAACTGAGGTACACAAAGACTGTTGACCAAAACACAAATCGGAGAGTTACTCTCGACAGCCGCCGAGTCTCCCGCTCCAGGAACGTTAATTCCACCGAAATGCTGGACGACAGCAGCCGACCGCTCTCGTACCCCGCAGCGAGGACGCAACGGGATGAACAATCGCCGTGCCCTGCGGGCAGTGCCACACAGACCTTGCTAGAACTCCCTTTCCCCAGATTTCCTGTGGCCAACCACCAAAATCAAGGAAAAAAAAAAAAAATCCACCGCCCTGCGTCCCGCATCTGGGGGAAACCACGGCTGAGGCGGCACCAGCCAAGCGCCAAGGCGACGGAGGATGGTGCCTCCTGAAACGCACTCCGAGGGCGAGCAGAAAATGGGGGAGTAAGTGAAAAGTAGGAGCTCGGCTTGAGCAAACACCATGTTTCATTCAACTCTTCCCCAGGATAAGACACCCTAAATTTTAAGAAGAGTTGGAAGGTGTCCCATGGGCAGGGACATCTTCCACCAGACCAGGTGGAATACCCATAATCTACCACGGGCGGCGGATTGAGCTTGAATTTGAGGATCAAGAGTTGAATGACCGTCAGGAAGTGCCAGAGGCAGTTTGGTTCTTCCACCTGCCCTCACCTTGGACGCAAAAGGAGCGACAATTTCATCGCCGTGACGGGTTTCGCCCGCGGGTATTAACGGGATCGCGACGGCCAAGTGAAGGCGACCGACAACCCGCTGCCATTTTACCCCTGGGAAAACGAGAGCGCGCGGACCGGGCTCCGCGGCTCGGGAGGCCGCGTTCCGACGGCCTCGTCCCACCTGACGCGTAAATCAAACGGGACGTCCCTGAATGAATCACTTCTTGAACGACCGCGCGTATTTGAGGAAGATCGTTCATTTTTCCCTAGCGGTGCAAAAAACCCGCTGTTCTACTGATTAATTATTCTCTTTTCAGAACTAAACAAACCAAAAAAAAAAGGATTATCTGACTTCTAGTCTACACTTGTCCTCTTTTCACAGCGGATGCTCTTCGTATCTTTGTCGGGTAGACCCGGAAGGCTCCGTTATTACGTTTCCGTTCCCTGGGCAGATGGTTCCAGGCCACGATCAAACGGCTTCGTAACCTCCTCGGACAAACTCAATAAATAAAAGTGCCTCGTTCATCTGAAGCATCTTTTCCAATCCTTTAACCAATGTCACGGTTCACCCCGGATGCCTTTATCGCGCTTTCCGGTTCCTTCTTGACCTACGGGCGCAATCATTGGGAGATGCTCGCAGAAGACACTTCAGCGGCGTTCTCGCCACTTCCAAAGGTTTTTAAGTTTCTCCGAGGGTTCTATTGCCATAAATTTACACCAGCAGTTTTGTGATCATCGACGCTTTCTGTTCCTTCAGGTCACAGGGCAAAATATATAAAAAAATAATAATATTTTAGCCACTGTGGAGCCCGCAAACACTGAGACATCCCCTTGGCCTTTTTCAAACCTGGGTGCACAAGCAGTTCCCCGCCCCCTGCTCCAGCCTCCCACGATTTCCCACTATTTCGAGAATTCCTAATAAAGGCACATCTATAATTTAGAGGCTTCGTACCACAGAATCATATTCTTCACTTCCTCAGGTTCTTGAAATACAATATATTTAGTCAGGCTAATTTGAAATTAGACATTTGAAGATGTCTATTTTAGGTACTTAATAAAAAAAAAAAAAGACAAATTTCCTGATCTACTGTTTAACTCCTGAAGTTCCTTTGCTGTAAGTTGAGCAAAAATGTCACCACGCAGTTCAAAGTGCTCAACCACTAGAGGAGGTTGCTCAGAGCCCCATCCAACCTGTTCTTGAAGGTTTCCAGGGCTGGAACATCCACAGCTTCTCTGGGCAGCCTGTTGCAGTGTCTCACCACCCTTAGAGTGAAGAATTTCAGAAAAAAAAAAACCAAAACCAACACAGAATCAGAGAATCGCAAACTGGTTTGGGTTGGAAAGGACCTTTGAAGGTCATCTTGTCCAACCCCCTGCAGTGAGCACGGACGATCAAGTCCCTAGTTATCATCTACATTTTCCTTCTAGCTGACTGGTCTCCGAATTTCATGATGTCAGGAAGAACTTCTTCACTGGGAGGATTATGAGACACTGCAACAAGTTGCCCAAAGAAACTATGGATGTTCCAGCCCCGGAAGCGTTCAAGACCAGGTTGGATTGGGCTCTGAGCAACCTGGTCTAGCGGGAGGTGACCCTGCCCAAGGCAGGGGGGTGGGACTCATTTTGGCTTTCCCAAAATGAGCTGGTGCACGAGGTGTTTGAAAACCACAGAAGCAAGCTCAGGTGAACACAAACCAGAAGGAAAGCGTTACGGCGACATCAAAATTAAAACACAACCCTCGGACTTCCCGGCGAGGGCAAGAGGTGACTTCTTACCCGATTCCGCTCGGGTCTTGACGCGCGTACGAGTTTTTACAGACGAAAACCAGATGTGCAGACAGAGAGAGGCACAAACACTGCCGCCGGCTCACAGTCTTATTTCTATTCTCGATATTATTTACGGGAATGCCAAAGCGACTCTTCAAAAATACAAAAAAAAATTAAAAAATATACAGCTGCTCGTCACTACTGCCCACTCATCTCCTGACAGGTCTCCCAGTTATCAATGTCTTCCGCTGTGACCTACCTCAAATACGCCGCAGGACAGAGATACCAAGATGCACAATAATACGCAGCGTCCCGCGGCTTTCACGCCTCCAACGATCCCGGTTTTGCATCTCGGAAGCGCTTTCAAATTTTATCTCGCTGTCCTTGGCCATTTTGACCCCTTGTTTTTGCCCTGCAGCGTCTCTTCCGTTTTCAGCAGATGCTTGCAGCGGGGAAAAAGGATTAATTAGAGCTTACTGTGTTGCTATTTGGCCTTTGGTCGTGACTCAAAGCGCACCACGGAGCCATGGGAAGTCCTTGTACTTCCCAGGTAGGCTGAGCTTTGGCTCCACGTGTAAAACCAGCTCGCAGCTGAGCCTGCTTCTGCAGGTTTTTAAACTCTAGCAGAGCTGCATCTCTAAAGTGTTGTGTCCAGTTACGGGATCCTCAGTTCAAGAGAGACAAGGAGCTGCTGGAGAGAGTCCAGGGGAGGCTCCAGAGATGCTGAGGGACCTGGAGCATCTGTGTGGCCAGGAAAGGCTGAGAGTCCTGGGGCTGTTCAGCTGGAGAAAAGCAGCCCCAGAGGGGAGCTGAGCAAGAGCTCAAGGGTCAGAGGCTGGGGCCAGACTCTGCTCAGTGGTGCCCAGCGGCAGGACAAGGGGCACCGGGCACCAACTGGAAGCCAGGAGGTTCCGTCGGAGTGGGAGGAGGGGGTTGGAGGCTGGCCCAGGCTGCCCAGAGAGCTTGGGGAGTCTCCTTCTCCGGAGAGATTCCAAATGTGCCTGGACAACACGATCCTGGACCCCCTACTCTGGACACCAGATGATCTCCAGAGGTCCCTTCCAACCCCCCCACCACACTGGAATTCTGTGATCCTTCAACCCCACGTTGTTCTCAGAGCAGGAGCTGCCTCACCAGCGAGTGGTGGATCTTCACAGAGCACCACCGAAAAGGACACCGAAGTGCGAAGACGCCGGAGCTCAAACATCCTACACACCCAACGGGCAGCCTCTTCACCTCGGCCAGGCGGGTTCTGACCCCCTTGTAACGCTGAAGTCACTCATGCAGCATTCCTGTCACTCAAGTAACTCATCCGACTAAAGCCAAGCAAGTTTTTTTTGCTGAATTGGGGTCACACTGCTGAATTTCAGTCTCCATCAGCAACTCTTCCCTGAGTGACTCAATCAAAGCTCTACCACGCTACTGGGGACGCTGGACTGCTTTGGGGGGCTGTCTCTTTTTAACTACAAATTAAAACTGAAGCCTTCACCCTTCCTGGTGATGATTAAAGTCCTTGCCTTTTGTCACCAGGGCAGCGTTAAAACTTTTCAAATCCTGAGTGAGTATCAGCAGGAGGAACAAAACTCGGCCCCGTAAATACCTCTTCCCTTCAGATACCGGTTTTACAAGCGCCGGTGGACGCTAAAATACCTTTTTTTTTTTTTTTACAGCTCCTATATTCTCAGCAGTTTACAGAAGAAATAAAAGCTATAATCCATAACCCAGAGGTCTCAGCAGCGTGACCCCAAAGCTGCAGGCTCTGATTGTATTACTGGGATTAGTGTTTACTACTTTAAGTAATGCTCTTCATCCCCGTTTAATAATAGATATTTCATCCCCTCTCTTTCAAACAGCCCAGGAATTTGGGGACTGTGGGGAGAAATTCACCTCCGCACACCAAGCGCGGCCGTTTCCTTGAAGGTCTGTACGGAATCAAAGGCGGGCTCGCCGCTAAGCAACGGATTCCATCCAAACGTCAGCCCTTGGAAGAAAACCTTTCATTATTTGGGCGGGAAAACAGGGCTGGGAGGAGGTCCTGGCTCGCTTCTCCCACCCGCCACGCGATCGTTCGTACCTTGATTCACGCACGAGACACAATTTTCATCTCCTTTAAGTACTCAGCCGCCGTGATGTGATACTAATCGACGCTCTGACAGCTGTCACTCCTCCCATCACCACTTAACACATTTACTTGTGGAAGGGAAAACCAGCCCGGCACGCAAATAAAAAGGCTTATTCTGCAACAAAGAGTTGCAAGATTTGCTCCCGGAAAGTCGTAGGAAAATTACAGCTTTAAATGTGTAGATAAGAGAAAAAAAAAAAAAAAGAAAACCTGGAAAAAAAGCTGATGGAAATATTAAGAAAAAAATCAGCTTGAGTTTTAAGGAATTAAGTATATCAATCAAAATTCACGACACTTCAGGGGATGTGAGGAAGGCAATTATGAAATGAATTTATGAAATGTGTTCTGTTTCTTACTCGAGCGCTTTGTTTATGGAGGAAGGAAAACACGCTCCTGCAACTGCTTCAGAACCTGTAGGCAACTCTCCTACCACACAGATTGCCACGCTGAGGGTCCAGCTACTCCCTGGGAATTGCATCCCGAATCCCATCGCAATGAGACTCTTGGCACACAGCAAACGGACCACGAAAACATTGCTAAGAAACCTCACTGGCCGTTGCG
Organism: Baryphthengus martii; assembly: GCA_013396935.1. Lineage (NCBI taxonomy): Eukaryota > Metazoa > Chordata > Aves > Coraciiformes > Momotidae > Baryphthengus > Baryphthengus martii. The sequence continues at coordinate 34,790 of VWZK01018571.1, read as the reverse complement.
TTTTCACCGAAAATTCTTGCAGAATCGTAGCATTGTTTTGGCTGGAGAAGACCTTGAAGACCATGGAGTCCAACCATTAACTCAGCACCACATCTCCACGGCTTGGAAATCCATCCAGAGGTGGAGACTCCACCATTGCTCTGGGCAACCTGGGCCAGGCCTAGACAGGCCTCTTTAAATTTACAGGCCTCAAATCAAAAAACACATCAGAAAAACTCAACAAACCCCCTTCAAAATAAACCAAACCAAATCCATAACAACAACAACAAGCCCCCAATCCCCCAGGCCCCCCCTAGCACAGCAGGTTTTTCTACACGTGCCAGTAGCTCTCGTGTAAGCGAAGCCTCCAGCAGCTCCCGGCCACGAGGCCTCCTGCCCTCGAGCTCTTCCAAACCATCAGCTCCGCTCTCCCGTGACTTGAATGATTTATCTTCCCTTCTGCTGATGGATCTCAATAACATCTTTGCCATTTTACTCCATCAAAAAAAAAGCTCCAATGATGGCCTCAAGGATTTTCCCATTAGAGGCCCATGTACTCTGTAGCTTGGTTCATTGCCTCCAGAGTTATTTTACATTCGTCTCTATTACACTGTATGTTTTTCCTGTAATTTTCCCCAATAACCACGAAGCCTAAAACCTTCGCAATGTGGCTGCATTATTTCTCATTAAACGCAAAATGGAAACGGATGACACAGCAGGTTCCAAACCGGAGCGGAGAACGTTGTATCCAACAAAAAAAAAAAATATAAATCTTCGGCGTCTCTGCAAGGCCTTAATTTTCTCTCATTAGTCCAAATTTGACATAATGAGATGTTTAATTGCTTCTCTTTCCACCCATTTTATTCTGCATATGCAATTAGCAAAATACAGGAACTTTATACATCAAGATTCCCAAGGAAAGGACTTATTTTCATGATCTTCCGATTTTATCGTGACTTCGTAACAAAACTCTGAACCCAACCTCAAAACTTTAGTCCCCTGGCTACGTGGGGAACTTACTAAGTGGGTGTGAAAGATTGAAAACATCCGCAGCTTCCTCTGAAATAGGAATAACTAAATATAATATTCCTCATTAAATAAAATACAATAAATAAATTCAATATTCCTCATGATACAGGGATATAACGAGAAACCAGCAGGTTACGAGATGATACCAGAGTTTACTTCTCAAATTGACTGGTCCTAGTCAAGTGACGGGTTTCGTTATTAAAATCTTAGTAGAAAGCAAGCAAGGGAGAGAGAAAGAAATACCTTAGCAGAAAGAGAGAAAAAGAAACACTTTAGTAGAAAGAAAGATCTTGGGAGAGAGAGAGAGAAAGAGGGTGTTGTGGTTTAAGAGTTAACAAATTGGTGGGGGGCACACAAACACCCGGTATTCCCTCCCCTTCCCTGCCACACTCTAGAAAAGGACTTTATAAAAGTTTGGGTTTCGTTCTCCTTTTCTCTCGCCCTCGGACTGTGCTGCGGTGGGACCGCACTCTAGCTCAGCTAGGCCTGGCTCCACGTGCTCTGCACAATCCATCGCCATCCCAGGACTGGTTTTGTGTATTTCTGTATATCCCCCTTTCCCCNGAGGGAGAAAAGGGAAAGAGGGAGAAAAGGGAAAGAGGGAGAAAAGGGAAAGAGGGAGAAAAGGGAAAGAGAGAGATCTTAGTAGAAAGAAAGAAATCTTAGTAGAAGCAAATACAAATAACTAAAACTTTTAATTTTGATATATGGAAATGACGACGGGGCATGACCGTTGACACCACCCATGAAATCCCGTGGCCTTTGACAACCCGCTTCCAATCTGCCCAGCCAAAGCAGGAACCAGGAGGTGGTAGATAAGCTACGGCAGATAAGCTCAGGGAGATAAGACCCCCTCCTTGTCCTGATCAGACTGCACAGACAATTTCGTTTCAACTCAAAAAAAAACCCACCGTGAACGTTTCATTCTTGGAGAGGAGACGGACGTGGAGCAAAGCCCTTCAGTTGCCTTTGCCTCCTTTTTACCCAGCGAATCGTCTGTGAAATATTAATGGACTCGATGATCTCTGGAGGTCCCCTCCAACCCCTGCCATTCTGTGAATACTTACTTGATTTTAATTATATTTACACAGATTCAGGAAATAAGGTAGGGGGCGGGGGGAAGGAAAAAAAAAAGCAATCCCAATTTGATCAAATATTTGTCGAGGAAAATGCGGTCTAGGCAATCATTACGAGACATCTTCCATCTGATCCTCGCCCACGGGAACGCCGACTATTCCGCACAAAGAAATTTCTCCCGACACCGGCAGAACGTGGCACCCAACAAACACAATGCTAAAGATCTGGAAAATTCCCATTTAAAAAAAAATCCCTTGTACCTTTTCCCCTAACGCACCTCTCACGAAAGTTACTCCTCATCCCGTAAGCTCAACCGCCGTTGAACGCAATTCCTCTTGGGATGAGCGGAGTAACGGGCGGGCGCTCAGCCGCCGGCCCGGTTGACCACGAGTCAGGGGCGCGACGTGACCTTTCGTAAGGAACTTGCCTTTGAGGATCTCACTAGAGCGAGCAGGCAAATATTCAAGTGTGTTTATCTTTCAGAGAAACGCTGAGTCCTAACTATCCCAACAACCAACGCTGAGGTGACCTCTCGCCTCTTCCAGCTCTCCACTCGACCCATTGGCTTTGGGTGTTCTTTGTCTGGTGTATCCTTCAGCAGATGGGACACTCCAACTTGCCGCTCGACCGTTTGGTTTCGTGAACGGTAGTTGTACGGAACCACTCCGTTCGTACGCATCCCGCTGCCTTCTCAAATGACACCCCACTGAGAAGCCAAGGAGTAAATCTCCATCTTCAGTCACAACCTCAGAAGGGAAGGACAACAAGCAGATTTCTAAAGGAATCCCAGAATCTTGGTTGGAAGAGACCTTCAAAATCATCAAGTCCAACTGTTCTACCAGCGCTGCCAGGGCGCCGCTAACCCCTGGCCCTCAGCACCGCACCTCCACGCCTTGGAAACCCCTCCAGGGATCCTGGGGACTCCAGCCCTGCCCTGGGCAACCTTTGAAGGGAAGACATTTTTCATACTGCTCTCAGAGTTCCTCAGCAACCAGCCACAACTTCCCCGCTGCAGAACTCACGGAGAAATTTAACCAAAAGGTGCAATTTCACCAAATGACAGTTTAAATCTCGCCCGCCTCCGACGCCCTCGCTGCGATTACCGTGGAATTCATAGCTCCGCTCTTCTGAACTCCGCTTTATCGGGCGTTCGCTGCTTCAGTTTGTACACATTGATTTTTCTTTCTTTTTTTTTTTTTTTTTATAAAACGATTTCAAAATACTTGTTGCGAAAGTGCTATAAAATCAAAGCGCAATATTATTCTTGTTAACGCCTGCGGTCCGAGGAAAGAGGCAGAACCCTCCTATTTTCTACTTCGGTGCCTTGACGGTTTTAAATACAGCACAAAGCCAGAGGCTGCGAGTACTGGAGAATTAACTCTTTCCAGCCCCAACCTAACAAAGTATCCGCTTAAAAAAAATCAGCTTCGTGGGTTCGAGAGCTGGAAAATGGACGCGTTCCGTTGGGACAACGTCACGGGGGGGGAAATAATTCCAGATGCCTGAAACAAGCAGGACTATTTAGAATCATACAGAATAATTAAATAGCATTTATTATCATTCAAACCATAACTTCCCAGATCTCAAAAGTGTCGTGGGGTTTTCTTCCGACCGCTCTCCATCGACCAGCCTTCCCAATCACTCTGGTTTTAAAGTCTTAGCAATATTAATCCTTTTTTTTTTTTTTTTTTTCCCCTCTAAATTTGCCCGTGTGTCCCACTTTCACGGCTTGTCTCGTTCAACAGAGCTACTCAGAGAGCCTTCGGAGGCTTCTGGGTGCCCGCGGCTTGCAACTTGGCAATTAATTCAAAAGGAGCTTGCGCGTTAATTTATTGCGTTAATATTTGGCGTTTTTACGGCGCTTTTCCATTTAAGAATCCCAAAGTGCTTTCCAACAAAACCAATAAATTCCATCTCCTTACGGTCCCCTGAGAGAGAGATTATTAAACCAAATTACACACGGGAGGAGGAAATCCTTCCAGAAACGCGACGTGAATGAGCCAAGGTCGGATAAGAAAAGCTGGTAAATGAACACGTAAATTTTTTGCCCGTTCCTCTTCAAAGCAACGAGCGCATCCCACGGAAACCCAAACGGAGGGGATCGAATCCTCCAGCTCTTACTGAATCCATCGGGATTTTCCCTTCGTGCAACTGAATTTACAAGATCGGCGAAAGTTTTACTAAGATCAGGATCGACGCTTCCTTGAGCCTAAAAAAGAACCAAGTTGGCGTTGAGTTGGAGCCCCCCTAAGATCAGAGTTTTAATGGGATGATGCTCCTTGAGAAACTGGAAATACATCAATTCCTAAAACACGAAGAGAAAGAAGAGTTGCTGATAAAACCAGCAGGTAAAACCCAAGACGGAATTCCCCTCCGATTTAAATGCCAACTACACGATGACTGAAATAGTAACAATATAATTTGGTCTACTATACTTTAAATGTAACGGAAAGAGGAAAAAAATAATAAAAAAATCCAGAATCCAAATATTTTGATGGCCAGTCATACTTCAAAGAAAAAAAATACAACACATTATGCAAAAATACCTCCAAGAGTAAGACGAAGCCTGTAATTTGGGACACAACGGAAGAAAATGAAGAGTTGGTTACCTGAAATTTGCAATTTTTTGGACAGATTTACCTCAAAACAGTTTTTCCTTAGGTTAAAAATAGTATAAACCGCTATAGGATCCCCAGAAAGCTACTAATAAAGGAAGATGGAGGAGAGATGGAGGAGGAGAGATGAGGAGGAAGAGATGGAGGAGGAGAGATGGAGGAGGAGAGATGGAGGAGGAGAGATGGAGCACCTGGTTTGGGCTGAAGATCCACCTCAGTGGAACAGGCTACGGAAGGGATGGGGTGGCCCATCCCTCAGATGTATTTATCACCTACTTCTGTTTCAACACCAGGATCTATTTGGCCAACGAGAACCCACTCCTAAATTTTCATTAACCAAGGACAAGCAAGAGGAAGTGGCCTCAAGTTTCACCAGGAGCATTTTAGGTTGGACAGGAGGAGAAATGTCTTCTCCAAAAGGGTTGTGAAGGGCTGGCCCAGGCTGTCCCAGGGCAGGGCTGGAGTCCCCACGATCCCTGTGGGGGTTTCCAAGGCGTGGAGATGCGGTGCTGACGGACAGGGCTCGGTGGTGCCCTGGCAGGGATGGGGGGAAGAGTTGGAACTCCATGATCATAAAGATCTTTTCCAACCTAAACAATTCTAGGATTCTACACCTAAAATGCAGCAAATGGTTCAAAACATCACCCTCTTCTAAATTTTCGTTTTCAGGAGAGCTCAAGCTGCTCACCCCGAAGAAGCACGAGCCTACGCCACACTTCCAACGGGCTCAAGCCCCAAGAAAAGGTCCCCTCTTGAAGAGCGACAACACAAAGTGCTCACACCCACGGCCCGGGTGTCTCCTTCCCGCCTCACCTTCAATCCTCCGAATTAACGGCACCCGTCCGGAAACAGGTTTGGTTTCTGACAGATTCTTTCCTACCCTCGGCAGTTGACCCCACCAAGTAGGAGCAATCGTTCAGCTCTCCGAAGTCACCGCTTGAAAAGCAAATCACGTTTTCGCGAGCCGAGGAATCGCCACCGTCGGCGGCGAGATAAGGAGAGCGAGCAAACGGCCGCGGAAAACAACAAATCTGGTGGAAACTCGATGGGTAAGTCTTACAAAAAAACCCCCAAAACATCAGAAATAAATAAAATGCAGAACGTAAAATGCAAATTGGTTCTAAACAGAATGTTTAGTGAAGATTTTTCAGAGGAACGAGTCGTTCCTTAAGTGGCGAGTTATCGGTTTCCCGCAGATTAGATGTTCCACAATCAAATTGAATTATTGAGATGCCTTCCATCCCCCAATCTATTTACATCAAATATACGGTGCTATTTTTCATCCTGCGATCCCGGCCTCCACGGGAAACCTTTCAAAAAAATGGGGTGGTTTTTTTCCTTTTACTGCATTTTGTTCATAACGGTGACATTTTTACAGTCGGTTTAATACACGGGATCCGGCCTATTAATGTATTTTATTCTGTTTCACCGTGGTTATTAAATCGTTAAAGCCACACAGGGTTCTTTCGTTGGCTTGGTTGGTTGATTTTTATTTATTTTTTTTTTTACTCAAGACGCTGTAACGAAAGCACCAGGCCAGGAAAACCAAACTATGAGCGACCGGAAGGGAATTTAGAAGGATATTGATGAAAGACAGCAGGGTGGGCTGCTGCTCTGACCAAAGACCTGCCAAGAGCCTTCAGATCCCTCGCTCGGCCACCTCAGGCGATGCCCTTTCCTTGGGAGGTCTCAAAGAGGCTCAACACGAGCTCCTCCCGTATCGTGGCGGCTTGAGAGAAAAAAAAAAAAGCTCCTCTAAGCTTTGGATGTTCAAAAAAGAACATCGAGGAGAAGAAAGGGTCTGATTTTGCCGGGCTACGGAGCCTTTCTGAGACCTCCAGCGCAGCAACGTGCCGAGTTCCGGTACCTGCTTCAAGGGCGATCCGGAGATTCAAGGCCGGATTGGCCAACCTGATAGATGACGTCCCTGCTCACGGCAGAAGGCTTGGAACTGGAGGATCTTTAAGGTCCCTTCTACGATTCTAAGACACCAGGGAGCAAAAAGGGAGGCCATAAGATTGGTCCAAAGCGGCTCAAACCTGAATTTTAATTAAATGCACTAAACGTTCATTTTCACTGTCACTTCACGGAGCCCTTTTGGACTGGAAGGGGTGAGGAGAAACCTTGGGAAGTTGGGATCGACAGCAAGCAGGGCTCAGCCGTGGTAAGGAGGAGAAGGAGCTCGACAGCAGCAGGCTGGGAAGGACTCCAGTGGTATTTACAATTCCATCTTCTGACCCATCAGCATCGTACCGATCAACATGGATGTTCCCCAACGTTTGGGGCAGGCCGAGTCGCCGGCTCGGGTTTATTCTACGCTCCAGGAGGACGTTCTTGCTGTACGATGGGAGCTAAACAAGCTCATTCGCCCTCAACCGCTGCGAGCTTTCATTCCTACACCAGGAGTAATTCGATGTCCTCGTTACACTTATTCTACTAGCTCATCCCAGAGAGTTACTCGCTCTTCCCGTCAAAAATTGAAGAGGGGCTCTCAGCAGGAACACGAGCTGCATGTTCTCCCACCTTCCTCAGAAGAAGCCCCAAAGAAACAAAGGACTGGATCGGCCCGATTAGATATTTCTCCTTCAAAACAAGAATTAGATTAATTAACCCGAGCCGACAAAGGCCTAATTTTATTACTGCGTAACGAAGCTCCCTAAAGCTGCTGCTGTTGTAAATCAAGATAACAGATCTGATTAGACGAGGAGGGGGGTCGTTGCGTTGGCTTCGGAGAAACCGATCCCGGCGTGAAAACAGCCCAGGGATGAATTTAGATTATTTTATTTAATTTTTTTTTTATTTTTTTTTTTGCCAAAGATTAATTGCACCATTAACAAAACAAAACCGCACCGGTACGAGGCGATATCGCGCAACTGGGCCCTAATCGCTTTCTAAGCACATTTTAAATGGTAATACTTGATTATATTTGATTAAGGAAACATCTGTCACGCCGACTCGGAAAAGAAATTCCTCTGGCCTCGCCGCGGCTTCCCACCGGAGAAGGAAAAACGCCACGGGGATGCGCAGAAAACGCCAACGCCGCCGTTTTTTAGGTACTCATCCGCTCCAAGAATCCTTGAAGGACGCACGTTGGTTCCCGTCGGATTTTGGGGAGGACTGGGAGCGTCCGACTCGCGTCCTCACAACGAGCCCGACGCAAACCAACGTCGTCTCCCTCGCCCGTCGAGGCCGCGTCAAAATCGCAGCGGTTTGAGGCTCAACTGCCGTCATCAAGTTGTAATATTTCTGCCGCTTGCCGGGAGTTTTTCCGTGATGATTTCGATTTGCTTTCGCTTTAACATCTCTTGCGGCTCAGGCTTCAAAGAGGTGATAAAAGAACAAATGAAATGTCGCTTTCCATCCATATAGGAGAAAAAAAATAAATAAATTTTCAAAAGGCGTTGTCGTGCCGGTGCCATCGCTGGGTTTTATTCTACTAATTTGGGGGATTTCATGCATAAAGTGAAAGAAATCATTTCACCACGTCGGTTGCCATTTCCAAGGTATTTTTAGGCCCAGGAAAAGAGCAGCGAGAAAGTTACGATCGCTTCCTCTCTCCATTACTCTCCACCAGGGCCTTCCAATCAAAACCCGTCAGGCAGGAGATAGACAGAGGAAGGAGATCAAGGAATGACCAAGAGAGGGACAACCTCGAGGACAGGCTTCCTCACGGGGTGGTGCTGCGCCGAGGACCGGCAGGGAATCGCCGACGCTTCCAGAAAAGCGCCGGTTTAAGTCCCAACTCCAATTCTTCAGGATGATGGATGAGTAAAGGACAAAACCAAAGCCAACCTTGACAAGAAAAGGGGAATCTCTTTCCAGACCAGTGTACAGCTTTGAAAAGCAGACGTACCCAGCGTAAGAAAGATCACGCCGGGACCGAAACCGGGAAGGTGGGCAGCAACAAAAGGTTTTCTTCTTACTCAGGAGCTTGTGGCTAAAACCACCCAGACAGTGACCAGAAGCCTAATCACTGAACCACAGACTGGTAGGGTTGGGAGGGACCTTAAAAACATCTAGAACAACCCCCCCTCAGGGAGCAGGGACATCTGCAACTCGAGTCCCATCCAAGCAGGTCTTGAAGGCTTCCAGGGATGGAGCATCTCCAACTTAACCTCACCCTTTCCTACATACAGTGTCTTCCCCTGTAGCGATAGGACAAGGGGTGATGGCATCAAGCTGGAAAAGGGGAGGTTTAGACCGAATGCCAGGAAGAAATTCTTCCCAGTAAGGGCGGTGAGACCCTGGAACAGGTTGTCCATGGGGGTAGTGGATGCCCCCTCCTTGGAAGCGTTCAAGGCCAGGTTGGATGGGCCCTTGAGCAACCTGCTCTAGTGGGGGGTGGCCCTGCCTGTGGCAGGGGGGTTGGAACGAGATGATCTTGAAGGTCCCTTCCAACCTGAACCATTCTATGAATCGACAAATCCTCCTGAGGGAAATCTGCCGCCACCCACCCGAAGAGCCTTTCCCAACCATCTCCTCATCTTCAGCTGGAGAAGAGCAGCCCCAGAGGGGAGCTGAGCAAGAGCTCAAGGGCAAGAGGCTGGGGCCAGACTCTGCTCAGTGGTGCCCAGCGGCAGGACAAGGGGCATCACGCACCAACTGGAACCCAGGAGGTTCCCTGGGAGCGGGAGGAGAAACTTCTTTGGTGGGAGGGGGTTAGAGCCTGGCCCAGGCTGCCCAGAGAGCTTGGAGAACATATTAGGAATTAAATCCATCAACGACAGATGGAAAGAACATGGAAATGACTATCAGCAACGGATAAATCTGGAGGAGAACGGAGATAAATGGATACTTTCAATCGATGGCAGGCATTGAGACAAGTCACTCAGGCTGCAAATTAGTCTTTTTTTTGTTGTTTGTTTCTTCCCCCCCTACGGAGCAATTCTATTAATAAAAATAACAACATGACTACTAAGAATAAAAACCTCATTGAGGATTATAAACGCGGCAGGGCCATCATTATTACAGCGGCAATTACCGCAATATATAAAAAGACATTTATTTATGCACGCAACCCGGGTAACTTTATAACACCTTGACACAAACAGAGCCCCAATTAAAAAGAGTTTTAATATACAGCTCCAGAAAATTCAACCACCCTCCTATCATCCTGCCTCGCTCTCGTTTTCCGGGAGAAAAATCCCACTCGCACCAGCAGGTCATTTGGAATAATAAAAAAAAAAAAAAAGATGTTTTTAAAAAGCATTAAATGAGAAGGAGAAAAGCTGCTTTTGCCAAGGTTAAAGGAGATGCTTCTGTTTTTCCAAGGAGAAAGCTTTTTCCAAAGAGGAATTACGGGCTCTCCATACACCTCCAGGAAACTTCCCAGCTTGAGATGGTTTTGGCTGCTGCTCGGTCTCTCTCGCCCTTTCTGGGAGAAGCCCAAAGCTATACTGGGAAGATCCGGCCACCCCCTCTCCCAGTGTTCTATCACGATAGGAATTCTTCATCCAAACTACCAAAAAAATGGAAAGTTGATGGGTTTCAGCTTTTTATTGCTGGAAATAATCCCCGTTTTTATCAGAATATCGAAATCTCCTTCCCTTTGAGTTGCAGCGTTAACCCAGCACTGACAGGTCAACCAATAAACCACGTCCCTCATCCCTGGAAACCCCCTCCAGGGATCCTGGGGACTCCTGCCATGGGCAGCCTGGACAACCCTTTTGGAGAAGACATTTTTCCCCATAGTCAACCCAGACCTTCCCTGGACGCAACGCGAGGCGTCTCTACTTGAAGGAACTCAACGTATAGACATCCACCAAGCCTCTCCTTTCAACTGGGAAGGACCCAGTTCCCTTCAAACAAAAGACAGGTCACAGCAGAGAGTTGAAAAACGAGCAAAACTCACACTTGTGTTTGGAAAAAAAAAAAAAAAAAAAAGGTTTCCCATCAGTAAGATTCATCTAAGAGCCCTAAAAGCTGGTTTTCAGTGGGACAGCATCTGGATTAGACTCAACCTCAAGATTGAGAGGGGCTCCCGTTCCAAGGAACCGGGAATTCTCAAGATACGTAGACCCTAACTTTACATTTATCCATAAAAGAGCAATCTTTTCTTGGTTCCTTTTTTAAGAGATCCTAATTATCGACTCTAGAGGGGAAAGGAAAGATTGAGATTGGCTGGAAAACCTAAAAATCCAGCAAAACCAGCCGATCGGAAAGGTCCGGAAATCTCCAAGTATTGTCCGAAGCCTTCAGGGAGAAAAAAGAAAGGGAAAACTTGCAGTAAAAACCAAATATTAGGGGAAAAAAGGCTTAAATAAATTGACTCTAAATGGACAGAGATGATTTTTTTGTATTTACATCTGACCAAAATACTCCCAGGTATGGACAGGAGGACAAAGCGGAGCCCAAGTTTTTGCCAGGACAGAGGATCAGCTGCAGTCCTACGGAAGCTCCGCCTTCTAAGAGGATGTCTACAGATTGATCTAGAAAAACATAAGGAATAAATGATGACAGATTGGAAGAAGTAAAGGCTACTCCAGTGACCCTGAGCCATAAGGTATCTTGTAATATCCTGATAAAATTATTCGGTAAGAAAATAGAGTGAAACAAGCCGCAGAGGAGAAAGTCGAAGGTTATCCACGTGGTGCAGATCAAATGTTTAACTAGAATTACCGAAGAATAAAACATGAGCTTGCTGATGGAAAAAAAAAAAAAAATAAAAAAATCCATATTATCTTTTCCTCTATTGGGTTACTAAAGTCATTCCCTAAGGGGAAAAAAACAAAACCAAAAGCCGAGTATCGGCAACACGAACCCAAAAAGCTGCTAAAAGCCCCAATCCAACATCCAGGATGCGCTTTGCAAACCAAACCTATGCCCTGATTTTTCGCTTTCGCTGAAACCTGAGTGCGTTTGCAGAGTTATCCGTCTTTCGGGAGCGGAGAGAAACCAACAAACAAGCAAATTAAACGCTAAAACCACCGGAAAAAACATTATCCTGGTCATTCGGCAGTGACTCCAGCTCGGGGCAGATCCCAAAACCTCATCCTGCAACACCAAAGAGCTTGCAAAGCCAGATACTCTTCTCCTGGGGGTGGTTTCCCACCTAATAACGGACGGTAAAAGGATCCTTTTGTCACTATCGGCTCGCGACGCAAAAGGACGGAACGTCCCGAGTACCCGCCGGTAATTCCTACAGCGCAACACTCAGTTTGAAAGGAGAAGTTCTCCTCGGAGTAAAACCACCCACAGACACTCAAAAAAGTTTATTTCTTGCCACTTGCCTCTTTCGTACAGAATCCAGACGCGTTCTTTTGACAACGCCCAGGCAGCAGAGCTCAAAAATTCCCATCGATTTTCCTGTGACTTCCTAGAACGTCGCTACCAAGAGGAGTACAAGGACTGTGATCTTCTCCCAAAAAAATCAGCTCATGGATTTATTACACGGGGCAACCCATCAGAAGTTGTTTGATCTACTCCCAGCAGAGATCTCGTGTTGCGTCCCAAGGGCTAAGGCAAACCTCCGGTCCCCAACGGAACACCACGATGAGACGCGTTCTTTATAGCCCATGTCCACCTCAGAAGGGAACATGGAACCCTCTGCTGGGAGAATTGGGCTTGGGCAGCCTGGAGAGGAAAAGGCTCCGCGGAGATCTTCTGGGGGCCTTTCAGGGCTTCCAGGGGCCTGGCAGAAAGATGGGGACGGACTTTGGAGCAGGGCCTGTTGGGACAGGACAAGGGGGGATGGTTTGAAACTAAAAGAGGGAGATTTAGACTGGAGAGAAGGGAGAAATTGTTGGTGCTGAGGGGGGTGAGAGCCTGGAAGAGGCTTCCCAGGGCAGTGGTGGCTGCCCCATCCCTGGCCCCATCCCAGGGGAGGTTGGATGGGGCTCGGAGCAACCTGCTCTAGTTGCAGATGTCCCTGCTCCCTGCAGGGGAGTTGGACTAGATGGCCTTGAAAGGTGCCCTCCCATTCAAACCAGTCCAAGGTTCCACGAAACCTCCAATCCCCATTTGCTCTGACTCCACGACCCACCACGCGGAGAGCGCATCAGGTTACGCTCTTGTCCAACCGTCCGTCTCCGTTTAATCCTAAACCTGAAACTCCTTCAGGTTTTCAAAAACTTTTCCAGCGCCTTTGCTCAAGTAATTCCTCCTTTTTCAGACGCAACCTCTCAAAGGAAGGAAGAGAATCATTTAACGGATGAAAAACTAGAGCCCAGGCATCGTATCTTTAACCGCTTCATCCGACTCCCGTTAGATCTTTGCGTCAACTTCTGTGTTCCCCGGGACATATCGCAAAACAATTACATTTGGCTCTGGAAATATTTCTTTCAACTCATTCCTTTATCGAGGCAGATGCGAAAAGACACCTCTCCTTGGGGACACATCGTAATTTAATTCCGCGCATTAACAAATCTTTCCCTTGTACTGTGACTTTCGGACAAATCCGTCACCGGAAGAAAAATAACAGATAGAAGATTTAAAGCCGCGGCCAAAGCAGAATTGGTATCTTTTAAAGGAGCTTTTGCCCCCAGAGAAGATCCTGGTATTACTCACAGCAGGACCCGCATCAGAAAGTAGATTATCTGGCCAAACAGTCCTTCGATAAAATTAACCCCGCTGCGGAAGCGCAAAGAAGCCACGAGAAGACGAGGCGTCTTGTCTTAAAAGTCCAAAAAGAAATGGAAAGGAAAAGCCACAAACCAGGAAAATTAAAATCAACCACGGAAAATTAAAATCAACCACGGAAAAATCTGTGTTCTGCAATCTCCTCGTTTCGTTTTATTCGGAAGAGAAAGGAGTTCTCTACTACACGGCAACGGGATAATAAAAATAATAAATACGGCAACAGCTTAAACCAAAATTCAACCCCAAACTCAACCTGACTCCCCTTTTTTTTGGAGCTGTGGGTTCCCACCCGGGTTGTCCTAACCCCAAGAACTCCTCATCGGGAAAGATGAGTTGAAAAGAAAGGGAAATGTAAAATAATAAAAGTATTGATAAAAGCCTGAAGTTCCTCAAGGAACCGAACTCCTGGGGACACCCTCACCTTGCTTTCCCAACTTTCCCAAAAGCAAACGTCTGCGACCAGGAGCTCGGCTCCCAGCAAGGCCAGAAAACGTTTCGAAACGGGATGCGAAAAGCCCAAAAGAGAAGAATTCCAGAAAGAACCGGCTGCCCCGGCACCGTAATCGCGACAATGGGACCGAGCGGGGTATTTTGGGGGGCAGCTGGAGACGTCACGGCGCCGAACGCTGGAGGCGACTCCGTTCGAAAGGCGGTGACCGACTCGCCGGGATTAAACAAAGCCGAGAACAACGGCTCCTTCGGGAGCTTGGGCCAACCGCCGGTGGATTTGGGGGTTAACCAGAGGGAAAAATAAAATAAAATAAAAAAAGCTGTCGGAGGAGATGTTAATTAGCACCATCCTGCTGGAGACCGGGTCGTGTTTCAGCGGGAAGCCAAATTGCGAAACCGCATCACAAAAATTAAATTCCCCCCGGACGAGCTGCTTAGATCAAAGACAAGGAAGGTCAGAACTCAGGGCTTTAAAAGGAGCAAAATTGTTATTATTTTTTTTCCCCGTAATCCTTTCAAGATAAATATGTAGGACACGATTTTTTTTTTTTTCCTCCTCTCACAGGCTTTTTTCTGGAAGAGGGAAAACTAATCTGCACAGGGGGGATTAGAAGCAAAACCTCGAGGATTGCCAATTTCTTTATTGTTTTTTAATTTTGTTTTTTAATACAGCGCTCCCGCTGAGCCCAAAGAGCAAGCTCGAGTCGTTTCTAGGGCGGCCAGAAGGAATCCACACATGGTGGAAATTATCTGCCAGCTTCTCCAGCCTTCATTCATCCGCTCCTTTCCTTCGCCAGAGCGGCCCGGGAAAGGCGCCGGCTGTGCCAGGGAGCCACGTGGCAGGGGATGGACGGTCAACACCTCCGTGCTTTCATCCATAGTGACAAGACAAGTTCTGGTCGCCTCGTTTCCTCCTCCTCCGGGGACAGAGGAGTTGAGCCGTGCCGTACACCGCTGACGCTTTGCGTCGGTTCCTCCGGGGCGTCCGGATCGTTCTCTGCTTTGGCCTGAGAAGGATTTTTGCGATTTAGAAAACGGGTTTGTCTTTATTTCCACAGCGGTGGGCAGGAGCGGAATCCGAGAGTCACAGAAACGTAGGGGTTGGAAGGCACCTCTGGGGATCATCGAGTCCAACCCCCCTGCCAGAGCAGGATCTCCCAGGGCAGGCCACACAGGAACAGATCCAGGGGGGGTTGGAAAGTCTCCAGAGAAGGAGACTCCACCACCTCTCTGAGCAGCCTGGGCCAGGCTCCGTCACCCTCACACCAAAGAAGTTTCTCCTTCTGTTGAGGTGGAACCTCCTGGGTTCCAGCTTGTTCCTGTTACTCCTTGTCCTATCCCAGGGCACCACTGACAAGATCCAGGCCCCTTCCACTTGACTCCCACCCCTCAGAGATTTCTAGACATGAATCAGATCCCCTCTCAGGTTTCTCTGCTCCAGACTAAACAGCCCCAGGGCTCTCACCCTTTCCTCACAGGAGGGATGTTCCAGGCCCTTCATCATCCTCGGAGCCTCCCTTGGACTCTCTCCCTGTCTCTCCTGAATCGGGGAGCCCCAAACTGGATCCACTATTCCAGGTGTGGTCTCCCCAGGGCAGAGTAGAGAGGAAGAAGAACCTCCCTCGACCTGCTGGCCACAGTTTTCTTAATGCTCCCCAGGAGCCCATTGGCCTCTTGGCCACCAGGGCCCATTGCTGTCCCCTGGAGAACTTCCTATCCACTAGGACTCCAAGGTCATTCTCCATGGAGCTGCTTCCAGCAGGACAACACCCAATCCGTCCTGGTGAGGTTCCCCTTTGCCCAGCTCTCCAGCCTGTCCAGATCCCACTGGGCAGCAGCAGAACCTTCTATGGGGAGCAGGGACCTGCAACTGGAGCGGGTCGCTCAGAGCCCCGGGTCCACTCTCAGGCACGAGATGCTCTGGCTCTGCCTTGTTGAGAACGGAGAAATTGATTTTCTTGAGGCAAGGAGCGGAGCGGAAATGGAGCAGAACGAGGAATGGAGAAGTCTCACCAAGGCACAATTTGTCTGCTCGCTCCGGGAGACTAATTTTTTTAGAATACAAATAAAGACGCTGTGGAAAAAAAAGCGACGGAAACCTCACCTTCCAGAGATTTTCACACGTGCATTTGGTTGCTTTGCTTTAGTGTCAGAGACACAGGCACTCTCCATGTTTTTCCCACCTTCGTTTACCCCCTAAAATGAAGGGATTAAGTTGCCAGTAAATATTTTAGACTTTCGGAAGCGACCCCTGGAGCTGCTCACGTTCACCGCCCGAATTCCACGAACCAGCAAAGTTTCTACAGGGCAGTTTTTACTCCGTTCCTTGCTCTTCTTTCCCAACAATCTCAGGATCCAAACCAAGCCCAACGTAAATCCAACCCTAACGATCAGAGCAGCTTTTGCTACACCCAACATTTTCAGAAATCGAATTTCACCATTTACTCAACGGCACAAAAAGCACGAGGAGCTACTCGGAGCTTCCCGCTTACAAATCCAACTTTGGACCCATCCCTTGACCTTCGGCCGGGTCCCCGGCGGTGGTTTTTGGAAGGAATATCTGTCGCCTTACGATGAGTTTTCACCCGCTTGGCTCAACGGCGGGGAGACCGGAGTTGTCGCGAGCAAACCAAACAAGGCCAGTGTCGCACCGGGAGGAAAACACGAGCGTAGGAGGCGGTGAAAAACGACCGGCCGCTTCTTTTCTCCGAGCTGATAGGGATCTTATTTATTCGTCCTCCCAACCGGCCGCGTCGGGCCCTATTTTGTCTTCTGCCTCAATTAAAATGGAAATTTCTGCAGCCCGTCTCTGTAATTCCAAACTGCTGCAGGCAGGGGAATTTAAACCGCTCTCAATAAAACCAACTACGGACGCGGCGAGAAGATGCCTTTCCCAACGTTGGAAATCTATCGTTTTTAAGAGCGTTGCGTGGTTCTGTCAACGCTCTCCGCTCGGCCCGTTAAAAGGGGATTTGCAACGATTCTGCCCGACCCAGGAAATCACCGGCGCGATCCCAGTTGGCTCCGTGCAGGTACAATCCCAAACAGGGATATTCACTTCTCACCTCACCAATTTTTTTATATGAATTGCTCTTGCTTTTGCTTTCCAACAGAATAAACCTCGGGCCATCGTACGAGTCGGGGCAAAAGCCCTCGCACCCCTAAGCTATCCCTCCACGACATGGAGACGACGTCTCATTTATAGAATTAGTTTTCAAAAAAAAAAAAAAAAGAGCTGAAAAAGTCCCACAAACTCCCCAAAATAAAGGATTTACTGCTGAGAAATATAAGTCAAGACACCTCCAAGTATCGATTAAATCCCAGGCAAAATCCAACAAAGGAAGGAACAGAATATTATGCTCTGAAATGACAAACCACGGAAGAGAGGGTTTGTAATTGAGGTGGTGCTTTCCCCCTCCAGCTCCTTCCACAAGGTATCCAGAGCTCTGAACATCTCCCCCCACCCAGCCTCCAAAGGATTTTGAGTTTCAAACCCCAGAAGCAACGTCCATCCGTAATTTTTTTAGTCAAGAGAGGGACAAAGCGGCAACTGCCAGTATTGTGA
>VWZK01018570.1:0-13024 GCA_013396935.1 Baryphthengus martii | reverse complement strand
AATAGAGAGGTGATTGTCCCCCTGTACTCGGCACTGGTGAGGCCACACCTTGAATACTGTGTTCAGTTCTGAGCCTCTCACTACAAGAAGGACATAGAAGTGCTGGAGCGTGTCCAGAGAAGGGCAACACGGCTCATGAAGGGCCTAGAGCACAAGTCCTATGAGGAGCGGCTGAGGGAGCTGGGGTTGTTTAGTCTGGAGAAGAGGAGGCTGAGGGGAGACCTTATTGCTCTCTACAACTACCTGAAAGGGGGTTGGAGCGAGGAGGGGGACAGCCTCTTCTCCCTGGTGACGTGTGACAAGACCAGAGGTAATGGATGCAAGCTGCGCCAGGGGAGGTTTAGACTGGACATTAGGAAACATTTCTTCACTGAAAGGGTTATTAAACATTGGAATAGCTTGCCCAGGGCAGTGGTGGAGTCACCATTCCTGGAGGTATTTAAACAGCGTGTGGACCTGGTGCTTAGGGACATGATTTAGTGGTGTGCTTGCAGTGTTTGGTCGAAGGTTGGACTAGATGATCTTGAAGGTCTCTTCCAACCAAAGATATTCTGTGATTCTGTAAATTGAGCAGGAGTGTTGATCTGCTCGTGGGTAGGAAGGCTCCGCAGAGGAGTCTGGACAGGTTGGTTCTATGGGCTGAGGTCAATTGTATGAGGTTTAACAAGTACCAGGTCCTGCACTTGAGTCACAACAACTGACTGGCTGGAAAGGTGCTGGTGGACAGTTGGCTAAACATGAGCCAGCAGTGTGCCGAGATGCATCCTGGCCCGTATCAACAATAGTGTGGCCAGTAGAAGGAGGGAAGTGATCATGCCCCTGTACTTGGCCCTAGTGAGGCCACAGCTTGAGTACTGTGTTCAGTTTTGGGCATCACAGTATAAGAAAGACATTGAGGTGCTGGAGTGGGTCCAGAGAAGGGCAACAAAGCTGATGAAGGGTCTGGAGAACATGTCTTATGAGGAGCAGCTGAGGGAACTGGGATTGTTTAGTCTGGAGAAGAGGAGGCTGAGGGGAGACCTTATTGCTCTCTACAGCTACCTGAAAGGATGGTGTAGTGAGGCAGGTGTTGGTCTCTTCTCCCAAGTAACTAGTGATAGGACAAGAGGAAATGGGCTTAAGTTGAACCAGGGGAGGTTTAGATTGGATATTAGGAAAAATTTCTTCACAGAAAGAGAAGTGAAGTAGTGGAACAGACTGACCAGGGAGGCGGTGGAGTCATCATCCCTGGAGATGTTCAAAAAACATGTAGACGGGGCACATCGTGACGTTTCAGTGGTCAGGGTAGTGTTTGGTTGACACATTTGATGTTATTGAATGTCTTTTCCAACCTTAATGATTCTATGATGGTCCTCAGTTTTACTGCAAAGAATATTACTTTATTCAAATTTTTCAGTTATTTATCATGTCCTAGATTTGCCTTGTATCCAACTTCTGAGGGCATTTCAGCTATACGGATTATTTAATTTTCTTTTTCCACAATGTAGCTTCGCAATTAAACAATGCTAAAGATGAAGCACCTCTTTCATTGATTTTTACGTCAACTTCATTATTTAGTTTTAATACAAAAAATCACTCATACATTAATCACTCAGAACTGTCAGCCATAAAATACTGAAGTTAGTCCACCAAGGATTTGTTGGGATTTCAACAACTGTAATTATTGGGCTTTGCTTTCTGAGACTGTAAGGCAGCTGAGTACCATTTTCTGTCTTCAATAACCACCAGCCTTAGAAATTATTTTATTTATACATAAACTTCAGCATTAACTTATTTGTTTCTAAAAGTGATACCAGTAGATAAAACTCTGAAATTATACAATGATTGCATACTCTGAAGTCAAATTTATAAGGATGTTGCAACATAAAATATGAGATATTGACTTTTGGAATTTTCACTAACATTCATCAAGTCCTTGGTCTGACAGTTTCTCAGTTTCAATTCTCTCTGTGTGGCCTTCAAGCATGGAACTTCTGAAGTTGTGTCTTAGAAACTGCAAAAAATAATCAAAGATCCACCTGATTTAATGCTTGAAGTGGAAATTATTGCGGCTAGCAATAAGCTGCATGACTATGGCCACTGTTAACTTGTTATAAATCCATAGTACTGCCCAAAGAACTAGTTCTACCCTCTTCTTGTTCTCACCTTATCACTTGTGCCATCAGTCTCACTTGTGCCCCATCTGATGACAAGATCAAAAAAGTGATTCAAATAAAAACTAAACTGATCAAAGAAGTGAATTAGCTTTCAGCCAGAGTGGTTTACCTGTACAATCACTAGTAACAACCCAAGAGAGACTGCAATAATAAACCTCTTTGCAAAGACAGGACTACCTTTCTCAGCTGCAGCACAGTCTAAAGTGACTGGGGCATCCAACTGGGGAATAAGCCAGTCCAACCAAAGCAATGACAAATGTTCCTTAGCTGCCTCCCAAGACGAGAACCAGAAAGCCAACCACCTCAAAGGTATGTATGACTATGGTGGATCCTCTTGCATACCTCCAGGGAAATCTGCATGCTCAGTTACCTCTTTGAAATGCCTGCACACCAATGCATACAGCATGGGGAATAAACAGGAAGAACTAGAGATCTGGGTGTGGACAGCTATATACTTTTTAGGAAAGACAGATCAGCAAGGTGAGGTGGAGGGGTTGCTCTTTATGTGAGAGCACAACTGGAATGTATCAAGCTTTGCCTAGGGAAGGATGAAGAATGAGTCAAGAGCTTATGGGTAAGGATTAAGGGGCAGGCTAATATGGGTGACACCATTACGGGTGTTTACTACAGGCCACCAGACCAGTAAGAGGAAGTCAATGAGTCCTACAGACAGCTGAAAGCAGCCTCATAATCACAAGTCCTAGTTCTCATGGGGGACTTCAACCACCCTGATATTTGTTGGAAAGGCCACACAGCGAGGCACAGGAGGTTCCTGCAGTGCATTGATGAAAACTTTCTGACACAGGTGGTGGACAAGCCAACAAGGAGAGTTGTGCTGCTGGACCTTGTACTAACCAACAAAGAGCTGGTTGAGGACATGAAGGTTGGGGGGCAGCCTCAGCTACAGTGACCATGAAGTGTTTGGGTTCAGGATCTTGCGTGGAAGAAGCAGGGCAGTAAGTAGGATTGCAACCCTGGACTTCAGGAGAGCTAACTTTGGCCTCTTCAAAGACCTACTTGGAGGAATCCCATGTACTAGGACTCTAGAAGGTAGGGAGGCAGAAAAGAGCTGGTTGATATTCAAGCACTACTTCCTCCAAGCTCAAGATCATTGCATCACTTTGAGTAAGAAATCATGCAAAGGACGCAGAAGACCTGCATGGGTGAGTAAAGAGCTTCTGGAAAAAACTCAAATGAAAGAAGGAAGGTTACAGAATGTGGAAAAAGAGACTGGCCACTTGGGATGAATATAGGAACATTGTCAGAGTACGTAGGGATGCAACGAGGAAGGCCAAGGACCTCTTGGAATTAAATCTGGCAAGGGATGTCAAGGACAAGAAGGGCTTCTTCAAGTACATCAGCAGGAAAAAGACAACTAGGGAAAACGTTGGCCTGCTGCTGAATGAGGTGGGTACCCTGGTGACAGAGTTACTGAATGCCACCTTTGCTTCAGTCTTCACTAAGACCAGCCCTCAGGAATCCCAGTCTCCTGAGGTAAGAGAGACTATCTGGAGAAAGGAAGACTCTCCCTTGGTCAATGAGAGATCATTTAGGCAAGCTGAACACCCACAAATCCTTGGGGCCCTGATGAGATCCATCCATATGCGCTGAAGGAGCAGGAGATGTTATTGCTAAGCCAATCTCCATCACCTTTGAAAGATCATGGAGAAGAGGAGAGGTGCCTGAGGACTGAAGGAAAGCAAATGTCACTCCAGTCTTCAGAAAGGGCAAGAAGGAAGATCCAGGAAACTACAGGCTGGTCAGCCTCACTTCCATGCCTGGAAAGGTGATGGAACAGCTCACTCTGGAGGCCATCTCTAAGCATATGGAGGAAAAGAAGGTTATTTGAAGTGGTCAGCATGGATTCACCAAGGGGAAACCATGCTTAAATAATCTGATAACCTGCTATGATGGCATGATCAGCTGGGTAGATGAGGGGAGAGCAGTGGATGTCGTCTACTGTGACTTCAGCAAGGTTTTTGACACTGTCTCCCATAACATCCTCATAGGTAGGCTCAGGAAGTGTGGGTTAGATGAGTAGGCCATGAGGTGGATCAAGAACTGACTGAATGACAGAACTCATAGGATTGCGATCAGCAGCGCAGAGTCTAGTTGGAGACCTGTAGCTAGTGGTGTTCCCCAGGGGTCAAGACTGGGTCCAGTCTTATTCAACATATTCATCAGCGACCTGGATAAAGGGATGGAGCGTACCCTCAGCATGTTCATTGATGATACAAAACAGGAAAGAGTGGCTGATACACCAGAAGGCTGTGCTGCCATTCAGCAAGACCTGGACAGGCTGGAGAGTTGGGCGGAGAAGAACCTCATGAATTTCAACAAGGGCAAGTGTAGGGTCATGCACTTGGGGAGGAATAACCCCATGCACCAGTACAGGTTGACCTGCTGGAAAGCAGATCCGTGGAAAAGGACCTGGGAGTGCTGGTGGACAAGTTCCCCATGAGCTAGCAATGGGCCTGTGTGGCCAAGGTGGCCAATGGTTTCCTGGGGTGCATCAAGAAGAGTGTGTCTAGCATGTCAAGGGAAGTTCTCCTCCTCTACTCTGCCCTAGTAAGGCCACATCTGGAGTATTGTATCCAGTTGAAACAAACACACCAACCCACCCCCCCCCAAAAAATCACATGATAAAATTAAAAAAAAGAAAGCAATAATTTTGCATGTATTTTCTTTAAGATATGCACAGGTTATTGTCCCATTTCCCTAAAAAGATACAGCTAAAATTTTCAGTTAGATAAAGCTGACAAGGTTTGTGTAGAATGTAAATAACTGCTAAAGAACATTCCCGAATGCCTAAGGAGCCAAAAGCTTTGAAGGAAAAAAATAAAAATAGAAAAAAAATAAATTAAAAAAATGTGCAAACTAATCAATGCTGAATATGCTTAAATGAAGCTAAAAGAAGTACGAGCCGTTTGTCTGAACAGGTTCAATTGTTCAGAAGAAGAGGAAGCTGGGAGAAGATTGGGGAATTTGTAAGCTTCAAGAAATTTAGCAAAAGATAATATTGACAGGGAAATGTGCCATCAAAGAGAATTTATTTGTGATGAATAGACAACATTTGACCACGCTTTCAATAAACTTATTTTACCAGTATCCTCAAATACTGATGAAGTAAAAATTCTTCAAACAGTGTGACTTTGCACATTTTTTACTAAGGAAAAAAATCCAGTGGCAAAAGTAATAAATTAAGACGTTGAAGAGCCTAATTCAATATAGAACCTTAAAAATTTGCCCATCTTAAAAGTCAATGAGTACAACAAATTTAACAGACTGATCACATGCTTAAACTAGGTACAGTTTTGTGTTCTCAGGGACCCAAGGTACAAGGATAGCTTCCTTCCTATGCGTTGCAAGCACTAACTGCAACACTGTGTACACCAGAATTAAACTGGTGACTTGCACTATATATATGGCAGGCTGTCAGTCATCCCTCTCAGCCCCAGCCCACATCTCACCAACACTGCAAAATCCAGTTCCTTCAACAAATTACAACTGGTGCTACTGATTCTCAGCAGCAACGGTTGCCACTGCAGCCTGGCCAGAGCCACTATCAGCTCTTTGCGTGAGGTTCCCAACAGCAGCAAGAACACATCAAGAGAACAAACAAGATCAGAGAACAAGTACAGAAGATTTTACAACGCACTTCAGCTCACCATTTAAACTCTTTAGGTCGTAACTCTCTGCATTAAACTTAGATCACTACTCAGAATCCCTATTCCCATATAAAGAAAATAAAACAACAATGTATTTTTCTTACCACCAGTTGTACTTTATAGCTACTGTATTGCCTGGAGCATAACACAAAAGTAAATGTGACCATTTTCCTCCACTTACCTTTCTTGTTAATAGACTTTTGCGCCTCATTCCAGAAGCCTCTAATTGAAGACGCCCTCGCAATGCCAATTCGATTAACATACAGCCACGCAATCCTGAGGAGATGCAATCATTCCAGAATGATGTGTAACCCTGTGAAGAATGAAAGGCAGTAAGATATTTCCTTCTCCACCTGAAAGCAAATCGAAAAAGAGGCTTACTGCATTCTCTAAGAAATTATCTGGTCCCCATATGCCTTTGAAATAGCAACACAAGTCAACTACCATTCCTGTACTGAAAACGTGAAAGAGAAAACACACTCATCCTCTATTAGTTTTGACTCTTAGTCTCTGCTCTTTGAAGAATTGTAGAATCATAGCACGGAAACTTCAGGAAAGTGATACAAAACATAAAAGCAAGGTATAAAGAACTGCGAGATACAAAGTATAGTTTATATGTAGTCAAAATAAACTTCCTAAATTTAAAAAATATCAAACGTTTAGCATTACTAAAATCACACAGGCTTATTAGAGTTTCCTGAGGAATATTAACATGATTTTACATCCATAAACAATATGGCACCAATGAACCCAGTCAGTCCCATCTCTGTGCCCAGCAAGATCATGGAGCAGATCCTCCTGGAAACTGTGCTAGGGCACATGGTAA
The DNA here is from genome assembly GCA_013396935.1 of Baryphthengus martii. Classification (NCBI taxonomy): domain Eukaryota; kingdom Metazoa; phylum Chordata; class Aves; order Coraciiformes; family Momotidae; genus Baryphthengus; species Baryphthengus martii. The sequence continues at coordinate 6,374 of VWZK01018570.1, read as the reverse complement.
AGGAAGTGGTGATTGGTGACAGCCAGCATGACTTCACTAAGGGCAAATCATGCCTAACAAATTTGGTGGCTTCTTACGGTGGAGTTACAGCATTGGTGGATAAGGAAAAAGCAATTGACATCATCTACCTGGACTTGTGCAAAGCATTTGACGCTGTTCCACATGACATCCTGGTCTCTAAATTGGAGAGACATGGATTTGATGAATGGAGCACTTGGTGGATAAGGAAATAACTGGATGGTCACACTCAAAGAGTTGAGGTCAGTGGCTCAATGCCTAAGTGGAGACCAGTGATGAGTGGTGTTCCTCAGGAATCAGTACTGGGACCAATGCTATTTAACATCTTTGTCAGCCACAGGGACTTTTGGAATTTTCACTGACATTCATCAAATCCTTGTCAAGTGTTGATCTGCTTGAGGGTAGGAAGGCTCTACAGAGAGATCTGGACAGGTTGGATCAATGGGCTGAGGTCAATTGTATGAGGTTTCATAAAGGTTAAGTGCTGAGTCCTGCATTTCAATCATAACAACCCCAGGCAATTTTCCAGGCTTAGGGAGGAGTGGCTGGAAAGCTGCATGAAAGAAAAGGACCTGGGCATGCTAGTGGACAGCCGACTGAACATGAGCACTAGGGGAAGTTCAGATTAGGTATTAGGAATAATTTCTTTACTGAAAGAACAGACTGCCCAGAGAAGTGGTGGAGTCACCATCCCTTGAGATGTTCCAAAAATAGGTGGATGTGGTGCTTTGGGGCATGGCCTAGTGGTCATGGAGGTGTTGGATACAAGGCTGGACTTGATGATCTTCAAGGTCTTTTCCAAGCTTAACAATTCTATGATTCTATCCAGAAGCTGATCTGTCAACTAGTGGGTCAAAGGGTAGTTAGCAAAACTCGCTCACCCTTTAACAGTCTTATATGGCCAGTGCAAAAATCTAAAGGGAATGGAGACTAATAGTGGACTACTGTGGCCTGAATGAAGTTACTCCAGCAATGAGTGCTGCCGTGCCAGCTGTATTAGAACTCCAGTATGAACTGGAGTCTAAGAGCATAGCACTTAGCTACAATTGACATTGATAAAGCTTTTTTTTCTCTATTCCTATATTATCAGAGCACAGGCCACAGTTTGCTTTCACCTGAAGAGGTGTCCAGTACACCTGGAATCGACTGTTCCAGGGGTGGAAACACAGCCCCAACATTTGCCAAGGGCTGATCCATACTGCACTGGAGAAAGGTCGAGCTCCAGAACACCTGCAATACATTGATGACATCATGGTATGGAGTAAGACAGCAGAATAAGTTTTTGAGAAGGGCAAGAAAATAATTGAAATTCTTCTGAAGGCCTATTTTGCAATAAAACAAAGCAAGGTCAAGGGATCTACATCCAGTTTCTGGGTGTTAAATGCAAGATGGGAGTTGCCACCAACTAGCAGAAAGGAAACACGAGCCTTCTTATGTGCTGTGGGTTTCTGGAGAATGCACATTCCTGGTTAGTCAGATTGTAAAACCTCTCTATGAAATGACCCAAAAGAAAAACAGTTTTAATTTGGGCCCTGAACAAAAACAGGCCTTTGAAATGAAACAAAGAACTTTACCTCAACAGCAAAAATGTTCACTGCTAAGCAGGCATTCTTTATTTGCAGCTCTGGGGATTCTCCGCCATAAGTGCTCCAACGTCTGGTTGTTTCTGAACAGCTTATATTGCTTAAATTGTTACATATTCACAAGGTGATTAACATACACACGCCTATGCTAAGTATGTCATCAATCCGACATTTCACGGTCTTTGCTGCCATCTAGTGTCCTTTTGTCATTATTGCAGTTTTTTTGGTGGTCATTTGCTTCCTCCGGTGGGCGTCCCGTAGTCTTCATCACTTGTCCTTTAGATGAACTCCTTCCATTAGCAGCTTTCGACGCATGTTCAGTATATAAATGTCTACATAAGCAACTTACTAGCACAAAAGTGGCGACGTGGCTACTCAACTACCCTACTTCCCTAACATCGGTTAGCCATGCGCTACTGATTAGGACTAGTACATGGATCAAGATGCCCTAGGAAGAATTTGTTTGTGGCAACTCTGGTGGGACTTAGTCATAATGTACAAGGTTCGGCAACTTCTCTTCAGAACAGATCAAATGAAAGATAGTACATGCAGTAGCCCTTGGGCCAGTCTGAACAGGACAGGACATTAAAAATGTGCTCTGTATTGCAACTGAGGATAATGATTGTACCTGGACTCTCTGGCAGAAAGCACCAGAGGAGACTTGAGGTCGAGCCCTAGTATTTTGGAGTTGAGGATACAAAGGGTTCGAGGCTAACTATACTCCAACTGAATATGGCAGCAGTGACATGTGCTGAAGAAGCCCCACCATATAATCAATTACCAGATAATGAGAAACAATATGCTCTGTTTACTGATGGATCTTGCCGTCTTGTAGGAAATCAGCGGAGGTGGAAAGCTGCTGTGTGGAGTCCCACACAATGAGTTGCAGAAGCGGCTGAGGGAGAAGGTGAATCCAGTCAGTTTGCAGAGGTAACAGCCATCCAGCTGTCCTTAGACACTGCTGAATGATAAAAGTGTCCGGTGCTCTATCTCTGCATTGACACATGGATAGCAGCAAATGCCTTGTGGGAGTGGTTAAAACAGTGGAAGCAGAATAACTGTCAGCACAGAGGTAATCCCATTTGGGCTGCTATGTTGTGGCAAGACGTTGCTACTCGTCTAGAGAAACTAGTTCTGAAGGATGCTCACGTACCTAAAAGTCGAGCCACTGAGGAACATTGAAACAACTAGAAAATGGATTAGGCTGCTAAAGTGTTCCAGAGAAATCATTATGAAGCAGGCGTTTGCTTGATTGCAGTGCTGGATGGACAGGGGATTGTTCCACGTAACGTGCATACTGTATGTTGTACCAGTCAAAGATTGTATCTCCCCATTACATACATATGCATTAGATTTCCTGGAATGTCTATACATATGCATTCTATTTCCTGAGAGTAATTATCATATTTGCATAGTCATTATGCTTACGGTCTGACTCTTTGAGCGGCCTCCATAGGGTCTCCGGCGGTCCCTAGTGACTGTTGAAAGGAATATCTCTTAGTGTCCTTTCTATGAACTCTGAATCTTTCTTTATCCACCACTTAACTTTAACTGGTTCCTGCTGGCTTATCTGCACTCCTCCAGGATAAATCGATCACACTTGTGAGAATTATGTCCTTGCTTGAGGCACCTTACAGGAATCCCACCAAGTTCCAAGAATGGCCACTATGTTGTAGCCTCCCAGCAGCACGGTAGCTTCTAACTCTTCCTGTTTGTTGCCCATACTGCGTGCATTCATGTAAAGGCACTTCAGTTAGGCAGTCAGCTGTGTCACCTTCTTGGAGAAACACCCCTTAATTCCCTTAAAGTTTTTTCCTGATATTTCCATGTTGGCTTCTACTACCTCAGGAGCCACTGGCTCATCTCCGTGAGACTTTGACTGTGCTGTCATGTCCTCAGCATGCCTCAGGGCAACAGGTTGAAGACCCTTACTAGCTCCCCATCCCACTAACCCTGGTGTGTCAACCCATAGCTTGTCACAGACAAGCCCGATATTATTATCCTCCTCCCTTTTCACATCTAGTTTAAAGCCCTGTCGTTCAGCCTCACAATCTCTTCTGCAAAGACCCTCTTCCCTCATTGAGAAAGGTGTCTCCCATTTGACGCCAGCAATCCTGATGCTGTAAAGGCCATCCCATTGTCAAAAAAGCCAAAATTGTTGTGGTGACACCAGCCACGGAGCCATGTATTAATAGACTGGATCTGTCTGTTCATTCCAATGTTGCTGCCTGTGACTGGAAGAAGAGAAGATAACCTGTGCTCCATATTCCCTCACCACCCGTCCCAAGGCCCTAAAGTCTCTTTTAATTGCTCTTGGACTGCCAGTTTCAGCTTGCTCACATGGAGGATCAGTAACGGGTAATATTCTGAGGACCATACCAAGCTAGGAAGTTTCCTAGTGACGTCCTTAAGCCAGGCTCCAGGGAGACAGCATACTTCCCTATGAAGAAGGTCTACCTGGCATATTGGACCCTCTGTTAAGATATCTATAAGCTAAGTATAGGAAAAGATAACTTCTGTGAAGATGGGACTGTATCTTTTCCTGAGTTAATTTCTTTGTTACACAGTCATGGCCACTACACCCATGTCCCGGGTGTATAAAAAGGACAGTGGTATACTGATCAGTGTGCATCCACCACAAAAGAATCCAAGATCTGGACCGGTCCTGCAAGATGTCGCTAGAACCAAGGAAGGTGATATCACAGAATTGTCACAATTGGAAAAGATCTCTAAGATCACCGCATCCAACTGTCAACCCAGAAAAAAAACAACCCCACCAAAACCACCCCACAAAACACAGGGCACACTGCTGGCTCATATTCATCTTGATGTCGACCAGCATCCCCAGGCCCCTTTCTGTCGGGCAACTTTCCAGCTACTCTTCCCCAAGCTTGTAGCGTTACCTGGGGTTGCTGTGATCAAAATGCAGGACCTGGCAGTTGGGCTTGTTAAAGCTCAGATCATTGGTCTCGACCCAATGAGCCAACCTGTCCAGATCCCTCTGCAGAGCCTTCCTACCCTCAAGCAGATTGACACTCCCACCCAATTTGACGTTGTCTGCAAACTTGCTGAGGAAGCACTCAATCCCCTCATCCAAATCATTAATAAAGATATTGAACAAGATCGGCCCCAAAACTGAGCCATGGGGGACACCACTGGTGACTGGCTACCAACTCGATTTAACTCCATTTACTACAACTCTCTGGGCCTGGCCAGCCAGCCAGTTTTTAACTCAGTGAAGAGTACACCTGTCTATGCCATGAGCTGCCAGCTTCTCTAGGAGAATGCTGTGGGAGACGGTGTCAAAGGCCTTACTGAAGTCCAGGTAGACAACGCCCACAGCTTTTCCCTCATCCACTAGACAAGTCATCTGGTCATAGAACAAGATCAAGTTGATCAAGCAGGACTTGCCTTTCCTGAACCCATGCTGGCTGGGCCTGATCCCTTGGCTGTACTGCACTTGCCACGTGAGCTCACTCAAGATGAGCCACTTCATAATTTTTCCACGTATTGAGGTCAGGCTGACAGGCCTGTAGTTCCCCGGATCCTCCTTCTGGCCCTCCTTGTAGATGGACGTCACATTGGCAAGCCTCCAGTCATCTGGGACCTCCCCTGTTAGCCAAGACTGTTGATAAAGGATGGAGAGAGGCTTGGTGAGTTCCTCTGCCAGTTCCCTCAGTACTCTAGGGTGGATACCATCTGTCCCCATGGACTTGTGAGTGTCCAGGTGCCATAGAAGGTCATTAACTGCTTCCTCTTGGATTATGGCAGGAGAGTGTGTGTCTGCTCTCCGTCCTTATATTCCAGCTCAGGAGGCTGAATACCTGGGGGGTTGCTGGTGTGATTAATAAAGGTGGCATTAAGTATCTCAGCTTTTTCCTCATCCTTGGTTGTCATGTTCCCCTCCATATCCAATAAAGGATAGAGATCGTCCCTGGTTCTCTTTTTATTTTTAATGTATTTGTAAAAACTTTTTTTTTGTTTTCCCTTATGACAGTGGCTAGGTTGACCTCCATCTGGGCTTTTGCCTTTCTAATTTTTTCTCTGCATGACCTAACGAGATCCCTGTACTCATTCTGAGATGCTTGCCCCTTCTTCCAAAGGAGGTAAACTCTCCTTTTTTTTTTTCCGAGTCCCAGCAAAAGTTCCCTGCTCAGCCAGGCTGGTCATCTTGCCTGCCATATTGTCTTATGGCACATGGGGACAGCCTGCTCTTGCGCTTTTAAGATTTCCTTCTTGAATATCGTCCAGCCTTCCTGGACCCCTTTGTCCTTCAGAACTGCCTCCCAAGGCACTCTCTCAACCAATGTCCTGAATAGGCTGAAGTCTGCCATCTGGAAGTCCATGGTGGAAGTTTTGCTAACCTCCCTCCTTACTTCAATAAAGACAGAGAACGTAATCTTTTTGTGGTCGCTAAGACCAAGACAGCCTCTGACCACCACATCTTCCACCAGTCCTTCCCTGTTTGTGAACAGCAGATAGAGCGAGGCACCTCCCCTGGTAGGCTCACTTACCAGCTGTGTCACGAAGTTATCTTCCATACGCTCAAGGAACTTCCTAGCCTGTCTCCTCTTTGCTATGTTATATTTCCAGCAGACATCCAGTAGGTTGAAGTCCCCCACTAGAACAAGAGCTAACGATTGTGAGACTTCTGCCAGTCACTTGTAGAATGCTTGGTCTGCCTCCTCATCCTGGTTGGGTGTTCTATAACAGACACCCAACAGGATATCCACCTTATTCACCTTGCCCCTCATCCTTACCCACAAACACTCA
>VWZK01018567.1:0-42298 GCA_013396935.1 Baryphthengus martii | reverse complement strand
GCCTCCCGCTTTCCAGGTCTGAGCCCGTTGCTGATCGGGGGCGGGCGCCTTCGGCAGTCGGGAGGGGAGTCTGGCAAACGCTCTCTGCAAGTCTGGGGCACTTGGGATTTCTCTGTTTACTGGTGCCCACAGCCTCAGAGAGGTCTAGCAGATAAGAGAGGACTGCCTGTCTTTCTGTCTTTCCATCCTTAAAAGAAGCAGGACAGGTTTGTCCTTATTCCGTTTACCAACCTGTAGCTTCAACCACTGTTGCCTGTACGGAAGTAAGGCTCCTGGCTCTGGACACACTCTTTGCCACATGTGAACTTACTTCATAGCATGTTTGTTTTTCAAAATATCATTTGAAAAAATGTCAAAAAGTAACATTTGTTGTCTGCTTAGCCATTTAACTCTCCAGGATTTTTTTAAATTGTTTATTCCAACACATCCACTTTGATAATTTGGCCTGCTACTTCTATTTTTCCTCTTCCTAATTGAAAAGGAAAGGATGGTGCAACAGCATTCTCTGCTGTGAATACACCTTCAGAGCATTGGGAGAATCTCTTTGAAAAATAGGTAATGTTTCACCCAAAATAATGAGTGTGGCTTTGCTTCTACATCCTATTGCAATGTCAGTGCTGCTGGCATTGCCCCTTGTAAAAGGACGGAGCTGCCTAGTAATTCTCTAAAATACATAAAAACAGATTGCAGGACAGAGAGGAAATTACCCTGGGACATCCTGGGAAGCCTGAAAAGACCTACAAACAAAAGCAAGAAAGACCTAGAGTGAACTAAAGGAAAGATAAAGCTTGAAAAACAATTAAAATGAGGAAAGCACAGAACATTCTTTCTAGTGCTGTGGAGGCCTCTTGTATTTGAATATCTCATTAAACAGCTGCATGGGAGTTGAGCATCTAAATTCCTTAAAATCTGTCCCCAAATAACTAAGATTTTAAGCTCTCTGAAAGGGAAGCGATCTTCTGCTTCAGGATGCGAAAATACGGGATGAGCAGTTGCTCTCCTATCCATGTATTTAAGATTTGTCTTATCAATCCTAAGCCTAGGAAATAATAGTGAAGATTTAATTCCGTACAGCTACATGCTGGTCTATTTTGAGAAATACAGAATGGGAAGGAATGCTAGAGGTCCTACCTTATGAATTAAATATCTTGTAAATGGAGGTGGGATGCTGCGAAGTGTTTGGCTCTGAGCCCATGTAGAGCTCTGTGGGACTATCCCCATGTTTGGTTAGGTGGGTACATGTCTGTCCCCCACTAGATCAAGGCACATCCTAGTACAGCCCAGAAAAAATCACCGGCTAGGGCAAAAGCATTCAAGCTGTGCACAAATGCTCTTACCTGATGGAGATATTTCAGACTTCTGTTTCTTTAAGAAGACAAACTCAACCCTTTTCGTTCAGTTCTGGGCATGACAAATTTGGAGTTTTAGGAGAAAACTACTTTCGACTTAAGATGCTGAACTAAACTAGGAAACAGTGCGGCAGGGGGGGAAGCATTCCAAAGGTATAATTTGGAGTTAATGCTAAAAATTTTCAGCATATAGACAGAATTAGAAGTAGCTAAGAATAGGAATGTAAAAACTACTGTGCTCTCTCAGCCATGTCATCAATGTTGCTACCATGACACTACAGTAATTTATTGTTGCAGAACATTCCCTCCTAGAACTCTCTAAATATTTTAAGGAATTTCAATTACATATTACAGGGGAGTGTCTTTAAAGTATTGGAGTTTGCTAGCTTTAAGGACCTTAGAGGAATCCACATGCAGAAAAGCAAACAAAACCAATGAGAAATATACACTGTTTAATTAAAATACCAGGTTTTGGCGCATTCTTTTTCATGCTAACCATGACTTATTAAAGAAAAAAGCTCTGCATAAAATCCTTTAAGTGTACAGATAGATTTCTTTTTTTTTCTTCTGAGCTTTGTTCCAGTGACTTGTATTGTCATCAGAAAAAATTAATTATAGAATTATGTGTGGTTTTGTTCTTTTCATATGTTAATAAGTTATGGACTGTTTTGGACCATTTATGTGATCAATAATTTAAAGGCTTATTGTCCTGAGAAATGCTGAATTCATTATGAGCGAGAGAAGTAAGAGATTTAATATCTTCATCTCGGTAATCAATTGGTATGATAGATGTTCAATTATTGTGGATGCAGGGAGGCAAGATTGTGGCTCGGTGAGGAGCACTGCCACCCTCGTTGCCAGCCAGGACTCACTGGCTCTCGGGTTTCATATGGAAACACACGGGTTATTTTTGCTACATGGGTGTATGCTGCTAGGAGGTGTAGTTTCCAGGCTGTTGCAACAACAAAGTTGGTACTTTCAACACAAAGCAGCTTTGCACTCTGCTCGAATCTTTAATGATTTCAAAAGGTATGGTTAAGAAGGAGAGGAAGGCTTGGATGTTTCAGTAAACTGTTAAGAGCCTTTTGTCCCTCAGTTTTGGGTGGCAATCCTGAATCTGCAGTGCAATGCAAGGTACTTCACAGCAAAGTAGTGCTATGGAAAGCACACTTCAAAATTTCGGTCTGGAAGTCAGGAAATAGAGTTTCTGTTTTCCAATGGGCTTTAGCTGGAAGCCAAAATTTTCCTAATTTCTGCATGACTTGGGCTTCTAGATTACTACAACATTCTCCACTTCACTTTGACATTGGACTCTGCTTTTGTCTGCTTTGTGAGGCTGCACGAGATAAGTGATATGTCTTAATCTTTAGAAATAAATGTTTTCTTCCTTTCCAAGTTCAAACTGAGCCCACTGGTGGTAAAATTAAAAGTAGCTGTTAGAGCGGTAAACCTGCTACTGTGATGATAGGTAACGGAGGCCTTTTGGAGAGTCATGCAGATATCTTGATGCATCAGGAGAAATATGCTCATTCCTTGATTCTTTCTATTTTATCAGGAACCAGCATTGCAAGGGAGGGAGGGAAGATCCTGGGTGCAATTCTGGGCCCTGAGGACTAGACTTGACCACGCTGCTCAGTGAAGTACTCCAGCTGTGCTTGCACCAGTCTGGCTTCTCCCACTGACTTCACCGAGGGATATGTGCTGCTGGAGCTGATGAGTAGCTGTGCCTATCTCTTACATAGGTATGATGAGTATTAAAAATTTGTTTCAAGTTTTGCTCTTGGTGACACCAATATTCTAAAATCAACCAACAAAGGAATCGTAGCTAGAGCAGAGCATAGCATGGCTGTTTGTTTACCTTCTCTTCTATCTATGCTCTCAGTGGTGGGACCTGATGGTGCCCTAACTCTGAGCATCTCTCAGCAGGCACTCAGCTCACCAGCCCAGACTGGACTGTACAACACTAATTAATTCTAAAGAGAGCTAAGTGGATTCTGGGTATGATGTTATTAGTACTGAGGTAACTGGGTGACACACCAGAAGGTTTTGATAGAAGAAAGAATTTGAAATTGCTAGCTCAGTTATGAGTGTAGGGAACTCTGGCTTATTCTTCCTTAAATACACTCTTTCTATATTCCCTTGACTGCAACTAAACTGCAGAATATTTACCTGCCTGATTGTTGTTTGTAAATCTAGACTCTTTTCTCCCCTGCTTCTAAATCTTCCTTGGATGCTGAGAGGAAAAAATGGCATCCAGGAAAGTGGCTGTAAAGCATTTCTTTTCTGTTCTGCCTCTTTGCATAGAGCTTTTTGTGGCACTCAGGGGGGCAGTAGGGCTTGAACAGTCCAGACAGTGTGCCAAGGCATATTCCTGTAGGACATCACTAGAGATCCCAGCTCGTAAACCCTGCCTGCAGAGCTGGAGAGAGAAAGGGAGAGAGGGAAACAGAAAGGGAAAGAGGTGACACAGAGAGGATGCAGGGGTGTGGTTAAGGGCTTCCAGAGAAGAAAAACGGAGAGAGAGAAAATAGTGGACAGACTGGGGAGATGGGAAACAACAGCATTCAAGGGCCAGGCTGAAGACGAAGAGGCTGTGACAGAGAGTAAAGGAAGAAAGGTAATTGCAATCCTGGGAAAATATGTAAAGATGAAAAGCTGGGCCAATCACAACCAGCCTGTGTGGAAAGTCCAAGAGCTGTCTGAGAATCATCAGGCAGAGGCTGCAAGATGGAAGGGGAGGTGGAAGAAAGAGTTGGCCATGAAAGCAAGAAAAAGTGCTGTGCTTTGTTAGGGACTGAGAATCATTCAGCTGGGAAGATCTGTTTGATTGTGGACAAAATGCTCAGAAATCTACATTTTTTTCATTTAAAAACAGGGGAATCTGAGACAGTGGTAAGGAAAGTTGGTGGAGCTCTCGCAAGCCTTGCTGGTGTAGAATCAGCCTGGATGTTTTTAGTTATGAATTAGCTTCAGTTTGGTTTCTAATGAACAGTTTGAAAATTTGCCCATCTGTGAGAAGCACTTGTATACTGCTAATATTCTCATCTCTGTTATCTTGTTAGTCTTGTAATTAATTTCTGCATTTGGCCAGCTTTCCTCAGACATGTACAGTCCTAAACTAAACTCAATTTTTATACCGCCTGTGATGTTAAATACCAGTTTTAATGCAGGGTTTTGTTGTATTTATCTGTAGCTGAACAAAAACTAGAGAATCCTGGCAGCATTAAGAGGCTCTTGAAAATTTCAGCCAGTCACCTCATTCTGACTTCCTGCATCATGAGACGTTGAAAGTGGGATAGATGAATGGGGTTGGTTAGGAGAGTTTGAGGGCTGCTTTTTCTTCCCTTCTTCAATTCATTGCAACTTTCGTTAAATTTTGGATAAAGTCTCAATTAGAACAAAAGAGTAAAAGAGTGACAGCTGAGTTTTCAGATTCTGATGACCTAAAAAATTACTTTAAAGACATAAGGAAACAAAAAGAATTGAATTGTATGACTGTAAACATCCAGAGGCACATTATATTGTCTTTTCTTGAATAGATTCAGCTTCCGATATTCATATTTGTGAATAGCCCATTCCAGTGACATCATTAGGGTGAGATCCCAATGGGTATAATTCCCATTACTTCATTAACATAAGTTCAAGTCAGTATCTCTACGTGGATTTGAACTTGTTTGATGAATATTGTGAGGTTTGTGTTATAGGTGCAACAAAATGTGGCTGCTGTCACTGAACGGACATTTATTAGAAGCTGGTGGCAAGTGCTATCACTCTGGCTGCATGGGGAGAAGGCTGCAAGGTGCAAGCAGAGCGGTCCTTGACCAAACAGCAAAGGACTCTGAGGTGTCCTGTGTAGGGAGAAGTGAGAAGGAAAGTTGTGAGTAGAGAACATCGCAGAACAGCAGCTGAGGACTCCCAGGAAACAGGTACCTTAAAATGCACTGAATGCCTAAAAAAGCAGCTCAGCAAAAATCTTTTTATGAAGTTGAATGGAGTCTCTGAAAGGGAATATGAGCAACAGGCAAGTAGCTTTATTCATATAGCTTGTTCAGTAAACTAACATTTAATCATCTAAGTGAGGGATTAAGAAACTGTTACCAAAATGTTGCAGAAATGTAAAGAACAGTGCAGTTGGAAAGCACGAAAGTAGAAATACAGTGTTAGTTTCCTATGAGAGACCAAGAGAAAGGGACGCTTGAAACACTTGTAACAGGTTTAAGACTTAGGAGTTGCGCAGGTAACTTGGAATCCTTTCAGAAATAGATGGTAATGGGCATCAGAGACCCAAACTGTGAACAGGGATGTTAGAAAATCTGAGTTAACCTTAAAAACAAGTAATGATGCAGGAGGCCACAGCGCAAAGGCAGACCAGACCGCAGGTGCTGGAAGGAAAATGAAGGTGGCTTGTGACGTAACCCATCACAAGCCCACGGAAGCAGGAGGCAGAGTAAAACTGACGACTCCAAGGAGAAATCTGCCAAATGTACCCAGAGCTCTCTTCAAATACTGCCCCGGCACACTGTGCTATCTGCGTGTGCTGGCTTTCAGCGGACTGTGTGAAATGATTTGGTAGCCTTAGCTGAGTCCCACCACAGAAATACCAAGCTGCTTAAGCTGCTTAACAGGCTTGGCGAAGAGGATAATGATTAACCGTTTATTAAAGTCAGCCCCTCTAGGTCAGGATGAGGGATATTGGTAGTGAGAAAGCTGGCGCTGCTCTTGCCTTCCCAGTGCCTTTTATGCAGATAGAGAACTTCAGCCTGCAGGGCTACAGTCGCTGGTATTAAATTTACTTAAAAGTATGAAGTGGCTTCATTTCTGTGCTGAATACCACTGTGGGCCATTGTAAACTTCCCCTGTGCAGTTTGAATCTCCTTAAAGGGAGACATGCACTGGTTTCTAAGAATAACTCTGCAGAGAGTGTGCAGTGTACATGTCAACTTAATTAAATGAATTTGTTTAAAATACGATCAATGGTGTGTGAAATTATATAATTATTCCATAAATACACTTTGTTAATTAATTAATATTTTAATTAAAGGGTAATTGGAAACTCTTGGTGTTACTAGCTTTTTTGAAGGACATGAATGTGTCTACCTCATCCTCACTGATTAGACTAAAAGAACGTAAAAAAAAGGCATTAAACTAAGAGCCCAGGAGATTTTATTTTATTTTTTTTAAAAAGCGTACAGTTGACAGTTATGCCCCAGTTAGCCATAGCAAGGAGTTTGGCTGTACTTTAAAAATCTTCCTTCTCAATCAGCCTTTGCTTTTTCTAGTATCCTTCGTAGCTGTTATTCTGGGAGAGCGATTGTCTCTCTGGTAGGCTTGCCTTGAAGTATCTCTCTGGAAAACAAACTTGGAACAAAGTGCTGTGGACTAGTTGTAGGTTGAGAGAGCTGGTATTAGCAGTTTGTCAGAGTTAGACATAAATCCCTCTTTTCCCCTCATAATCATTTTCCTCCAGTATCTTTCAGTTTACCTGTTCATTTTGAAGACTGTCCGTATTAACAAACTCAGGCTCCCTATTACTCAGTGCCAGAGCGGTGCTCCAATCCCTGGACCGCTTTTTGTAACTGCTGGTGTGGAATAAATGAAAAGGAATGGCTGGAAACCGAGAAGAGAGAGAAATGACGGTGGCCCTTATCTTGCCCCTGGAAATTCATATATAATTCACACTGAAGCCAATAGGATAGGAAGGGCAAATCTGTGAAAAATTATAAAGAGCTCCCAAATTAAGGCCGTGATTTTGCAAATTTGTACAGTTAAATGTGAATGCTCCCAGTGAAGGCAGTGGACATGGTGCTGCTTGCAGGTCTGAAGTGAGCTCGTGCTTTTGTTTTCAGCTTTGGGACACAGACAAATACGAACCGGGAAATTCTGGACAGTAGATAGTTATTCTGCATGCTTTCATCTTCTGCTTACATGGCCACATTAAACTGGTAACTTTCTGCAGCTGGTAACTACTCTGTAACTGCTTGCCACTCCTGAATGCATTTGGAGCTAGCAAGTGGTGTTTCACTGGGACTGATCTAGTGTCAGTGCTTCTGGATTCTAACCTGTCCTGCAGTACCATACCCAGTGTAGGACCCAAGCGATCTTAAGAGAGTTACTAGTTTCTCACAGTGACAATGCTATAGTGTGTGACATAAGAGGATTATATGAGGCTAGCACAGAAAGAACGAGGAGCACCATTACTTGCATAGAGACAAGTGAAAACTAAGTCGATCAGGAGTAGATTACAGCACATCTAAGACAGGGAAAGGACCCAGTGTTGCATATATTTGCACAGAAAAGTTACACAGCTTCAGTGATTTACAGAAAACAGTTTGCCAGGGGACATTTCTAAAACAAAATCTGTTTTGAAATTTAAAATATTTTTTAATTCCTAGCTGCAAAATTGAGCTCACCACGTTGTATCCTCATAGAAAGCTACTCTTACTTGTCTTTAAATTCAACAGTGAATCACAAGCCACGGCTGACTTATTCATGCGTGAGATGTCAGGTGCATGAGAGCTTACATCACACGCCATGCCGATGCATAAAATTTTTAAATCTGCCCTTGACAACTGAACAATTCAGCAACCTGGACCCAAGCTGCAAGGATCAAAAAGTAGGACAAAAATTACAACTGTTTATACAGCTTTGCACAATGCCGTGGCAATGCTTTTTGAAGAAGAAATATTTACTGAGAGTAAACACAGTTTAGACTGAGATTTAATGTCTGTGTCTTCTCTGTGGGGATCCATACACAGAACTGCTGGTTTAATGCTGCTTGAAGAGCCTGAGCTTTTACCTTGGTGAGTCCTCTGTTTTTCGAATGTACAGGAATGACTGGGGTGAAAGTGTCCATGACATGAAGAAAAACTTGCATAAGCATAAGAGAAGTTTAATGTAAATGCTGCTGCTTTTTGGTTTTTTTGCAGTACTGCAGATTGTTTGAGAAGGGTGATAGCAATTAGTGCCAAGGATAGCACAGGTTAAGATAGTGACATCTGTCCAACAGAAACTGACCCGAAAACATCAAACTTATTTTGCAGATGTCACTGAATAGTCATTAGATGGTCATAACTTGCAGTTGCCCAGTGAGGAATGGTTCCAGCATATTAAATGGACAAAAAGTTTCTGAATGTCAAAAATACTGCTGCGATAATTTTCATTTGAGACAGGTGGCTGAGCGTTTGCAATCCATCTTTTACTTCCTTGTGAAGCATAAGAGCAAAAGGAATGGTCTTTTCAGCAAGGCTGGAGAAAGTCTGAAATACTTTTGGGGATCTGTGTTCTGGCTGGATTTACAGGTCCAAATTTATCTTGGGGCTATCTCCACTGGCATCTCTGAAGTTGTGCCTGTTAATCTCCAGGCTGAATTTGCACCAACAGAAAACCGATCATTCTGGCAGGGGCGTTTTATTACATTCAGGAACTATCTAAATGTTGAGGTGATTTCAGTTGATAGCCGTTTCACATCTTTTTGTATCAACTGCAAACATTCAGGCTTGCAAAACTGAAATTACCAACCTCCATCTATAGGAAGTCACCTAAATAAATGGCTTGATTTTTCTCCTCCCAGGAGTGCTATGAACAGACAGGGCTCAGTGAAAGCAGTAGCTGCACAGCAGCTCTGATCGTTGAGCTTCCCATTTAAATGAATAAAAATTAAGTTAGGTGGCACTGGGCATTCGTGTGGCTTGCATTTAGAGATCTGAGTGTGTCTTCAGTTATACTGGGGACAATACAACTTTATATATCCTTTTTGTTTGTTTGTTTAACTCTAGAATTATCTGACTAAGAAGGAATCTCTCCCACAATTTCCAGAGAAGGCTTTGAATATGGAAAGGACAAGCCTATGCAATACTCCTATCAGGTCCAAGCTAAGAGGTGAATCTGAATAAATCTAAGCTGCTCTGTTGTGTACTTCTAGATTCCTCAGCCTCTTCCTGACAATGATAAAGGGATTGGGATTCCTTTCTGTGTAAATCCAGGAGGACTGCCAAAGCCTGCAGGGAAAATCTCATCCCTTCTCACACCCCAGTGTAGAATTTGCACCTTCTTACGCAGCAGCTCTGAAATTAATCCTCTTTATCTAACTGAATCTGAAGGAGTCTAACATGGAATAATTTTCATGATGAGGGGCTGAAAGACAGGTGTAGCAAGAAAGACAGCAATCAGAAGGATGTAAGAAGATAGAACTTCAAGTAAGTGGTAGCTTATACTGGCTAGCTTGCTTTAGATGGAATACGTCAAATTCACTTAGATTTGTATGTGATTTTGGTCTTTCCTATCTGAGGGAGAAATTAAGACCTCGTCTGGCACCTGTCCTGGTGCTAGATGAGAAAGATGTAACAATATCAACACTTTTTAATTCCCGTATACCTGATTTTAGAAGGAATTATGAAATGGACATGATTCTTGTTTTATTTTTGAGTTGTATGCTGGGAAAACAATGCACTCATGTAGATATGAAGAGAAATCATTGCAGCCTGTTAGAACAAATTAGGAAACATGCTTTCAAATCTTAATATGATTTCTAGAGGAAGGAGCCTCTTGACTTGAATGGTAAAGGTCTGAAAATGGTCAGAGAGAGTCATAGAGCTAAGTGGGGATCCCGATTACAGATTAGCAGTAATGCTAATGCTGCAGAGGGACCACTCAGCTTTTGCAGCTCAGGAGCTGTGGCTAGAGTGCAGGGATAAAACACCCCTCCCTTTCATTATTGCTTTTAATTATCAGCACAACGATAATGCTGCAATACCTGCTGCACACTGAGGCCCTTTGTGTGAGCCCATCAGCAGAGGCTATGCAGACCAAAGCCCGTATTTTTGCATTCTGGAGGTCTTTCAGCTCAATTTTGCTTTCATGCAGTTGCCTTTCTTTTCTATTTGGTCCTTATCTTCACTGGCTATTTTCCCTGCTCCACTGAACATAAGCAACAGATGCAGCTTTATGTGACGACACCGGGGTTTGGCTATCAAGCTGCGATCCTGAAGTTCTTCTGTGCAACTGTAAGACTCTTGTGTTCCCACAAGGCAGTTAAGAGTACTCTGCACAAGGCTCGCCTCAGAGCACAGACTCCTTGGAGATGAGCAGGGAGTGTCTAGCTTCCTTCCTCTTTCATAAGGAAGCTTGCAGGCTTGAATGGACAAGCAAGAAGCTGACAAGCTGTTTGTTAAACTCAGGAACAAGGCATTAGTCCATGCTCCTGTCTTCCCTTATGTTAAACTGATGTTGAGTGTACCATTATTCTCGTAGCTCATGCCTGTGTTTTTCACATGTACTTAGCAGGCACAATATTCCTTCATGGTACAGGATAAAGCAACCAGGAAGACTTAAGAGGAAGATGCAAGAGTTGGCAAAGAGAAGTTCACTTTCTCGCAGACAGTCACTGAAACTAATCCGCTCTGAGAAAATCTTGCCAAAGTTATATTGTGAGTTGCACTTCCAGCTGGAGGCTGGATAGTCTGAGACCGTGTAAAAACTTAAAATACTGCTGGTGTACCATTGACTTGGACCTACTTGATTGTGTGTTGGAGATGCTGTGCTTGTAGCACTGGGAGAATGAAAGGGACTGACTAGGCAGTCTGTCTGTCCTGGGACAGGAAGGTCTAGGCCAGGACATGTGGGCAGGTGAGCACAGGCAAAATTAGTACACCCTGAGCGCAGGTGAGGAGTGATAAAGAAACAGGCAAAGTCAGAAACAGGGATGTGCAAGGAAACCTGGCCTCAGTTGTTTGCCACTTGGCAGTTCCGAGCTGCTCTAAGAGGATAAGAAAGATAAGGTAAGAAAGCAAGGTAACCAAACCCTTCTTCACAATAAACACCTTCATGCCTGTTGCAGAGCCTTTGCCCCCAACTCAGTCTCATGGGGAGTCCAAGGAATGTTTGACAGGAAAGGATACAGGCAACTTCTGACCGATGCTGCTGGGGTGTCAGGGCTTGTGATAATGCAGATACTCCTCACTCACCTTACCTGTTTTCCTGACAGCTCTGTGCCAGAAGTTATGTGGCAGCAAATTTCTACCTGTTCTAGGTGCATGAAGGGTGAGTTGTATATATGAGGGCATAAGGTACTTTTTTTGTCAACAGAGAAGCAGGCAGATAAAAACAAGAGTACAGCCTGAAAAAAGCTGTTTGGTGGGGATGGGGAGGACGTAACAAAGTTGGCTAAAGCCTGGGGAATGAGAACTGACCGTACAAATGCGTCAGCAGGAGGACCGGTGCTACAAAGAGCGTGCCCATGAATAAGTCAGCAGGAGGAGGAGGAAAGGAGCAATGAGGAAGGTCATAACAACATTAAACTTCTTTTAAAATAAGGTATGATTGGAAAGTAATACATATTTTGGGAAGAGAGCTCTTAGAAAGGAGAGGGGGAATAGCAGGAATAAATGCAAATCAGCTGGCCTACGTCATGCGTATCCACATGAAGGCAATAAAGTGACCAACTTAGTGAATCGCTAATCGTCGTTTCTCAGAAATCACCAAGAGCTGCAGCAGCTCCACAGAGCGGGAGAGGGAGAAGTGAAGGTGAAATTCCATCCTGAGCCCAGCGGGGCTGAGCAATTAAAGCCCAGTCAATCCAGCAGCAGTCCTCCGGGAAATAACGCAGCAAGCGGACAGAGGAAAGAAAAATCTTTAAGGAAGGAGCAAATGATGAGTGGTGATGGGCAGCCTTGCACAGCTCTCCTCAGGGTGATAGGAGTGGTGTAAAGTGAATTCCTGAAAGTTAAGATTTGAGCCCTGGGCTGTGATTTGGGGCTCCGTGTTGATCTCTGGGCGATTTGGACAGGCAATGTAGGGGGAAGCTTTGTGTGGGTTTGTATCTGCAAGACACTTCTAGTTTTTATGGTGAGAAAGGAATCCTGCAGAGTGTGTAGGGGGCAAATTCTACTTTGAGAGTTCATAAGATGTTTAAACATTAATAGTAATAAATATTATAATATAAACTGTATAAAACCATACCAGTAGCATGTGCCATTTAGGATCTAAATGAATACAGAAAAAAGGGAACAGAGAAGTCAGAAGACAAAATAAGTGGTAAGGGTTTGAAATGTATTTTAATTTCCTACTGTAGCTAGCCCATTTTTCAAATGTTTTCCTGATGTTATTTCATATCAAAACATCTGCTTTACACAGCAAGGACTAGGTTTTTAATTAGAGTCTTCCACTAAGTAACCCAAGGGTCTTCCCTGAACCACAGAAACCTTCCCAGCTTGAACGCTACCAAAATCTGGGATGTCTCTGCAGAGCGTTAAAGTTTGTCAGGGTTTTGCCTAAATCCTTTTACTGAAATAGTGAATTCTGGTTATCTGTGATTGAGGATACATTTGTAGTTAGATCTAGACCATGGTAAGAATTGGATATGGCTGAAAATATGTGTCCATTTTGGTCAGGTTTGATTTTAAGCTGGCTCAGATTTTGGATCAGGTTGTGTGCCTTTGCATGACTGCTGCTCTCAGCAAGAAGGGACAAGGGGGAACAAAGACCTTGGAGGGGGCAGACTGCTATTGCCTGGGTGGCAGCAGCAAGGACTCCTGTCAGCATAAGGTGGTGGTGTAGTTATGAGTCCGGTTACCATTGCGTGTAAGTGCTTTCAGGATGCATCGTGTTGATGAGTCAGACAGGCCAGACAACAATTTCTGTTTGCTTGTCTTTCATTTTTTTTCTCTTGCACGATGTTAGCTATTTCTTTTCATTTTTCTTTTGCAAGGGGCGAGGAGAGGTGGGGAAAAGGGAAGGGGAGATGGGATATTTTAGGTTTTTTAATTTTTTTGTCCATTAATGTGGCTCTGAATGGCAGCGATTCAAATGCAGCAAAACCTGAGTGATACAGCAAATATAACAAAGGAAGAAATACCAAGAACGCTAGATAGCTGGAAAATAAGAGTGGGAAAAGTAATTAAAATGAGAATCAGATTGGAAAAAGAATGCAAAATACTTGATGTGAGGACAGAGTGCTTGAGGAGAGAGGAAAGGCACAGAGAGCTGAGATTTCTAGCAGGTGTTGAGCCTGATGCACACATCCTTTGCACAACAGCGAGTGGCTAAGCAGGGAGAATACAAAGGAGCATGACTGACATAAGCACAGTCACCATGCCAATGAGCACAAGTGCCTGTATATATTAATAGGCCAGAGGGAAGATGTGAATGCAACAGGAACACCAGCTACTGAAGCATCAGCAATATGTGGACGCAGGGGGAGAATTTGACATCTGATTGCACCACTTGCTCTCTCTGGGGAAAAAGGGCTGCTCAGGCGCTTTGGAAATGTGCTTGCCAAAGACAGCACAGGTGCTCTGAGATTGGAGCAGGGAATGGGCATGGTGGCATTAGGTAATGTGCAGCTAGCGTCACAAAAATACCCAGTGGTCCTGAGTTGGTGTGGCGGCTGGGGACAGAATTTAGAGTGTATCATCAGGGTGGCCTTTATTGACCGGGCTTAGAGAGCAGCCTGCAACCAGAAGCTTCCAAAAGATCCATCTGTTTCTCAGGACTGCACAGCAGGGAGCTGCCCCCTGCCTCTGCTACAAACCTGGGGTGCTGTGGCTCCTAGAAGGGCTGAGCCCAGCCAGCCGTTCTTAGCTCAGACTTCCAGGATTTAAACTCCCTGCTTTGAGCTTTCCTCTGGTTTTGAAATGTAGAGACGGATGGGAATGCACTCCCTTTTTCTTGTCTTTCATCTGGACTCTTGAGCACCTTCCCCCATTTCTCTTGCAGCATAGCTGTTCTCTTTCTGTGCATGATCCTGGCCCTGCCACCCTTGCCGTGTGTTAATCACTGAGCACAGTAAACATGCAAATGGCCTGGGATGCTTTAGCACTAGGGACAGCTATCCCCCTTGCTGATTGACAGTCAGGCCTCTTAGTGCATTGGTTTTCCTAGTATGAGGGTGAATGGACATGTAGATAAGCAGTTGAGCTTTCCTAAATGTTTCAGAAGCTATTGTGTGTCTGTGCATGCAACCACACATGGACTTCTGCTGCACTCCACGTGGGAGCCCGCTTTGCTCAATGACTGCATGTGGTTTCTGCTTCAGTCATGGTTCTTCATTTATTACTGTGGCTTTTCATTCCTTCCCTCCAGTGCTCAAGCCGCCTTCTGCAGAATTTGCTCTTGCTCAGTAAGCGGACTCCAAGTTTTGTGCTCCATGTCTGTGCCATTTCTTTGCAGAATGTTGGTGAAGCCATTTGCTTATTGAGATTGTAGTTGAAGTTTCCTCACCTAATTTAATCTTTTTATTCAGTCCTTCTACCTGCTTACAGCTGCTTCAAAACATCAGCCTCCTATCTTTTTTTTCCCCTAGTCAGGCTTCCAGCTCTTTTATCCCCTTGCAAAAGGCTCTCCACTGTATTTGCACACACATTACATAGCACATGGTGGCTGGAACAAATCTGACAGGTGCAAATGTAAAAGCTAAATAGATTCTGAGATATTTAGGGGCAAACCCAGTAACTTTGTCCTCTTTTAATATCTGTGTTTCTTTGGGGGAGTTCCTGGCGGTGATTACAAACACCTGAAGAAGTCCTTGGCTGAATTTTTAGTCATTCATTTTTTAGCAGGTTTCTGCAGGTCTTTGTGATTCCTATCTTCATTCTCTTTTCCTTGTAGAGATGGATATGGAAAACTTGCAGGAATTTGGTTTCAAAAATGTACTACCAAAAAAGAAAAGGGTGGGATATGTGCTAGCATAATAGCAAGTAGTGAAGAGGGAATTTAGTAGGCTGGAGGAGTTTTCTAAAGCCCTACTCAACATTTCATTTTATGATTCTTAATGACAAATGGTGATTGTGAATATTCATGAATTTTTCCCTGGGTTAATGTCATAACCTTTGCAGTAAAAAGGCTGTTTTCACCGGTAATAACTACCTTTCAATTTATTTATGCTTTTTTTTTTTACAGAGATAGACCCCAAATTAACATTCAAAGTGCAAGAAAGTAATTTTGCACGTTTGTTTGCTGGGGGAGGGGGAAAATACATTCTTAAAGTCTTACATTGTGTCTTTATTGAGACAGTGTGGCTCTATACTTTCAGACTCTTGGGATTTTACCTCAATACTTTTAGACTGCTGGGAAAGGTGTCTCAATTTGGCTTTACTGAAGAGACAACTCAGCATGTACTATGAAGAATTTGTCTCTTTGAGCATGAAGAATTTTCCTGCCTTTGTTTTTCCTGGTTATTCTAGCCATTAATTTAGTATTTTGTCAGTAATTACCCTATATCCTTTCCCCTGGTCAGTATTCCCTCTTCTCCTTTTTTTCCTGCTGCTGATTTTATTTGTTGCCTTGTGGTCATTGTGTCTTACTTTGCCGCACTGAACTGGCTATGCCCTTTATCTGTCCATAAGCCTAATTTATTCAAATAGTTTTAAATTTGCTTGCTCTGTGCACCATTTTACACTTGTATGCTATCAGCAAAAAATTCAACTTTAAAAGTTATATCCCCTGCAGGCCCTTTATATAAAAGTTGAATAAAAGCAGGTACGGTGCTGAAATTTGGGAGTACTGCCTTGTTCCTGTCCCTCTAGTCACCCTGAACCAAAACCAACCGTTTTGCTGACACCCTGCTTCTCATCCCACAGATAATTTTGAAGCCATTTGCCATTGCACTTTTTCTATACTGTGCTTTGCCGATTCTACAGATCCATCTCTTTGTGGGGTGTAACAACAAATGAATCTCTCCCATCTGGATAAATTATGCCAGTCACTTCGCTTTTGCCTCTCTGTTGAGTAAAGCAATGAAAGAACTTAAAGCGTGTTTGACAGACATGACATGAATCCAGCTGCCGTTCCTTCCCCGGGCTGGCTGTTTTTACATGTTGCATAACCCCGTCCCATATTAATGTTTCCAATATCCGTTCTGTGGCTGCAGTTGGGATTACTGGTGAGTGGATTCCTAAATCCTCCCTTGATTTAAAAAAGGAAAAAAAAAGTTGATTTTTTTGTGTTTTGTTTTGTTTTTGTTAAATATAATTATTTTTAAAAAGCCGGAGTAGGTACTTTCTAGGCATGTGCAGGCACACCTTCCTCCGGAAGCTATCAAGCAGTATTACTAAAGTTTTGCCAATTTCCCGTGCTATTTCCTTTCAACTTCTGAGATGCAGTTAATCTAAGTCTCAGATCCTGTCAACTTTTAATAGCCCTAATTAACTAACTACCTGTCCAGATTGGATCATAAAGCCTCTTAACATTTAATTCTTTTCCCCCCTCAAGAAAATGGATCCTTGTTTCCGGGATATGACCTTCAGCTTCTTCTGTAAATTCTCAGGCAAAGGATATTAATTCAGGCTCGGCGCAGCATCAGTCTCATCTGTCACTGACTTCTCACTCATTCCCTTTCGTGGCCCCACCGATACCTTCCCCGGTCCTCTGTTTTTCATATATCAGATGAAAGATCTCCATTGAATTTCTTCACATCCTTGCCATTTTTTTAAAAAGCATTTGCTGTTCCAGCATTTCCTGCCAGTGTTTGTAATTGCTCCATTTCAAATGCAATGTCATCGGCAGACTTGCTAAGTAATATAATAATAATGCAATAGAGGAAACTGAAACCGTAGTAAGGGCCCGAGTGGCAAACTTGTCTGCATCTGGAGATACTGAAGTGGAGGTGGCTCTAGTTTTACAGCGTGTGGCATGAGACCAGAATCTGGCCTTGTACATGAAATAGCTCATAAATTACCTGAAGCTTTTTAGCACGACGCAGCAGCTATTCTGCCTGGTGTTAAGAGCTCTAAACAATGTTTTGTAGGGTGTTCACAAGGAAGCCTGAAACTTGCCAGAACACCTTTTGGAGGAAAGCTTATATTTTGTCAGGAAAAAAAATAAAATAATTTGAACTGGTTCTGAAATAAATCTCTTTTTCTTCTAGAAGGTTGTTACTACTCTATGTCTATGCTGGACTTTTTGTGGCACCTCCATACGTTTCTGTGTTTGATTACATGGCTATGTTTGATTTACTGCATCATGCTCCATCCCAATGTCATTATGAGCGTGAATCCTCATCTGATAAACTTTTTCCTTCTGTGCATGAAGATGTTACACTTGAGAGTCTTTCTGTGAGGCTCGCCGTACACTGGTGGGAGGGTGTGGAGGGAGTTGCCTCGGTAGGGATGTTTCTGGTGTGCAAGTGAAGAGACTCCTGACAGCTCTGTGACCTGGAAAGCACCTTCAAGAGGCAGCTAAAACATAAGCAGGTCCCCAAGCCTGCAGGCAGCTCTCGCCTGCTTTTGCAGATCATTAAGCAGATCAAGAGGGGGCAGAGGTGACATAAAGCTACCATAGTTTATCTACAAGGTCTCCATAGCCTGCTTGGAAGACAGTCTATACGCAGGTTTGCCAGCTGGCTGCAGAACGTACACCAGCTGTGCCGGTGCCTTGGTCTGGAGCAGGGTAGGTGTGGGTAAGAGGTCTTGCAGGCCCAGCTATTGCTCTGGTGGGGTTGTGTAGGCATGGCAACTCGTATCTCTGTGCTCCAATTTTGGAGGGGACCTACACCTTGTAGCTGGAATAGAGAATGTTGCTGGAATAGAGAACGTTGCTGCAGAAGCTGTTTTAGCTTAGCAGTAACTGCTCCTTCTACGTTTTAAATTTTTTTTTTTATACCTTAATGTCCTAAATCGTATTCTTTGTGTTGCTTAATACCACATCTGGCATTCTTCCCTTCCTTACTGGTTTATGTACACATTAAATTAGAAAGCAGTCCTGTACCAGATCAAGCTTTGCTTCCTCCGCTTAATGTAATCCACTCTGAGGTCTAGATAATTAAACTCTCCCACTATCACTGCCATGCTCTTTTACATGTTTTGCTCAGATATGCCGTATTTCCTACCTCCTTCTTGGTCAAGCTGCGTACAGCACATTTCTTTTAGTACATCTCCAATGTGATAATCCATATCACTTTGCTACAACCTAGTGTATTCCAGGCTTCGTTTTTCAAGATGGGCCATCAAGAAGGCCAAGTGTAAGGTCCTGCACCTGGGGTGGGCCAATCCCAGCACAAACACAGGCTGGATGACGAGTGGATTGAGAGCAGCCCTGCAGAGAAGGACTTGGGGGTGCTGGCTGATGAAGCGCTTCACATGAGCCGGCAATGTGTGCTGGCAGCTGAAAAACCAACCCTGTCCTGGGCTGTATCAAGAGGTGTGGCCAGCAGGTCAAGGGAGGTGATTCTACCCCTTTGCTCTGCTCTGGTGAGACTCCACCTGGAGTACTGCTTCCAGTTCTGAAGCCCCCAACACAAGAAGGATGTGGCTCTATTGGAGAGGGTCCAGAGGAGGGCCGCAAAGATGATCAGAGGACTTGAGCACCTCTCCTGTGAGGACAGGCTAAGGAAGTCGGGTCTGTTCAGCCTGGAGAAGAGAAGACTCTGGGGAGACCNAGGAAGTCGGGTCTGTTCAGCCTGGAGAAGAGAAGACTCTGGGGAGACCTCATAGTGGCCTTCCAGTACCTGAAGGGGGCCTACAGGAAAGCTGGAGAGGGACTTTTTATAAGGGCGTGTGGGGATAGGACAAGGGACAATAGTTTTAAACTAGAGCCGGATAGATTTAGATTAGACATTAGGAAGAAGTTCTTTACTCTGAGGGTGGTGAGACACCAGAAGGGGTTGCCTGGAGAAGTTCTGGACACCTCATCTCTGGGAGTGTTTAAGACCAGGCTGGATGAGGCTCTGAGCAACCAGGTCTAGTGGGAGGTGTCCCTGCCCGTGGCAGGGGAGTTGGAACTAGGTGATCTTTAAGATCCCTTCGAACTCAAGCCATTCTATGATTTTATGATTCTATGATTCTATTCTGTGATTCTATGATTCTCTTAAGCAACCATTTAGATACAGGGGTTAACCTAGGGGAGAGCCTGTGTTGGATTCAGTGAAGATCAAGACAGTACACAGACAATGGCTCGTGGACCTTGTCCTTTTATCCTCCTCCTCTTCTACTTCCCAACTTCACTTCTGATCCTGAAAGAGTTAGGATGTTTTGAAAGGAGAGACCTTAGTTTGAGCTCAACCTTAGACTTAGTGAAAGCCAGGTCTTTTTTTTTTTAACTATTTGATTGCCAGGTAAAAGGCTCTGAAGTAAACTGGTACTCCGTCGTTTGGCACTGGCTACCAAACCACAGTGGTGGAGCAAGCCAGTGAGGCTTGAGCAGAAACCTTCTGCTGTCGTGCCTCTGAGTGCAGCTCTGCCTGAGACACCCAGCACCACGCACCTGAGCAATGTCAGCACCAAAGCAGAACGGGCTAGGTGCATAGAGAGTGGTCTGTGCTCTTACAAGACAGCTGTCCCTTTTACGTAGCATCCATCAAAAAAAATTTTGAAAACTGTGAAGTCAGGCTCTAGACATTCACCTGTGTAGAGTTGTTCTTTCATCTAAGTCCTGTTAAACAGTAGGCTTCTAGTATCTCCTGAAGACATTTAAAAGAATTTGTTAGGTTGGACACACTCTATTAGAGGGCTCTAGAAGTGAAGCAGGAAGGGAGGGAAGACTAGAAATATATTGCTGATTCATTGTGCACAAAACATGCTTAATTCTAGGCAAGACTTTCTCAATTTAAATTCAGAATTGTTCCAATTTTATTTCAGAATAGGAATAAGGTGTTATACTACTGTATACAGTTGTTTTCCCAGCTAAGCTTTTTCAGTAAGCATAAGTATAAATAATGTAAAATGTGATGTCACTTCAGATAAAAAAGAAATTTACTGTTACTCATTGTCACATTCTGTAGTGGAAATATCACTAAACAGCATTAGAGATTTTAATACAGTGGTGCGTCTCAGGACATGACTTACTTCCGGCTTCTTCTGAAAAAGAAGCACAGAAGTTTTGATATCAGTTGGTTTTAATTTTGCTGTCTCTGAATAAGTTTTTCTGTCACCCAGTGCGGGCAGTTTTTAGTGCCTGCAGGATACTAAATATTGGTATTTATGTTAAAGTGCAAGCATTACATGGTTGCACTTCCATGCAGCACTTGCTGTTTCTTTCCCACATGAGAAGACATGCTGCTTCATTGATAATTTGGTTTTATGGAGATGGCTAGGGACCTCTGCAAGCGATAGCAGCATTTTGCCTTAAGAAATGATACTATTTAGAGGCCAAAATAACAAGCAAAATTCCCCCAAATTTGCGCATATTGTGTTTGGTGAGGATTCTTGAGGAATGCAGTAACTTAAATGATCTTTGTGTAGAAATGACATTGCAAGTCTTCTCTGGATGGCAGACTCACACTGGAACCCCAGGTAGCCAAGGTATCCACACCACTGCCTGCTTGTTCTCCTGCCCCAGCCTGTCACTGCTGCAGCCAGAAAGACTCGCAAGGGTCCTGATTATCTTCCACTAATCATCTCAACATTGAGGTTGGAAGAATAAGCTTTTCCTTTTTTTTCCAGCTAAAGGGCCTTTTCACAAAGTCTCACGTATGTGTCCTTCTTCCCCAGCAGCAGCCAGCCCATCAAATGATGGTCTTCATCCTTCCACCCCTGTCTGGTTGCAGAAGAGAGCCAGCTGCCTTGATGCCTTTTTCTCACCAAGCAGGTAAGCGACTGTTGCTGTTCCACTTCCCAGCCCCCCTGGGAGGCTGATGGATGAAGCTGTGCTCCTGACACCTTAACATATAATTTGCAACACGCAATTTGTGTCGCATCATACCTAGCTGGAGCTCTAGTTCCTGGAGTACCCAAAATATATCTACAAATAGATCATGTCATGTCAAAAATGAAATGGAAGGTGATAGTAATTGTGGACTATATAATTAGAAAGCAAGAATCAGAATGTCTAACTAATGGCAACAGCTGGAATAGCTGCACAAAAAGCTAATCAAAAGTCAGCTCAAAATCCAGGGAAGCCTATATATACGGCTGTTTCTGTCCCTTTAAAAAACTGCTCAGAATATTGCAAATTACACTTCCATAGCAATTCTATTGGTGTAAACCATATAGAAATCAAGCATAAGACAATAATCTGACTTTTCAAAAGGTCACATCCACTTAAATGTACAAAGTTACACACAGTAGGTTTTTCTAAATGTAAACATCTGCCTATAAAAATCATGGTGAGTCCAAGTCTAATAAAGTTTGCTTAGTGTTATGGAGTCTAAACATCTGTCAGAAGTACAGGGGAGGAGGAGGAGGAGGGAGAAGTAGCTTTAGGGCCATGTGAAAACAAAGCTTTTCTTCTAACCTTTTAAGTATTTGTGCTGAGCCCTGGTTGAACACAAGATGAAAAGCTGCTGTCCTGTGACTGGAGGAAGACAAAGAATTTCTGTTTCCACTAGTACATTGAAAAGTTCTTTACTGCATGAAAGGTTGTTCCTTCTAAACTTCCTCAGACTTGTAGCTTAGGTTTTGGGGCAACACAGCTGCCGATACCACGGAAATCTATTAATAGGATGTGATATTTCAGAGTAGCCCATGTGGTCGTGAACATTAGGTCTTTGTTCTTTGTATCAATTTTACATTTTATCTTGGGTGAAATATTTCAGGAGTGAGGTTTTGGCTTTTAGAAGTGCTGTGACGACATAGAAGGGTGGTATATTTTGACCCAAACTCTCTATTATTACATGGTAAGAATGGCAGAGTAATGATCTGAGATGTTGTACTGAAGCTGTGTCAGTGTGAGCAGTGGGCTCCTCCAGAATCGGGCCCTAGTGTTTGATGTTGCTTTTGAGTTGATGTTTCTCTCGATTATCTGGATTGTCTAAAACATCTCTAGCATCTATTAGAGCTTGTCATGACAATTGTTTGAAAAAAAAACTTCTAGAAAACATTCTTCTGTCAAAACACAGCATTTTACAAAAATACAAAATGTTACAGGGAAGTGTGTTGGTTTCAATGAAAATTTATCATGGAAAATTCCTCAGGGCTGGGCTGAAATTTTTCAGGAGAAAGATGAGAGAATAACTACCTGGAAAACAGTGTGACCACCTGGGGCACTGGTTACCCCATACGCTGTCCAGCCTGCAGCAGATGATTTATACTGCAGCCTGCTGCAGATGATTTATACTGCACATCTGCCTGTCTACCTGCCTGCCTCACCTTCTCTCAGCCTTGTCAGAGACGTTTAGTTGTGTGAACGGTTCACCATTCTCCAGTCCAAAGAGTTACTCTGCAGGCCAGCGGTTAGATTCCTGGTATCTACCACAGGGGACAGAGGCCAAAGTCCCAGTAGGGATAAAGGCAGGACAGTGAATTTAGACTCAGCTTTTCCACTTGTAAGCAGGCAAGCTGGTCACCTGGCTATTAGCGGTCCTGTGGTGCTTATGTCCAAATGTCCCTCTTAACCTTTTCACTTTTAAAACCATTTCCATTTGACACTGGAATGAAAGTCAGCTCTGAAACTGGACTTTCCCTCCTGTCTTTGAAACAAAATTGTTATAGTCCTGACATTGCCTCTCAAGTACGTTGTCCATCAGGTAAAACCAAACTGAAACAGGCTGTAGTCCAGTAAATGCTAGATCCAGTCACACATGGTTTATATGCAGACCTGACGGGCAGTCAGGGACAGGGTTTTATGTATTTGAGTGAGGAGAGGGGGAATTCATGCCTACCAAGGAGTATCATCATTTGTGTGCACGTGCTCTTCTCCGCATTTTGATGATGGTGTGGGTGGTTTTTCTTGAGGAGTAGCTGTTATTGTGGTGTTTGTAGTAAAAGTCAAAAGTTAGCTTCATTTTGGAGACAGGCAAGACAGGATTGAAGTCAATGCCAGGTTCTGGTTGCTGCAATGTTTGAGTTGTGTAGCATGCTAACAAAAATAATGTTATAATTAATGATACATAGTTGTCCTTTTGACCACATTTTCACATCAGGAACACTCGCTTGTACTGTCACTTCATTATGCTTCAAAGTGGAGGGGAGCAGGACTGTGGTCTACTTCCTCCTTGCCTCATTTCATGCTATTTGTTCTTTAAAGCAGGTGGGAAGGGCTCTTCTTGGACCCTACTGATTTAAGAGGCTGCTGCGTGGACAGCTCATGCAGGAATCTTTTCCTCTGTTTCCTCCGTTATAACTCTTCATGGCCAAGTGCAGCCTTTCCTGCAGGGAGTATTTCCGAGAGAGTCAGGTATCACTGGCGTCTTCATGATAAACCCCTTAAATGCGGAATCGAAGACTCACCTTTAGTTGTTTCCATTGAACATTCAAACCTTCCAAGTGTCTAGTCTTGGAAAGCTCAACCATCAAAGAAACGCATGTTTCTGAATGTCCCACTGTGAGTGACATCCTGGCCCCAAAACCTATTGGCTTTACCTATGTGATGGAATGGATGGAACAAACTTGCACAGGCAAGTTGCTTGAATGGCTTTGGAATGAAAGTGAAAAACTGTCTTGCACGTTGGGTGGTTGATCCTACAGGTGAACTAATATGCCAAATTTCCTATCATAACTCCACATAGCAGTTTGGGTGGATAATGTAGGAGAGAAAATTTTAAAATTTATTTACAAATTAGTTCTGTAGCAGCTGTATGAAGTTGAACACGATATAAGGTTTTTATTTATTTGAAATAATAATAATAAGATGTATAGGATTAATGAGTTCCAACTAAAAATCTCCAATAATCTATTATTATATCATTAAAATATTTTAAACCAAATTGGTTATAATATTTTTATGAAAGGCTAGCTTGTGAAGGCGGTTTCCTACCACATGCAATAAAAATCATTTCACACGCATGAAAAACTAGTGTACCAAATTTCAGGCTATAAATAAGGCAATTGTTAAATAAGAATGGTTAGAAACACTAGCAAAATTCAGTCAACAAAGCAGGGATCAGAAATTTATACCCTCGTTACTGGTAATTACAGTCACATTCTTTACTGAACTGTATTCCCAGCCAACACATAAAAGCGTCCTGATGCATTACCTGCTTAGAACTAAGTCACCCCTAACACACATGTGCCAGAAAGCGAATCTGCAGCTCTGTGGCCATGTTAGCACACGGAGCTCTGCATGCTCTGCTGTGCGGGTATCTGTCTACCTTTTAAGCAAAGTAGCTGAAAACCCCTCAGGGTGTTCTTACGAAATGTAAATTCACTGACTTGGAGACCTCAGCATAGAATCGCTGCTTTTAGTGGATGGCAGTTTAACACTCTCCTTTCCATAAGAAATCGAGGAAAAAGAAATGCAGTCCCATGGTTGTTTTTATGTACATTGAGCATTTGCCTTTTTTCTTCTTTGACAAGAAAAAAGCAGTTCAGGCACCTATAAAAAGTATTATTTTCTTTTCTTTTTTTTTTTTTTCCCCTGAGAAATAAGCAATGAATTCTTAATGCCCTTGTGACAGATCAATCTCAACCTGTCAATAATTCATATTTGATACTTCCACTATTTCAGTTAAGAAGGAACTGTGAGGAAAGCTGAGCTTTCTTTTGGGTTCAGATTGATACCTTCTGCCAAGACTGTTGCTATACCTAAGAAAAAAAATATGAAAGCACACATGTGAGCTTAAATTCATTAGTGGTCTTCTTGCAAGGATTTTGCCAGTATGGCATGATTCACAGGCTTTTTTTGGGTGGTGTGCACACACCCTTGGTTAATGTATCTTAAAAAGTCCAACAAACTAGATTCAGACACATAAAAATACCCATCCAGAGTGGCAAGCACCCACATAATTGACTTTAGTGGAACTGCTGCAGTTCCTTCGATCTGAAAATCAGGCCCTTTTCAATGTAGAGTGAGGTGCCAAGTGCTGTCTGTCCAGGTCTAAGACCACTAGGCTGTAGCCATGATCTTTCTAAGCACTTTAAGGCTTAAAAAACTAAGCATCAAAAACACTTAGTGCATTTGAAGATCTCTGCTTACCTTTGTTGGGTGAATAGACCCACTGTCCTAGCAGTGTTTTTTTTCTTTTTTCCAGTTTGACCATACCTAAACATTCTCCAGTGGACAGGCAGAAGTCCTGGGTAGCAGGTGTGTTTCCCCACAAGAAGCTTCCTTTCCTCAGTTACTTTTTTCATCCTATTGGGAATAGTTAATAGAAAACCACCGATCTTAGTGCATTTCAGTAAGACTATTCTCTTTGGAATCTTCAAAGGGCGATGCGAAAACACCCTTGAGTTTTAAAGCATAGTGACACTCTATGAAAAACGTTCTCTGGGTTTCTTCTTGTTTCTTGCTAGTGATGTAAACAGTCGGCTTTCTTCCATTTAGAAGTTAAAATGCTACTTTTCTTTGTCCAGTTCTCCAAATTTGGCTGGGCTTTGATGATCATGTCTCTGTTAATTTTATTTTTTATCACCATCTTCTTTTTTAGCTTTTTTTTTAGGGTGAAGTAAACTATTTCATAGACTTGCCAATTAATATTGATAGCCTCCTGTCCTAAGTGCTGTACAAACATAGTGGAAGAAACAGTCCCTTCCCTGAAGGTGTTCCCCGATGATCTAATAACAGAAGGAGCTGATGGAGATGTACTGAAACAGGTCTTGCAGGTCAGTGATGTCCGTATATGTTGGCTGGTGGGGCTGATTGAAGAAGCTAGCAGAAAAATTCAATAATGCAAAAATTGAAAAAATTTATTCAGCGCCAGATCAGAGATATGCACAGAAGCTGGGGAGGCCTTCCTCATGATACGCTGAGGGAATAGCTGACACTCATCCTGTTCTCAGGGCTGTGTATGAACTGCTTCACAAGGCTTAAAGGGCATATCATAAAGCTAGAGAAAGGATGCCGTTCCGCTTACCCCGCAAGGAACAGGTAAGAGGAAAGCAACCTGAGCCCTCCAGTTATACCATGCATTCTTCCTCATGTGCAGTAAAGTCTTCATTTCTCTGGGCCAGTGTGGGACTGCAGCTGTTGTCGTCTCTGAATTAATCACAACTAGTTTCTTAACCCAAGCAAACTCTTATGGAGACATGCTTCTCTCTCCTGTCAATGCATGCAAGAAGGAATGTATTTTTTTATTTTAGGTAGTCAGATTTCAGATTAGAACTAGGTGATGTAAGCGCAGGAGACATCATTAATTAGGGGGATCTGTTAATCCACATAATCAATATATAGGTGCAGGACTTTTTCTTTTATTACAGCCACAAGACGATGCGTAGTGTTTGCTAACTGTCGTTCACTTCTAAATACTGCATGTTACTCCCTCATTAATTACTGCCACAGTTTGCAGGAATTATTCTGTAATTAATTGGCCTCTAAAACACTCTGCTGTATGTCCTTCACATTTGGGAAGTGCTATTCAACATCCTGTTTTTCATACAAGTTTTTCGTACAGGCTTTGCCAGAGCTCTTTGAACATGTCATCTTGGCAGATAAAAACTTGACTTAGAAATGGCTACAAGAAATGAGATAGTCTGAAAAGTTTTAGAAGCAGTGAAACATCACTATTAAATGTAAAATTAATGTGGTATTCCTACATCATGAAATCCTTCCTACCAAATTATAAGCCAGGCAGTACTGTAAAAAGTTTGAATGCAGACTACTTAATAATTTATGTAGTAATTCAGGAATTGGTTCAAATCTTAGAAAGACTGATTCATTTGAATCCATTTGAACAATACAACTGATATAATAACATAAATAATAATCTATACAAACCTAGCATGCTTCACTAGCATGGATCCCAAAGTAAAGCGTCGGTCGTGGAAAAGACGCCGCAACTTCAGGCACCTGTGCCAGCCATGTTATAGATCCAGTCTTCTCCATGGGCTCTGGTGAGCCGTAGGGATTCAGTGTCACAGACGAGCGGGCCAGTCTCTGTTAGGAAAGAAGTAGCTTCTCTGCAGAGAGTTGCAGAGAGAGACAGAGAGAGAGAGAGAGAGAGGCAGGCAGAGGTGTAATTATTTATGTGGCACATAGCTCTTTATGATCTCTAATGAGTGAAAATACTGGCAACAATTTAAAGTCTCATTTGAAAAAGCATCACAACTAGTAAATAGCACAATCCTCACTTTACAGGGCCTGGTTTTCAAGACCCAATCTCATAGCACCAGTCCATGCAGCACTCAACATGCAGGGCTCCTGGAAGATCCTGACACTTACTTAGGTGCTTACATGGGAGCAGAAATCTTCTGAAAATCTAGTCCCAGCCACAGGAGCTGCAAGGCCAACCACTAGCTGGATTGTACAGCAAGAGATCATACCACAGCCTTGGAGTAAATCAGTATTAGGATCAGTTAATCCACACCCACTATCCAGACAAAATAAATAAAACAAAAGCTCTTAGTACATTATAGTAATGCAAAACCCAAGATAATACACAGAGGACGCTCTCCCATGTGCCAGAATGCCTCTTGGAGGTCGTGAGCACTGATGATCAGGGCACAACTGAGCACACTGAGAAAGAAGTGTCAGGGACAGAAAGGGAGGCAGAAAAGGAAAAGTTTCCTACAGGCTAGAGGATGATGTCACCCCATCTGTCAGAACCACACATGCCGCAAACTAATAAATCCTTCTTGCTCTGTGCTGGTAATGACATCCATGATAACCTGCCTATTGCTTGCCCTGACAAATACTATCTTGCCCAACCAAAACAACTGAATGGTGTTTCATTTTTCTTCACCTTTCTCCTTAAAAATCCTGTCATGACACTTTTGAACTGCTGCCCTATGGCTTTAGTTAGACCAAATGGCAACTTGAGACCTTTACTTTTCTACAAAAGCCTTCTGTTTTTACCACGTCTGGTCTCCTATCGTGATCTGGTTTGTCTATGCACTGAAGCCATGCTCAGAAAGCAAACTCCTCGAGAACAAAATCTTACCACACGCAAATCTTTACAGTGCAGTGCTGAGGGCTGCAAAGTGCTTCAGTGAAAATGAGCTCCTAAGTCATCCCTGCTATGTAGCAGACACAGTCGTGGCTTTTTATCAGAGAAAATGATTTTGATTTATATATTAATTTTAAAAAAACAGATGGTGGTTGTCGAGATGGAGGAAATCAGTATTGTGGTGGCTCAGTTTAGTAGCAATTGAAGATTGATACAATTTGATATGGTTTGGGTGCCTTGATAAGAGTTGAGGATGAATAGATACGTACAAAACAAAACAAAGTCGTAACCACAGCTAGCATGCCATCGCCTCTCTGGACTCAGAAGAACTAGATGGGTACTGGAACTGAAGGACCAACCTGTAAAGGTTCCCTCCCAGAATAAAAAGACGCACAGTTAAATATGGTAGAAGGTTGTACCGTTACGTGTTCAGCTCCTGTAAATACATTAGTGTACTTTGCTCTCCAGGGTTGCCAGGCCAGCTTCCACTTCTGTTAAATCAGATGCTTTTTTTTTGATGAATCTGCAGTGGATGTGGTGGGTTGTTGAGCATTACACTGAGCTAAAACTACTGAGACAAGCAATTGTGGACCATCTAAGCTGAAGAGCATTAACAATTAAGCTTTGGTGGCAGTATTTGATAAAAGAAAGATTCATTACCCTAAGTTTGCTGAAAGGACTGCAAATGTTGTACAGTATTGGACGTGACTGAGGAGAGTACGAATGTGAACGCTGATTAAAATAAGTAAAATGTGAAGGAAGTTAGTATTGAATTTAATATGAAAATGGTTTAGCCTGGAATTTAGAAATCTGAATTTTTGCATAGTAAGATAAATTTTACCAGCTATTTGATGAGTATATGGTTGTATATGAACATGTTTGATCAGAAACCAGTGGCCAACAGTGATACAGAGCAGAAGAGAGAACACAGAAATGTACTGAGAAACGCAGAGTCCACTGGCCCATATTATACTGTGACAGCAAATACAGCTAAGCTATCAAGATAGTAGAAAGGTTTTCTAGCTCTAATACAAATTCCCAAATTGTTTTGGCACTGAACTCAGGATTGCACAGGCAGACGCAGAGGATGACTCTGAGCATGATAGGAACGCAAATAGCTGCTTTTGCTGAAACGTGGAAACGCTATCCTTAGTGCTAAATGGGAAAAACGTGATATGGGGAGACATCGGTAAAAAAAGCCAAGTTTTGTCAGGTGAGAAAATGAGGTCAAAGTAAAAGAAATGTACTTTCTTCTAATGTTTAAGGAGGCAGAACCAAAGCTGAGTTTCAAACTGGCAGAAAAAAAAATCGAGGGAGATAAAATGATGCAGGAATGTGACTGAGACTGCAGCTAAATCAAAGAGGTAGGAATTAATGATCTACCCTGAAGTGTAATACACATGGCATAGTTTAGGTAGCCCAGCAGAAGCTTAGTGAGAGAGATGTGGAATCAGGTAAACTGGGGAAAAAAAATAAAATCCATTTATTGCAGAAGGAGAAAAGTTTATTACAAACGGGAAGCAAAATATAATGCAAAGTGAGTATGTGGGATTAGCTAGATGTATTGTTTTCTTCTTGAGAAACATGACTGAACTCAAATAGTTTCTACTGTGGAAAAAGTAGCAGGTCTTTGCAGGAAGAGCTTTAATGTCTTACGGTTCTCAGCCTAGAACTTGAGGTAAAACGCTGCAGTTTTCACCCCTCTTCCACAGAATGATACTGGGGAGACCGAGTTAGACCAGCTGATACACTGTACTTTCCTACCAACACACAAACATCTAAACCAAACGCTTTGTCTAGCTGTCTGCTGTGGTTAGTTTAA
Organism: Baryphthengus martii; assembly: GCA_013396935.1. Classification (NCBI taxonomy): domain Eukaryota; kingdom Metazoa; phylum Chordata; class Aves; order Coraciiformes; family Momotidae; genus Baryphthengus; species Baryphthengus martii. The sequence goes on along the minus strand of VWZK01018567.1, from coordinate 12,444 downwards.
ATGGTACCCCAAACCACGCAATTAATGTTATTCGATCCTCTTTGTCCTTAGTCTGCCATACGTGTATGACACTTGAGGACAAAAATGAGTTGAGGTCGAATGGGAAGTAATCCATTCCCTTCGCTGACGGATGTTAATGCTTTTAGAGCATACACAGATGATACGGATTCTATTTGATCTACCTGACTTCATCGCGAGTGTTTTAAAGGATAGTCTGAGTCAGGGAAGGAAAACATCAAACAAGAAGCTTTAACTGAGATAAGAGTACGGCTGAAGGGAAAATGCAGGTTAAAATTGTTGATGCTTTTTACAAATTATAGGAACTGAGTCATCCATTGCCTTTCCTCCTCCTGCCAAATCAAACAGTGTACGACTAGAACCGAGAGAACTGTCCTTTTGAAATAGAGACAGTATATGATCATTAATATATAGCTTATGTTTTCTATGCTGTATCAAGCCATGAATCCACTTTTTCCTGGGTCATAACCAGCCACAACTAGGAGACAGATAGCTTCCTAATGAAATGGGAACATTATGATAGCTGACTTTTATCGCCATTATTGAGTCGGCAGACTTCTCTGCTTGGTAGGTTTATTTCAGAGCCTGTGAGATAAATCCTTTTGGGTAAAAAGCACTGAAGGAATTAAGTGGTATTAGAGACATACGTATATATGCAGATCCCCATGTATTCTAAGGCTCTTCCTAACAATTTTTTAAAAAGTCTTCAAAGAGATGCCCAGTGTACAAAAATGATCTCCAGAAATCCCTTGTTGGGCAGCCTTTACCAGTACCTCCTATGGCAATTCCTCTTCCAAGACAGGGACTGCAAGATATGTTAGAAACTTGGTTACCTTTGACTTAAGTGCGTTTAGACTTTCTAGCAATGCAAGAGGTAACGAGCTTTCCTTGGTACCACAAACGCACAGTACTAGGCACTTCTGTTTGAAGAGATCTGAATACAGTATTCTTAAAGAAAAGAGAAAAGGTGAGAGTTTTAGCCCGTTTTCTCCTTTACACCAGATAAAAAGGAATGAATAAATTAAAGCCACCCTCAATATCCTGTATCTGGCTGACAGAGATTGCTGGAAGCATGGCAGAGGCCAGCTGTGAGAGCCCTGTTTTCCCTGTGGCAGATATTGGCAGGGACAGGGCTTGGAATGGCAAGGAGACAAAAAAAGGCACTAGTCTGGGGAGGATAACCTTGAGATGTTTATGAAGACTGCAAGACATTCTTAATTACATCACTAGCTTCTCCAGCGCCCCAAATCAGGGTGACCTAAAGCTCTAGGACAACTCTGGAGTAACTCTGATTTTTGTGTTTTTAATTCCCATTGTTGGCATAATGAATAATTAACTAGAATCATAAAATAGGGAGGAAAAGTCCAGGAATTTAAGTTACTTAGAGGAAAGAGAGATTTCATAAATATAATAATAAATGTGAACTTTAAAGTATGTATATTTTTTTTAATTCAATAAGTGGAAGCATAGTAAGGAGAAACAAATGTTGGAAATGTAATCCTGAAAACTCTGGACTTGTTGAATGATATGTTAATGAATCATGAAAATCTAAAAACTACAGAGAAAATAAACAGTAAACAGAGAAAATTCAGTTGAACCAGAGGAAACAAAATAGGAAAAATGGTTCTTTGGGGTATTTTTCTGGGACCTGATTACTTTATCTGACCAACATCTATTTCTACCTTTCTGCTCTCTTTCTCTCCAAAATGTTTTAAGTGAGGAATGCATCAGTCAATGGAAAATGCACTGGGATTGTACATGAATGGGTTCTGAAACTTACTGAAGAGCTGGTGTACAGGCTAGGCTGGAGTAATTGCAGTAATTATATGCTACTATTAACTTATTTCTTCATCTTGGTGGCAAGATTTACTTTGAGGGAAACATTAACAGGCATTTAATGGAGGAAGAAAGTAAAACTTGCATACTAGAGATTCCTGGAGACAGGAAATATGGTTGATCTGACTTAGAGCTGGAGCAGACTCTTCCACAGTGACAGTCAGAGTGATCCTATGTGTTTGCTAGAACCTTTTCTTCCCATGGCAATACTGATTTTCTCTCCTTCCATAAGGATCTCTAATCTATCCCAGCTGCATCTGCCTTTTAAATCCTTCTTCAAAATCCACTTTTTACTGTGTTTCTGGAAGAAAACACCTTGCCAAAGGTACCTAGTGTGATTGGTAATATTTATAGTTGCAGAGATCGTACATAAACCAGAGCTAATAGTAACTAAAACTACTTTCATTCACGACTACCCTATTGTGCATAATTGCTGTGGGCATATGACTGTACTACTATATTACTCCTGTCTTCACCAGTCTTCTTTTCATTGCTTCCCACCCCTGCTAATCATATTGCCTCTTAATTTAAGTCTGTTGTAAACGCGATCAGCATTTGAGTTTTGAGTCTTCTCTGGATCGGTCTTGGATTTTGCTGTGGAAACCTGTCATTCCCCTGCATGCTCTGTCTCACGGCCTCTTCATGCATCAGCCTCCTCATTGCAAATGGATCATTTGGGCACTATGGGTTGGACTCATCCCACCTGACTCTTATCTTTTAACATATAAATCTGAGTCAAGGGAGACAGATGAGAATCTTTAAGATGCCATTCAGAACTATCTGTGACCCATACTCTAGAGTAGATTGTTATTGACCACTCAAGTTTGGTCTCCCCCAGTGCCACTGTGCAAGCAAATGGCCGTTGTACATATGTAAATGTGTATAGGTATATGCGTGTATTTGATTTTAAGTCTACTTTGAGAAGCAAAAATCATTGGGAAACTTCCAGTATTTTGTTAGGAAAAATGAATGGGTTTGTTGAGCCGAATCAAACGCAGAGGAAGATCAGGTGAAGTGACAGTGCTGAAGTGATTACTGTTGGATAGAGTAGCCAAGGAAGAGTATCAGCCAAAGTTAATAGTGAACTCAGTTCTAGAGGCTTAGCATGGATGTATTTAAGCATGGGGTGCATATATTATCCATAGACTCACGTATCACACTGGAATGAGCAGGATGCAGACAGGTACTGGAAATAACAGACTTGATAACAACAGAAATGAAAGATGAGTAACCCTAAAGTCCCTAAATATAAAAGGACATTTATCATCACTGCAGCAGAAAGTAAACCATGGGAATGCAGATAGAATTATACACAGCAATTAATTTCATGTGGCAGGAAAATGAGGGAGCTTAGTACCCCTGTCAGTTTGTGAAAATATACATTCCTTAAAGGTCTATTTCTTTTACAAACTCTACAGGTCTGTTGCGACTCCAGTGTTTTACAGTCACAGCGTGGCATGAACGGGAACCTCAAGTGTTCCCGTTTCATTGAACTTTCTCTTTTGTCCACAGTTTGCAGGAGATTTGGCAGTGGTGGGTTTTAGCAGCTGAGATTCTCCAGACAGGAGAATGATGGAGGGAGCAATAAAAAGTTAATTCTGAGGCTGACTTGAACAAAGAGAAAGGCTAAAAAGCTCCCGTCACTGAAGTCCGAATATTTAGAAGCGTTCCCAAAGGATACATTTCATTTCTGATTCAGAACAAGACTAATCTACCATTTGACCTATAAGTTTGCATGAGACTTCGATGGTGCGCAGTAGGAACGCTGTCCAAAGAGATACAAAGCTCTAGAACTTGCAGCATAAATCGAATGGTACGTGAAGACATTCATACTTTTAAGGTAAACATATTATTGGTGTTCTCGGTACCTTGCTTTTAAAGATGCAAAATCAATATCTATTTTAGGCAACTATTTATTCGCTCATACTAGTGCTTTTACAATAACACAGACATTTAAGAGTCATAAGATAACACCTGCAATTTGTCTAGAAGTACTAAAAGAAAACAATGTATTGTTAAACAAAGTGATCAATGTCTGAGGTCTTTGACAACTGTTAAAACAACACCCTTTCACAGGTAGCACTATTAAATAACTTTTAATTTGCAGTAATAGTGGGGTTCAGGTTATCTAATAATCCTGGGAAAACATCCACAAAAATATTGAGAGAACATTTATTTTGTGGCAGTACTAATCCTAGGTGACAGACAGTGTTCTCAAGGCTTTTTTTGTTGACAAAGACAACAATAATACTTCCTCATAAATAGCTGTATAATGACTACAATCTGCAAAATCCAAAGTCATTAAAAAAATCTACATTCAGAGAACACAGTCCTCTCTCTTTCTGAAAAACAGTTTCCTTATTATGACTTTTTTTTCCATTTTGATGAAGCCAGATGCCAACAAATTTCTTTTGGGGTCTATTCTTTCAAAACTGAGAGCAAATTATTAGCAGAAGACAGCAGCAAAATAACCACGGAGTGCAGTTTGCTACAACAAACTTGAGAAATAATTACCAGACCCCTTATGCATCTTTATCTTCTCCATGTTTTTGTTGCTGAAGAGTAAGATCATCTTTTCCATGCCGATGCCAAGGCACAGCTCCTTACTCATAACAGGACTTGGTTCAGCACAGCTGTGATGGGGAATATGGATTCACACCACCTTAATATGCCAACCAGCAATCCCTGGGACTGCAGAAGACTGGCTCAGCCTCTGGATTAATCTTGAATAGCATTATTTTCCCTCAGGACATCAAATAGTGCTGACCTCTCATAAGTCTGACTCAAGTCTTGTGATCAGGGCCAATAAATAAATAACAATCTCAAATTAGCATTCTTCAGTGTCACAGCCCCATTAGAACTGGCATTAAAAGAGGAGCAAGAAGCAGTACTTTCCCCTTCCCACCTCCTGGCTTCCTCCTAGGATGGCTGTGGCCATAAACTAAAGATCATTAGAGAGGACTTTTATATTAAAGATTGAGCGTACGTTACACTAATCAGATAATGGCTATATCAGCATTCATTAGAAGTCTCACGAAACTCATCTTTGCTGTGCATGATAAACTAATTTCTTCTAAATACTTTGACAGCATTGTTGATTAAAGCCTTTAATGTTCACTTTACTTATAAGGACAATTGTTTTTTGGTCAATCTGTTGTTTTGTGTAACAGTAAACCTGAATATTAAATGAGCTTGAGAGGTGTTAAGGGAAACGCTGCATACTGAGTGATGTCTAAAGTATTTGTGTAATTGTTTGGGGTTTTTTTTTATATATACTTACACAGTCCAGGTATAAAAGAAATAACTGTATTAAGCAGATCTCAGTAATCAGCTAAAATGTCTTGAGCCATTAAGTACCAATAATAATAATAAAATAACTTTAATTAACAATGAGTGTTTCTTCCATCCTGCTTAAGGTAACATTTTACAACTTGGAATCAAGTGGATCCAGCAGAGCAAGGATAACAGACAGAATTTCAAGACCGAAGGCGTATTGGTCCTTGTTCAACTGCTTGATAATATCTCCTGGTCTGCCTATAGCATGTTTCAACAAGACCTCTGTACTCGGGGCCTTGTTTCTTGTGTTCTGCAGATGCAGTGTAAAGCAGGTGTGTCTGCTCAAGGGGGCTAAAGTTATACCCAGAAAGGGCTGAAGCGCTAACCAAAACATAACCGTCATTCAGAGCACGTAGTAAGGTGTGGGGGGAATCAGCTGGCACGCCGGCGAGGCAGTGAGAGATGAGAGGGCTTTCTTCAGGGGCTCATCCAGGCGGTGCAGCGCCGGCTGCCATAATAACAACTCTCTTGCTGGCAGGACAGTGCAGCTTAAAATATTTGTGTGACTGCACATCTAGACGGGACTGCACATGCAGGAGAAAGGATAGCTGTCTTGTTGAAACAAGAAAGTTTGCTCCTATCCCTTGCGACACCTCTTGTGTTTTGTTCTGCCCTGATTTTCCTGTTAAATGCTCACAATGCAATTTATCCGTATTTCTTCCGCTGCTCTTATCAGCTTTTTTGTTTGTTTGCTTTTTGATATGTTGATTCTTGTCCTCCCCAAGTCCAGTAGCTCACATCTTGTTGCTGTTCTTGGCATGTAATATGTTCTTCTGACCACCCGTTCACATCTGGGATATCATTTGCCTTTCCCGACATCCTCTTTCTTGAACGTCTGGGACCACAACTGTAAGTAGGTGAATATGGAAAAGCATTCAGGGAAGCGGGATGACAGCCATAAACTGGTGGAAACTGGTATTGTCTAATCTTCAGCCGTTACCTTTTCTATGAAATGATACTTGGTGCTGCCTTACAAAGGAGGTACTTAGTTGTAGTCATCTAGATGACAAGACACTGTGCTGTCCGCATCCAGCTACTTGTAGCATCTTTTAAACCACTTGGTGGGTGGAGCGGCCAGCTGGCCTCCACAACCCTATTCATCTGTGGATACGTCTGAAATCAGAGAAAGAAACAAGTTCTGGGGACATCGATGTAGAATCAGGAGTACTTCTCTGAGATCGTCCATCAGTCCTACACTGTGCAGCATGTGGAGTCACATTCTTTTGTGCCTTCTGGCAGTAAAGATGAGGGCTGATTAACATGACCTGAGGGAAATGACCATTCACTGCCTGCTAGTGCTTATTGCAGGTCAGAATGATGGCCTGTAGAAAGATACGAGTGCTTCTGGCACTGAGACCGTCTTTGAGTCGTGATTGATTGTCATTCTTCCCAATGAAGCCTCAACCATGGATAATAGTATTGTGTGGAATCAAGTATTTGAAAAAGATAAGCTTATTTCAGATGAGCCTGAAGCTTTAACGGTAAAAATATGACAACAGATGAGGGAAGCAAAGCAATTACAAAACTGGATAGTAAAATATACATGTGCCTTTTGTCAGAGTGTGAGAACTGAGATGACAACTGAATCTCTGGCTATTTCCATCAGAAGGTGACCAAATGTATGCAACATCACAACTACAGAGAAAAGACTTTTCTCTAGAGAGAAATCTCACTCAAATTCCCTTCCTCTAGAAATCACCTGAAGCAGATGCTATTTTTTTCTTTTATTGTTTTATGAGGCAGTAAAAAAGTTGGGTTTATTTACTATTTTGGTTTCAGATGCTCTTCCAGTCCAACAGAACCTGGAATAGCTTGATTTAGCTACCTTGGGCATCCCTGGGCCAAAGTCAGGGCTTAGTTAATAGTGCTATGAACATTCCATTGGTATAAATTACTAGAGGTGCCTGATCACAGTGATATGTACATGATGCGAAATGAAAATCTGGTTCACGATGACTGTCATTCATCTGAAGCTGGTGTTAAATTGACAAAACTCTCTGCTTTCTAATGAAATCCTTACTCTCCTCGATTCATTAAATGTGAAAATGGAAATCCCACATCAAAAACTTAAGTACAGAGGTAAAGTGAAATCTGTCACTGCCAAGAAGCGTTTCAGAACTCGTAAAGCAGCCAAGCCAAGGAAGGCGAAGCCTTCAGAATCTTTGCAAAGGTCACAAATGGAAGCGCTTGAAAACTAGGAGGTGAGTTTATCCATGAGTTGAGTTTATCCATGCAATCCTTACCTTACCAGCTTGATACATAACATCTGATCTGGCTCTCAGTTGCCTGATCTCGTACTAGTCTTCCCGCAAGATTCATTCCTCATTTAGCTCATGGTCCCTTTTCAGCATCAGTCTTTTCTTCCTTCACAAAGTTGCCCCAACTCCACACATCCATATTCCAAAATATCTACAGGTTCTCTCTGTGGTACCTGAGTACTTCTCAAACATCAATGAGTCTGACTCTACATTCTGGAAGTGGGATCATACTTGTTTTGATAACTTGATAAAAGAGATCTCTAAACTTGAACACACTGTGGCAGATGATTACCTTTTGCTATTGTCAGATCACTCAGCATTTCCAGTGTAGGGGATGCATTTACAGAGGGAATCTGTTAAGAAAAAAAAAAAAGAGACACTTCAGAGAATTTTTTCCTGTTGCACTTCTAACTGTTCTTATGTGTAAAATAAAATTTTTTTTTAGGCTGAATGAGGTATGTTCACAATGACCATATTTCAAATTTTTGGCTCTAAGTGCAAAGGCATTAGAGCTTCTTAGAAAAGGAGTTCTTAAATAGTTATTATTTTAGCACAAAAAATGTGTTTGTTAAGAATGATCTCTGGAAACCAGCTGAATGGTTTTAGAGACTGCATACCTCTCAGACAGGGAACTTTTAGTCCAAAGATGTAAAACTTGACAAATTGAGAAGTATGTGAAAATAGAGCCTAAAAGAAAAAAAAATCTGTCGGGCATCCTGAACTAGCAGTAGTGATTCACAACCCTTCTTACAGGTTTTTGGGGGACATGGAAGCCCTGAAAGAACAAATACACTTTCTTAGTAGCTGCCCCAGAGGAGCATTTGTGCGATGCCATTAGACAAAAACAGAATACAAACGCCTTCACACCAAGGAGCCCTAAAGCTGATTAGGTGAACAAGCCCGTGCTTGCTGTGTACTGGCCAGGGAGTGCTTATTCTAAACCCCCTTGTTAGCTGCTGGCATGACATTTCTGGCATGTCACTTAGATTCACACAGCATTCACAGGGTAAAAGCCACTCCAGCCCCCCTCTAAGAAAGGGCATACTTTTAAGAACAAGAAAGAAGTGAGACTGTGGCACCAATGCCTGGGCCACCACTCATGGAGGAGAGATACCTGGAGGTACTGAGGTGGTCTAAACAAACCCAGGTGGTTTTGGTAGCCAGGTCTCTGTCTGTATCCTGTGAGGATCCCAGCATCCAGAGCATGAGGATCGCTGTGGGCTTTCTTTTTCCTGGGCACTGCTGTTTCTCAGCTGGCAGCATCCCATTGAGCGCAGTGCAGCCATGTTGACTTGCATCAGTGATGGATCGAGCCCTCTGGGAGTTGGCATAATTGGAGATCAGGAACCTGGACTCTTGCCTAGGAAGCAGCAGAAAAGCGGCTGTACTTGAAGCAGAATCAAACCAGATTCAAAGTAATGGGAATATATAAGTTGTGACAACTTTTTAAAAAAATCATTCAGCAACATTATTTTAGTAAATATTTGTAGGTGTCTGTAATAGGTGAGTAATCACTGCATTTCCTTTCAAACAAAAGCAAGAACAGTTTTCAGTAATACTGGATGATAAGCATGGTGTTCTAATGGATGGTTTTAACCTTATTTCTGCTGGCAGATTGCGCCTTACAGCAGTTCTCGGGTGTCTTGAGTGTTCAGCAGGGAGCTGGGATGGGCTGCATGAGTGGGAAGCATGAGGGAGGCGTTCAGGAGGTGCTTGGCTGTAACCATGAGAAGGAGAAAAGGTACATATGTGCCAGCAGAGAGGTGGGCATCTACAGATGAAGAAAGGAGGGTGCATAATACTGCTGGAAGTTATGGTGATGAACCACAGCTCAGAGGGGCTGGGCTCAATATCTCGGCAATGCAAACAATTTTAGGGTTAGATTGGAGCCCAGCTCCCAGAGAGTTCATGGAATAATTTGTAGCTCAAATGATGTTAAAGAGTTACGAGGGATTCCAGGCAATGGGAAGCAGGTGTGCTGTTATTTTTGTGGACTGTGTACAAGACATTTTCCTATGTTCCTACATGTTTCTTGCACCAATGCAATAGAAAATAATATGGTTTGGGACCTGTGAGAAACCTCATGCATCTCTTCTTCAATTTACCCCCTGTCCCAGAAGGGGAGGACAATATATTTGTAGTGGCCACAAGACTGGTGCTAGAAGAAAGGCTGTGCCAGAAATATCTCTCTCTTCAAGGGTGGAAAACATACAAGCCACTATTTCCATTTTTGTCAAGGGGTGAAGCACAGAGCTGGGGATAGGTAAAGGAATGTGGTCCTGAATGAAAACCTACTACTTCTAGTGTAAGGCAGGAGATGTCCCAATGAGAAGGCAAGGGGAACAGAAGCAGGTGCTTTTCCAGTCCCCATCCATAGTTCTTCTGTAGCAGGGGCACAGGTCCCAGGAGCAGCCTGCTCAGGATGTACCTAGGGCAGAGCCAGAGTCACAGCACCTGTGATCAGGGACATTTTGGAGCTCCTGGCCCCAGCGAAAGGGAACCCAAACACAGTAGCCAAGAGAGAGTCCAGCCCTGACAGTGGATCAGTGGGCTTTAGGAGCCCTAGGAAAACAGCACACAAAAGGAAAGAGTAATAATATTAGAAAAAAAGACCCAGCTAGCAGTCTGTAATGAACTGCTGCATTCCCCAAGGGCTTGCTTCACCTTCTTTTTCTAATTTTGCTGCAATGCTTATAATACTGATGGATCAGGGTAGGTTTACTGTGGTCAGTTTACAAAAACATATTAGAGCCAGTCACAAAATGAACAAGAACAGAAGGTGAATTTCAGTTTATTTCTTTTTCTTTTTTTCTTTTTTTTTTTTTCTTTCAACTTTCTTTCACAACAACCTTAATATTTACAAAGGCAGGACGGCTCCTGTTTTCACAGTGTTGCAACATAATGCTCTCCCTGCATTCCTGCTAAAAATGAAATAAGAATGGTTCTGCTAAGAATTAAATGGGAATGGTTTCTGGACAAAAAACAGAGCCTGTGATTTTTAACTTTCTGTTCCTCCCATCAAAGCACAGATTATGGTGAAAAGAACAATCTGGAGCTGTATTCTTAAGACTCATCATGAGAAAGTTGTAGCTGGAAGGTTGGCTACCTCACTGATAAATACCTTTATGTTTTCCACTCTTTCCATCCTCCCTGGCTCCCAGGCTCAGGGCAGGCTGCCGGATAAATCAGATTCACATCTAAAAACAAAAATACTGAGCATAAGGTTTCAGAGAAAAACCGTCTAAGTTGTATGCCACACTTCTGCAACACCAGAAGAGAGTACAGGTTTTCCAGGCTGGAGCAGCACAGTTATATATAGCACTGCAATTGAACTCACATGACAATTAAAAAATACATGAAATGGTCTTCTGTATGCATGAGAAAAGATTATCAGAGTTTTCCCCTTTTCCTCTTTTAGGTTATTAAAAATGTAATTCCTTCAAGAGTAATAAATTGGAAAGGATTGCTTAAGTGAGACCCAAGTTGTGATTAAAGGAAGTTTGGAGTTCAGGAGAAGTCTGTGTTTGGAAAAAACATCCTCGGTGTTTGGAGTATCACATATGGCATTTGACAACTAATTTGGGAGAAAAGTGGTAGGGAACGAACCTCAACAGGAAAAGCGCTTGTTTTTTGTCACTTTGTGACATTGTGGAAACATCGTTTCCCCGCATTTGTATTTTCCCCCCTAAGTTCATATTAAAATGTATCAAAACAGAGAACACTTTGAAAAAGGCAGCAGAACTGTCATAAGGGATGATGCTAGCTAGTTGGGAAGGTTACGCTTTATTATGTAAATACATGTTTGGCGATATTTTCAAATGCATATCGTGTGGTTAGAGGCAGATTATTAGTTTGATAAACTGCACTGGTTCCAAATAAAGCATACCAATCTATAACATAAATGCCAGTGATGTGGCTTCTTGGAAATCTGCGAGCTATCCGATCGATCATAACGGTCCCTCTTCTGTACCAATCAGTCTCAGCAGCTGGAGTATTAGCCACGAGGCTGCTGGTCCTTGCCAAATCCCACTGCCAAAATCCACCTCTTCCTACTGCTCCTGGGAAAAAGTTCACTCGGCGCTTTCCTGTGGGTAATTCCCTAGCACTGAGCACTCCGAGCCTGAATTCAGATTGGAGCGGAAGGAAATAAAACTTCAGTCTGAATAAAACCTTCATTTACTTACATATAAAGCCAATGAAATGGTACGACTTTCTCTTCTTTTTCTATAATTTACAAATAGCTAAAATTATTTCCCTGCCAGAGACATCCATGTCTTAACCACTTAGTACCCGTGCTGGCTGCACCAGGCTGCAGCAATGTCCTTGTAAGTGCCGAGGGGAGCTGGATGAACTTGCGATGCGTAATTTATTCAGTGAATATAGGCCCTTTTTGTGCTTGCAAGAACTCTGAGGAAGGCCAGTGGGTTTGGTTGGTTTTTTTCACTTAGGGGTTGAAATTCTTTAAGGAACTGCTGTGTGATTGCGTGCAGTACCCGCGTGTCGGTGGCTTGTTGAGAGAAGCATTTCGGAAGCCGGCGGTTCGGGTGCGGACTGCATGTGGCCTGCACAGACAGGTGCCCTGCACTCGGGCACCAACGTCCTCGCAGGCAAATGGCAAATGTTCGTCAAGAGCTTCCAGCGATTGCTGAGACGCTTGCGTAACGTCCACGATTCGGCTGGTTCCATTTCGCCTAAATATGCCTGAAATCTGCAGTAAAATAATAATTTTACACGCCTGCAAAAATAATAATGGGGGGGGCAGGTCGGTAGTCATGACGGATGCACAATCGCACTTGAAAACTGAAACGTTGCGCGGCCGTGCGCTGACTTGTGCGCTGACCTCCCGCTCCGGCCCGCCGGCGGGGAGACCTCTGCTCGCCCCCGCGAACTTCCCGGGGCACAAACTTTGCCGGCAGTTCCCTGCCCGCCCGCGGGGAGGGTGAAAGGGCGGCGCGGCGGGGCGCGCCCTCCCTTCCCCTCCCCTCCCCTCTGCGGC
>VWZK01018566.1:0-21236 GCA_013396935.1 Baryphthengus martii | reverse complement strand
GGCCGCGGCGTCCTTGTGCCGGCGGTATGAGCGCCGCGTGGAAAGCGGTGAGCGCAGGTGGAGTCGGGTGAAGTCCGGCCTTGCGCGGAGTTCCGTGCCCGTGGGCCGCGGTGCCGTCCCCGTGACAGCGCGATTGTCTTGGTTCAGGCCTCACCGAGTGACCGCATGTCTGCACTGAGAACGTATTTCAGGTGTTTAGTTTCTGAGTGGAAGGTGGCTTACTGTTTTTTATGGGTATTTGCTGGATAACTTTATTCACCCTTTCTCGGTAGGAGCCAGTACCAAGACCTTGGGCATCATTCCTCTTCAGGGGGGATGACCCAATAGGAGCAGAGCTGGCTGGGAGCGGCAGGGATGTGTTGGAGCTGCTCTGCGTCACTTTGCTCACCTTGTCACTGCTGAGAGTTCCAGGTGTATCCGTGGAAGTACAGAAGCTGGTGTGTGTACAGATGAACTTGCTTTCGCAGGGGGGTTGGACTGCATGATCTCCAGAGATCCCTTTGGAGCCCTGCTGTTCTGTGATTCCGTGAACGGAGCTTAGGTGACTTGTGCTGTGAATGGGGACAGGCCTTCCAACCTAGTGATTCTTGTCACACCTGTAAATAAGCTGTAGAATAGCAAGGCTTAGAACTGTGGACTTTGGGAGGGGTTTGTTTATTTTTGCATAAATTTTTTTAATTTTTTTTCAGATTGATGAAATTGAAGCCCTTTCATCCATATATGGTGAAGATTGGTGTGTTGTTGATGAGGATGAAAAAATCTATTGCATTAAGATTAATGATTGTCTGGATCAACCAAAATGGACCCTCTGTCTGCAGGTGCAGTGATGTTAAAGGGTTTGTCACAGAATTTGCAGTTGGACTGATGAAGGCAAAATCTTGTGCCTACATGAAACTTTTTAAAATAGGTTTCATTATCTAACCAGATGTCTTAAAGAGCTTTTAGACTGAAATCTGTGATAGTGTAACACATCAGTATGCTTATGATATTTTCAGTAGTTATATATTCTAATTCCACACCTGACACAAACTAATTTCAGTGTTTTTCTCCAAAGACTAATTTTTAAAATATCATTTACATTGATTTTGTGTAGGACACCTTTGTGTAGGGCAGTGAATCTGTTGCAGTTGCTTCTAGGTTTACTTTCTAGAAAGTGTGGAGACAAAATGAAATTTAGATCAATTTAATTGAGTTACTTACTGCTTTGTGTTTACAGAACTGAGAACTATAAGTTTAAGTGGAAGAAACACTGAAGTGTCTACTTATGGAAGTGCAGTGCCACTTAATTTCAGTCCAGTAACCATGTATATGGCTTCTTTCAAATTTCTTCTGCACTTTATCTTGCATGAGACTTCGTCTTCAAAAATGACACCATGAAATATAATATTTGTATGCACTGCCATTATTGCATCCTAAGTACACGTATTCAGGTTTTCTTGTCATTCTGTAACAACACAGCCAACTCATTTCTTCGTTTGTAACACTGGTTGTAGTCCTAGTGCTTGACATCAGGGACAGAGTCCATCAGTAAAGCTCAGCTAGCAGAGAGAAGTAGTCCAGTAAATACCTACCCTGAATTTCTTGCAGGTGATTTTGCCACCAGGATATCCAACTGCAGAGCCACCTATTTATCAACTAAAGTAAGCGAAGTTTTCTTTCAAGCATTAGTATTTCTTTTCTGAATTACCATAGGTAATTGTTTACACTGTAAGTTGAAGTTCAGTTAAGATGACTTGCTGAAAGTATACTGGGGATGGGGGATGTTTCCAGTAACCATATCCTATTCTTTTTCCTGAGTTAGCCTCATGGAGCTCTCTATGAGAGTTTGCTCTCTTCCCTCAGCTCTAATTCTTCAAGCATTATTTTGTGGCAAGGCAGCAATTAGACTGTGGAGGTGTGGTGGCTGCTGCTTGTTGTGCTGGACTGTGGTGTTTGATCACTTCCTTGGGTGTAATCCTCTTGTCTGGATCCCTGCTCCTAGTTGTAAGACACATTTTCGTCTGAGTTGACTCTTGTTGGGATGGATCCGTGACATGTGCCATCTTCCTGGTTTTCTTCCCTGCTCTCTCGCTTGTTTCCTGACCTGTAAACCGAGATGGGAACGGAGCTGTGTAAACCAGATACCTGACTTGGGTGATAGAGGGACCTGCAGTGCATAACATACATCATATCTCCTGAGTGTTGGTCAGCACTATTGACAAGGCAATACAAAATAATGCTGGTATATTTGAGGCAAAATGTTTAGTTTAACATGAGACCAAGACAATAGAGGTACAGAAATGAAGGTCATTCTAAATACAAAAGATATTATGGTGCTGAAGGAGTTGGAAAGGTAAACTAAGAATGCTTAAGGTGACTCGAGGTGACAATGGCCTGCCATGAAAAAGGAGTCCAGCTTTCTTACCTGAGGTAAGAAAAGGCAGCCCAAGGTAGGAATCTTGGAGGAGAACTGGGTGATCATATTTTTGCCAAGGTGTTTACAATCAGAATCTTGTTAAGTAGAAACAATTGACTATTTTTTATATGCAAGGTGTTCATGACATTTTTTTTTCTTTTTTTTTAAATGAATATCTGTTAAATGTTGGAATCAGCACAGGGACACAATTTTCGTTGTATTTCTTCTTGTTCTAGTGCCCCTTGGCTTCGAGGACAAGATTATACGGAGCTAGCAAATAGCTTGGAAGAAATATATGTGTAAGTTAGACTGTGGAATATAGTAAAAGAGACAATCTATTTTCACTTTCATGCCCTGCTCAATGTATACTTTTCAAGTACCTGCATGATTAGTAGTTGTTAAGTGACTGCTACAATAGACATAAACTAGCAAGTTTCTTTTATAAATCTAACACTTAAAGATGCTGTGTATTTACTAAGCATTTTGCAAGAACAAATTATGTGAAACTCTTACACATTTCTTCTGTATTCTTTAGACCTGATGTTCTATAAGGATACAAGTCTTTATTTTGGCTCCTAATAGAACAGACTCCTTTTAGAATCTATGAGATTGTTTGTGCATTGGTGCTATAAAGTATAAGCTTCCTGCATCTGTTCTGCTTTTGAATGTTAAACTGCAGGATGTGAAATCATTTGTTCATGGCCTAGAACATAAGGGACAAAACAGTTTTTCTTAAAAGCTAGCTAAGGGGTAAGTAAGTTTTAGAACAAATGAAACACATGTAGAGTATATTAACTAGAATTGGACTGTTTATTATCGCAGTGTGCAGCTAACAACAGTGCATAATGAATGCATGAGAATAAACGGAACATTTAGTCATACTCAAATTACGTGGTTTTGAATTGCTGTGTAATTAAGGTAGTAAATGGAGTGATTTTATATGGTTTGCTTCATTCTTTCAGATCCCAAAGATAATATAAACTAATTGAAATGAAAATATGTCGTAGGGAAGGACAGTCATGCCCCAGATACTGAAATCTGAGCATCTTTTACATAAGAAATGTTTTTAATGCCCTAAAATAAGGAAAAGAGCACTTAGCATGTATGAGGGGTTTTTTATCTAATTACTCAGTTGCTTTGATTAACTGAGTTTCTTATCTAATTAAGCAACAGATAAATTAAGCAAGTAAAATTGAATTTGAAGTGTTAAAAATGCACAAGGGTTATAAGCAAAAAGTTCTATGGGATCGTATTAACCACAGTTGTTCAGTGGAGCAAAAAGAACAGCGATTGTCCTTTACTCTGTCCAGATTCCTAGGATTTACTACCCAAGATAGAGCTAATTTAGG
This sequence comes from Baryphthengus martii, assembly GCA_013396935.1. NCBI lineage: Eukaryota > Metazoa > Chordata > Aves > Coraciiformes > Momotidae > Baryphthengus > Baryphthengus martii. Next base: position 17,492 of record VWZK01018566.1, on the reverse strand, counting down.
TGGTTCTTCCAGTGTCCTGAGCATCTGGCACAGGTTGCCACATGAGGACTGTGAGGAGAAGTAGCACGGTTGTGAAGCACTTTTTCGTTGTTTTTTTTTTAATTTCCCCCTGTAGTCTTGTAGTCTGTTAAACTGGCTAGTTAGATCAGTCTCTTGCAGCATCATTCTGTCTCTATCACTTGTTCAGAGCCCTCACTGATCTCTTATTTGAGTTTGTACTTTACACAGAATCACAGAATGTTAGGGATTGGAAGAGACATTGGGAGATCATCTAGTCCAACTCCCCTGCCAGAGCAGGGTCACCTCGAGTAGTTCACACAGGAAGACGTCCAGGCGAGTCATGTATGACTTTAAGTCATATATGTAATTTTAGACTGTTTAAAAACCTTTTGGAGTAGGCACTGACTGATGGGCACAGTGTTTGTGAAAGCCTTTTGTCTATCCAGTGTCTAGTTATCAGATAAACGGAGGTACTCTGCGTCATTTACGTTGTGTGTTTTACCAGGTTTCTAGTCCCTAGTGATTTAAATTGTGTCGTAAAAGCCAGGTATAATCTAAACTAATATGAACTGTACTGTCAATCATTTTGTCTTTTTAAAGAGATGGAAAAAGTGAATCCGTATAGATCACAAGTCTGTTCTGGGAGACCCAAAGTTCTTGAAAGTGTAGTAAATGTTTGGGGGTTTTTTTTGTTATTGTTTTTGTTTTTTTTCTTCCCAGATGGTCTTCTGGTAAGACTTTTACTCAATAGAAAGCTTTGTTTCATGACTTAGATAGAAGAGACAAGATAAATAGCAGGACAAAAAGGTAACCTTTCAGGCTAAAAGTAATTTGCTAATAGGCAGAAACTGAAATTGAGTTATAGCTGAAGAAATTACTATTTACTTGTGCAAAACAGAGAAATCTTTGTTGTTCAATCCCTCTTATTCCATCATTAAAACAAATACAATTCTTCATGTATTCAAGTAGTGCTTCTGTATGATGAGAAGGAGCACAAATTCAGGGCATTGAATTATTCTGGAGTCTGTCCAGATTTTGAAGACAGAGCTACAAGTTTATAAATTCCCTGTTTTTGCTTGAATCTTAGTATATATGTATATTTGTTTGAATTTCTGATGGAATTGAGCAATAGTGCTATATACATTAAGCAAAGTAAGAGTTTAAAAATATCATTTTGTCATTGGTACGCACTTAGGTGGTGCCCGGGATGGTGGCAGTTAAGAATAGAATCACTGAGAAGCCATAAGTTGCTACGGTCCTAAATCTTCGCTTTTGTTTTTGAGACAAACATGCACAGTTGGTAAACAAAATATATTTGTGAAGACAACTTTTCAGTACACCATTTTAAATACACCTTGAGTTGTTTGGATCCTGCTGCACATGAAGGCAGCATTTCATCACTCTGAAGATGCACATAAAACTTGTGTTCATCCCATCCTCCCCCAGCACCTTCATACATACCTGTGCCCCCTGACTAAGGACTCCTAGACCTAAATCCTTGCCTCCCTGTCCTGTAGGACAGCTTGTTATCCAGGTTCCACCGTGTCAGTCCAGTGCTCTGCTGTCTATTGCCACAGTCCACCGAGGTCAACCTCTGCTGAGTGTGCGCTGACTGTTTGAGCAGAAAGAGAATTGGGGCTGTTCCCTCCCAGACATGAAGGGCAAGAGACCCCTACAGCCACGGCGCAGCTGAAGGAGCTCACTACTGACAGAGCAGTACTTTTTGTAGAGAAAACTGGTCCAGTGCAAGCTCTAAGATGAGACATCCTAGCTTAGTATTCCTTTTGAAAATAAGAGGACTGTCCAACTTACTCTTTTCGCAGCTACTTTCCCTTTCCTCCGTGGCCAGAAGTTTCTGTCAGTTGCCTGTTTTCCTGCAGCATTGGTGCTTGTAATGCTAAAAAAAAATAAATAAGGCGAGCCACAAAGAGCGTATACGATGATGCAGTTATCATTATTTTTCACCCAGTGAACTATCAAGCCAGAACTTTCTACAGGCCAAAATGAACTACCTCTTTATCTCACCTGATCAATAGTGTTGTATTTTTGCGTGTCTGAAATCTCTATGATGATTGGTGTATTTTCCAAGTGAAATCCAAAAAATAATTCTTTATTCACTTCCAGACAGAACATTGGTGAAAGTATACTTTATTTATGGGTGGAGAAGATACGAGAAGTTCTGATAGAAAAGGCACAGTCATCAGAACCAGGTACTTCAGAAAATACACACGTTTTTCAGTTTCCTTACCGTTCAACTGCAAAGTAAGATTTCATTACACGTTAGAGCTTTATGCCCACTTTCGTATTGGATTTAAATAACAGAAACAGCACTCTCCTGTGTGATAACCTATTGTTTTCCAGTGATAGCTCCCCTTTTCAAAAAGCAGTAGGGGATAAAAGGAGAGGGGTGGCCTCAGTGAACTAGAACAAGGTCCTCAGTTTTCTCAGGAATTAAATGATTTCCAGGAAAGTAGAGTGCTGCACACAGGTACACTAGGCATTGTTCTCTGTTCTGCAAAGAAATTATTCATATCAGTAATGAATTTCTGGTGTTGGGTGTGCTCTTGGACCGTTGGGATTTGTCCCAAGAGAAGATAAGCTTCAGTGGAATGTGCAAACAAATGACCAAGTATTCCAGCTTAGTTGCATTTTAATATATTGAGACAGTAAGTACATCATCACTAGAGTTATAGTGATTTTTCTGCTGTTACTCTTGTAGTGGTAGAGTTTGTGTCAATTCACAGTTATTCTTTCAAAAGCTGGTGTGTTGTGGGTTTTTTTTGTGTTTTCTTTTTTGTGGGTTTTTTTTTTGTGGGGGGTTTTTTTTTGTTTATTAAAATGCTGAACTGCTATGAAATGCATGTGTGCGTGCACTTGTGGCAAAAGGAAATAGAAGTCTCTTTCTGTGTTTATGCATGATAGCTTAGTCCTGTGAGGAATAAAAGACTGAAGAGGAAAAGAACTTTATGTTGTCAGTGCTGCTTCGTGATAAGGTCTGGTTTTAGTCTTTCAGTAAACTGTGCATTTTGTTGCCACCACAGGCATTTAAAAAGTTATTTTTCATTGATGTGACTAAAGGAGTGGATACTGAGAAGTGAAAATTTTACTGACAGTATTAGAAGTTTGTTGGGTATTTTGACAGCAGCCTTGTGGCTTCTGTTTAATACATCTAATGATTTTTCTAGGTCTTTTGAACTTGCTATATCACCCTTCCACTTTTATATGGAAAATATCTATGTTATAAAAATTACCTCATGACCACATCATAGGCTCTGTAAATAAGAAATTAGATTGTGAGACATTAACTTGTATGGTAGATTCCCTCTAAATTGAGTTCCCAGAGCACTAACTGTGTATAATACTTACTCTTTTGCTATTGACTATTGGTTTGTGGTTTGTTTGTTTGGTTTTTTTTATATCCTGCACATGAAAATAGGAATTTGGGAATTACAGACTGCTTGAAACAGGTCCAGAGAGATGTTTCAAATATAATGATTTTTAACCTCATGAAGCAGCATTGAACAGCTCTACATTTTTTTCCATATGACCAGTAAGTGACTGGAATGCTTGTGGAACATCAGATTATTTTGGTCTCTAAATTCAGATTACATTAATGGTAGCATTGTAAATGTTACATAACACTGTAAACATTGTTATTTTCATCTTAGAAATACTATTATTTAGTAATGAAATAGACAATATTATGCAAGGATGCCACAGCATGGGTGTTGTATTCCTAATTCTAGGGAAGATTTTAGTTACTACTGGACTCAGAATTTCTGGGGTTTGTTGTAATTAATGTTGTATTCTGCATTTCATGATTTGTAATGACAAACACATTTGAACTGAGAAACCAGAGATTTTTGAGGAAAAAAAATTGAAATTTTGTCTTGTCTTGCAACAAAATGTTTATTGAATTCTATTACTTGTATCTTAATAGAACCTGCTATTAAGAAGACTACTGAAGAAGTTGATGAAGATGATGGAGATGATTTTCTCCTAGAGTATCAGCCCATTCAGGAAGATCCAATTAAAATGTTAAATTACATTACATCTGAAAGTCGAGAAGGTAAAAAATACGACCTTGTTCATTCTGATGAAATGATTTAGAAGAGAAAGGCCTTAAGGTTGTCATTCTCTACTCAGCTTTTGAGCAAACTAGTAGCATTGAAATTATAATAAAGATTAAAAACAACTGTTAAAAAAAAAAAAGCAATGTATTTTTGGTGGTTCTGCACATCATCTTGTGTACTTTAACAAAACCTTTTTTTAAAGTTGAGATATTCTTTACTTATGTAGCCATATACATTTTTCCAGTTCCCTTAAAAGAAAACAAACACTTCCTTGTTTGTGATCAGTAGATGAAGAGCTGCCATCCATACATCACGGAAACCCAATCACAGATCGAAGGAGTACTTTCCAGGCACATCTGGCTCCTGTGGTGACACCCAGACAAGTTAGTAGAAATCAATTCTATGTTTTGTTTTTTTTTGGTCTGAACTTGACAAAATATTACTGAAATAGTTGGGAATAGCCAGATATATCTGTCTCTCTTTGCATCTTTGTGTGCTAATACTGTCTGAGTAGTCATCAGTTTCTTGCTTTCACTATCAGCTAAATAATTCTAAATAGCAGCTCTGTAGTGCATCCTGCTATTCTTTACCATTATGTGCATTGGATGTAAGAGAATAATAACATTGAAATCTGAATTTTGGATTTTGGCAAGTTTATCGTAAGGTATTTGGCAACTACTGAGTCTACCATGTGTTAGAAAATGAATTAAATTGATTTTATAAATGTTTCCCCTCCTTCAGAGAGGAATTCTATTAAAAAATACACTTGAATAATGCATAAGTGAATCTTCTTCGAGACCTAAGAGGGTAAGGATCCTTCTGGAGTTGTATTTGTCTACAACTAGCAAAAATGTCTGTACTAGTTCGTTTCTCCTATTGGAATCATTGGTGAGTGTAGACCTACACAGAGTGCAAGAAAAGAGCAACCACAGTTTGTTTCCCAATGTGATTCCTCTCGTTTAGAAATTCAACACAAGGTGAAGAAAGTATCCTCGTATTCCATGTTCTGTTCCTAGTAATACCCTTCAGTTTACTTTTTTGACCTCTACTGAGCTGATGTTTTCATAGAAATGTCTGTTATAACCCTAAGATCTCTTTTTGCAAATGCTAGTAACCTAGTTTGGAGTCCCTTTGGACATCACTTTGCATCTATTATCAATCTCCTGTGATGACCCCTGTTTAGTGGGGAAACTACTGGTCTGCTCATCTTTTCTTGGCGTTAACTGAGAATTAAACCTTTGAGAGGATTTTCCTCTTGCATTTTATCCAATTCTAGCTTTTATTTTAAGAATTTTTGGTAAGGGATCTTGTCAATTTTTAAAAAAAAAAATCCAGGTAAGCTAGATCTACTACATGTTCAATGACTCTGAAAGAAAGTTGGCAGGGTTTGGAGGCATATTTCTCTATATGAAAGCTGTAACATTTTAATCTGTCTGTGGTTTTTTGAGTTTTGCTTCCCTTTGCCTTGTATGGACATTAAACTCGTTGGTCTTTAGTTCCCTGCATCTTTTCTGGAGTGTTTTTGAGGTGTTGATATTGCATCAGTCACCTGCTGCAGAAACAGTTTTAACTGCTAGGTTAGATACCTTAGCTATAGTTCAACAGCTTCAGACTCCAGTTCCCTTTAAACTTTTACATAAGTATGATCTAATTTTGCAGATGTGTTTCTATTGATTTTATCAGCGTGCTTAACCTTATTCTGTCATAAGGCTCCACTATATCATCTTTGCCTGACCTTTCAAGTACTGTACGTTCGTTCAGGTTTTTGTGCTACGGCTGCATCTTCAAATGTGTCTTTTATTTATGGTACTTATCTGCTGACAATACAGATCTCTGGTAAGCTTCAGCTGCTTAAGTTTTTGAGGAAAAAAAATATTAAATTTATTTTTACGCCTTCAAAAATGTGCTGTGCTTTTCACATCTCTCTTGTTATCTATTTTTTCTCTGTATTAAGTTTGAGCTTTTTTTGAATACACTTTCAGCTTTTCTGAGCTGTTCCTTTACTGTTTGCAAAGCGAAAGTAATTTTATTCACTAGGTTAAGGTGGAATAACTCAGTGTTGTAAAATGCTCAGTACATTACCATTTTCATTAAAGTAGCACTGCACCTCGGAGGCTTTCTTAGCTGTGCTCAGTTCTATGAGCTGTAAGTTTCTATGGATTGTGTTGCTTTAGCATTGGCTTAATGTCCTTTTCTCATATTAAAAGTCTTGCTCTTTGATCAAGATTTGTGAGTAAGATTGTTCCTACTTGAAGAAATCTGTACCCACAGATGTGGGTTTCCAGAAGGGCAGATCTTCGTCAAGAAATAGTACTCACTTAAAGCAGGTTAGTAATTTCCCTTTGCAGGCAGAGACATTCTTAATTTCTTTTATGACTTTTAAAGACAACATGTACTTGATATTCCTAGGAATTTCCAGTCAAGACTCACTGGTACATGGTTAATATAAAGACAGAGGAATTCCCCAAGTGTCAAATCCCGCTTGTTTCACAGTCTTGCTGTACAGCGAGAGGTGATTGGGCTTCAGACTGCAGGGAAGCTTTACAGTGCTATGTACTAATTTTTCTGAAAGCAAGCTAAAAGAGCTGATGAATGGGATAAACACTGTGCCTGTAGGTAGAGCTAGCTTCTTTATCAGCTGAGGAGATTAGTGTGTGCCCGTAATACTTTATCTGCATAATCTATATGCTGCAGTGATATTCATTGATATTTGAAGAAAGCGCACAGGTTGCTGTGCAGATTCCTTTACTGAGTTTTTTTTAATAGTGGAACTTAACTTCCAGTATAGTTTTCAATAATGATAGCCAGAGTAATGCCATAGTTACTTGCATAACAGAATATGGTAACTTAAACCGTATGGGGAAAAGAAAGTAACGGGCGCATTTCATGTAGAAAATGCTTTTCCTTCTCTCAATTCGGCCAGTTTTGAGATTGAGTTAGTAAAGTGGGACTAAGAACTGATCTGTTGTTTAAACATCTTGTGTCTTGTATGAGCAGCTTCCTCACTGACATGTAGAGAGTTGCCTCAATTAATTCCCTAAGCAGGAATAGAGAGAGGAACAGGAGGAAAAAAAAAATGGCTCAGGAGCTACAACAGGAAAAAGGGTAAACTATTGCTTAGCTGCAGTATGTCTGTCTTGATGGTTCATTGCTAATACAGACACATAATGAATCTTTAAGGTATATTTTTAGAAGCCTGATGGCTTACAAATAAGTAATGTCAAAGATGATGATAATTTCATATGTTTTGTACCCTAAGTCCATGTATTGAAATATGAAAGTATATGAAGTCATATAAGCTGTCTTTCTTCAATTACCCTTTAGGGGGGAAAAAGAAAAAAGGAGAAAACAGGTGTCTGAAGCAGTGTTCTCTGTTGAGAATAGTTTTTCATTGAGATATCTTACATTTGAGGTGATTTTTTTGTAAGCTGAATTTCTTTCAGAAGAATTGGAAATAGGCCAGTATAGCTAAGGTAGGTATTAAGTATGTATCTTGATTATTTTTCAGAGACATATTTCTTTTGAGTGGAAGGCAAAGCACTTTTGGTAAAGCAAAGTTTGGTAAAGCAGTTTGACCCTGCTCTGTTTTCAACAATAACGTGAAGGTACACAATGTACAAATTCAAGGAACATCTGGTATAGTATCCCAAAAAAATTATTTGAAGCTAGCATGAGGGTACCAAGAAGCTGCTTCTCGAGTTACCACACCGAATATTTAATTCATTTTATGTCAGAGTGTAAAACTGTTTCATTATAGTATTAAGAAGGATTTGTTTGTTTAGCAGTGGTATTGAGATGGTATGTATGAAATCCCCATTATAAAAGGAAGCTTATTTCTGTTTTTTTTAAAGGTAAAGAGAATTCTTGAAAAATTATATGAGAATAAGAAAATTGCAAGTGCTACCCACAACATATACGCATACAGGTGAGAGATGGATAGAGGTTTGTTGTTTTTTTTTCTGGTGGTCTTTGACAAATGAATGCAGGACATGATGGACTTTACTTTTCTCAAAGAATTTTCTTGCTATTAAATCTTTCTGGGAATAGGTTTCTTATTTGTATGTTTAAAGTTTTAGGCTTTATTTTAAACTTGAGGTCAAGAAAGTAGAACATAGAGTAGAAAATATGTTAAGATTGTAAAGCAGCATTAGGAATAAAAAAGGACTAAAAGTGGATTTGAAGATGTGTTACACTTTGTATAGTATATGTGAGCATGGAAATGCTATATCATCCTGAAATAAATGTGGTTTTACTTGTGCGAAGGAAGGGGTTTTTCCCCCCAACCTTATACTTAGAAATAAATGAAATTTTTTAGTTGAAATAAGAGTTCAAAAGAAAACCTGATGCAGACATCTGGCATATGAAGTTTCAGCTGAAATACAGGAAACTTTAAGGAAAATGAGAAAATAGCACTTTCTGGCAACTTATGTGAATGTTCCTTATGTGAGATGAATTGATCTCAGTCCAGATAGTACCATAGGTTTGTAAGTAACTGTAAAAGGAGCCCCTTACTGGAGGAACCAGTGATCTGAAAAAGCATTCATAGACACTGATCTGTTTGTGCTTGTCCTGGCGTGATCCTAATGAAGCATGAGATGTGAGCAAGTGAAAGCTTCCTTTACTAAAAAGTCTACCGAGGTAAATTTTCCAGAACTGGGTGCGATATTACAGATGTGGTCTCACCAGGGCAGTGTAGAGTGGGAGGAGAACTTCCCTCAACTTGCTGGTCACACTCTTCTTAATGCACCCCAGGATGCCATTGGCCACCTTGGCTACAAGAGCACACTGCTGGCTCATGGTTAACGTATGTCCACTACTCTGCAGAGCTGCTTTCCAGTAGGTCGACCCCTCACCTGTACTGGTGCAGGGGGTTATTCCTCCCCAGGTGAAGGACTCTACACTTGCCCTGTTGAATTTTATAAGGTTCCCCTCCCCCCAACTCTCCAGCCTGTCAAGTGTTGGATGATTGGCATTTTATGTTCACTTTTTCCTTTTTTTTTTTTTTTCTTCTTAAGAATATACTGTGAGGATAAGCAGACGTTCTTACAAGATTGTGAAGATGATGGTGAGACAGCAGCAGGTGGACGTCTTCTTCATCTTATGCAGGTTACAGAAATTAATCTGACTTCTGAAAGTCTTCAACAGGGATCTGAAAAATCACTACAACAGAAATAAACTTTTAGAAGCTTATTTTAATACTTGCTCTGCTGGTGGCTAAATAGATGATTGCTTTCTCAAAGGCGGGAGAAAAACCGGGAGGCTGTTGCATGCATGTAGTAAATTGGAGTTTTTACCGATAAGTCTTCATCTATGAAACAAGTAATGTTTTATAGGTGGTAGTAATACTTTGAATGGTTTAAAAGAAAAGTATCTTTTGATTCCTATGCTTACTTTGTGGTGTAAGGTATGTAGAAAATGAAGACTGGAAGAAGCCAGTTGACAGAATGTAACAGCTGACCTATGCACAGACTTTCATTCAGTTTCCTCAGATATTTGTAATTAAAAAACATTTATATTTGAGCTTGAAGAGTAGAGCTTCAAATGCAAAAGGTAATGGAAGTGAAGGACTTAAGTTGTTTTGATAATTTAATCTGTTTCTTTGTGCTTTTCCCAGTTCTGGGTCCTTAGCCCTCATACTTAGATAAATTTAGTTTTCAAGTGTTGAAATAATATTTGCTTGACAAAGTTGCTACTGAATGATAAATTTTGATTCAGTGGCATGATGCAAGCCCTAGTAAAACTATAAATAAAACATCACTACAGGGGGCAGCTGGGTACCTCTTATACAGCACCTCAAATCACTTAGCTATATTAGCACATTTATTATTGGGTTTTATTTTTATTTTCCCATCTCAATTTGGTTGCTTGTTCTGTTGTTTAATGTGTGGTACTCTTATTCCTGGAGACTGCTGTAAAGGGTTTTTTTCTGGAAAAAACAAACAAACATAGAATTTATGGGAATACTTTGATATTTTTCATTTATAACTTTTTATAACTTCCTAAGTAACTTCAAATATGACTTGGGAAGGAAAACTTATGTTACATAATATATGCAAGTGTATGTGGTAAGTGCGAAAACATTATTATAATAAAAATAATGTAACAAAACAACCTTACAGTTACTATACCTGAATTCATTCTGAGCTTATCAGCTCTTTCTCAGCATGATAATATATACTTTTGAAAGCTCTCAGACTTAGAGTGTCTAGGCACTTAACATTGCATAAAAATCCAGTTTAGGAAGTGACATGAAGTTTCCCCTTTCATGTGTCAATGTGTCTAAATTACATGAATGATCATCTCTCTCCATCTGTAGTCCTAGTAGCTGGGAATATTTTGGGGTTTGAAAAGTATCGCTGTAGGGATCAGGAAAGTGCAATTTTCACCCTTAGGAAAAGAATAAAATAATTCATGGGCTGATTTCTAGGTGCTTGTAGATCTTATTTTTTTCTATTATGAGCACTTAAGAGTGTGTGATACGGGCATGAAAATGAGGTGGTTTGATACACTTACTGTTGCTGTACTTAGAGTTTGTCTTTTGTAATAGAAATCTTATCTCATTTCAGATAAGCCTAGCACTTCAGGCAAGATAGCGCTTTCCGGTTACAAGAAACTGTATTTTACTCTTAGATTTTAGTTAGTTGGGAAATTTTTTAGCTCTAACTATCCTGTTTACTGTGAACAGTTGCTATACATAGACTTTATGGCTGATTTGTAAATGTAGAGTAGAAAATGCCTGTCACAAAAACTGCCCCAGCTCTTCTTTCTTTCTTACTTTTCATTTTAAAATTCTAAGAATATTTCTTATGTCTTTCACAAACAATGGTAGAATCTTCTAATGGCATTGTTCCAATTAGTCAAAGATATATACGATTTTTCCCTTAAAGGAGATGATGAATGGTTGTTCACTTGCTTTATTGGTAGCTAACTCTTAAGGGGTTATTCTCACTTCAACCAAAGCACCCTGATTCCTTGTAAACCAGTGTTTTCTCTTGGCCTGATGCAAATCGAGCTGTGTTTGCTCTGGCTGGCTCCAAGCCATCTGTCCGCGTTAGCTTCGTAGTGCGCTAGACTTGAGAGAAGGCTGTTGGTAAGCAGAGACCTTCCACAGAGATTTCAGGTGCCTTTCTTTGAGGGTCAAATTCAAGATTGTGATCACTAATGCAAGGCTAATTCGAGCAACGGTGCTAACTGGTGATTGCCACTACACGTTTCCAGGCAGTAATGTATATTTTGACAAGATGTGTGTTTTTCTTGGATATTTTGTTGGCATTCTTTGTGTTACTAGTGTTTGCTGGTAATGGGGAGATCCTGAGGAAAGAATTGCTGTAAGGCCAAATAAATGCTGGTTTTCAAGTCTAGTCAACTCACGTTTAGATTTTGTGAGAAGTAAAGCTGTGGAAGACCGTCAGTATTTCTTGTCTTCAATTGCAGTAAAAGATCATCACTTCTGCTTAACTCTCTACTTGATTTTGTTACAGTCTTAAAAAAGCTATATAAAGGTAGTTTAGTTCCTTTCAATCCTGATTGCTAATACAATTTTTTAATGCTGTATGAACTTACATAGGCCTTTTTTAATTCAAAGCAACTGCTGGGTACAAGGGACTGAGTGAAACCTTGAAAGTGCAGAGGTTTGTTTTTTTTTGTATTATCCCGGTGCCTATGGCAACAGTACTAGTTGATGTCATTTTTAATATCCATATGTATAATGCCTGTGCCCTGGCTCTTATTAGCCTCTTGCACCAACACTTCTAAAATGTGAGTAGGCAGTCTGCTTAGTGACAGAGTTTCTCTGGAAATAATAATTCCTTGTATCAAAGACTAAAAAGTTTAACTCGATCTTTTCCCTTTAAGTAATGCCTAAAGCTTTTGAGACATGGATAAGCAATTGCAGTGCACATGAGATAACTCTGCACCCTTTCTGATGCATATATTGACTTATTTTACTTTGGATTTACCTTTCAGTCAGAGCTTGAAAAGAGAAACTTAACCACAGCTACAGACTTGTCATTTTTTTACCCTCTGATAACATGCGACACAGACTCGACTGTAAATTCTTCTTAAAAATGCACGATAGTAGACTTTAATGTTTAAAAATGATGTCAACAGTAAAACTTGTTCAATTAAAAAATAACATTTTTTACTTCTTTCTTTTATTCTTTTTTCTTTTTTTTTTCAGCAGATTTTGAATGTCCACAATGTGTTAGTTGTGGTATCCCGCTGGTATGGAGGTATTCTCTTAGGACCAGATCGGTTTAAACATATAAACAATTGTGCAAGAAATATACTTGTGGAACACAACTGTGTACCTTCTGTGGTAAGTTCCTGCCACTTAAAGGCATTTGTATCTGAACTTGTATAAATTGTCATTTGTAGATAAAGCCGAAAGTAGTACTGCCTGTGTCAGCCTCTGGTTGCTTTGCTGCACTGATAGTTGTAGTATGCGTAGGGTGAGTGCAAAGACTGGTGAAGAACTTCTAAAGTTAGTGAGTTGGTTTGTAAGTGTGAGGTGTGCGATAAAAGAGTGGCAGCAGTTGAGGACATTGATCTAGAACACAAATTTGAGGGTTACCAGAGCGTGGGAAAGGGAAATGCCTCTTTCTGTGCGTTCAGAAAACTGGAAGCTGCTGCTTCTCATGCCTACCTGTGCCAACAGTTCTGCTGTGTAGACAGGCTGAGCTTGGCAATCATTGTAATTAGTAGGCATTTTAAAAAAGGAAACTTTTATTAAACCCAAAGAAATTCTTAGAATTGTAAATGGTAGAAGACACCATTTGGAAAAAAAAATCGGGACTAGAAGATTCAAAGTAACATTAACTGCTACAGAAAAGGTTACAGGAAAATGTTTCAAGGGAGCTTAAGTAACTCAGGAAACAAAGTTCCAAATGTCTTTAAATGACATTTTACCTCTTAAGCATCATTTAATCATCCAATATTCTTGTTTTTCAACATTTCTTCATCCTCAGAAGAGCATGTAAGAGATGTCTATATACGTTATAGTATGTAGTTGCTAACAATAGAAAGTTTCAGACAGTAAGAAATACTTACTAATGCATACTTGAAAAAGTATGCAACTGTCAGTTTGCCTTTTTGTACAAAAGTATCTAAAGTTGTGGTGTCTGAAGGCTGAACGTTCCTCCCCGTTCCTCCCCCTGCACTTTTTAGTTACTTGGTTTTTTTCATTTTAGAGATGCTTGTACATACTTACTGATTTACCTTCTTGGCAGTTCATCACTGTTCTCTTATTTGAAAGTATTGCTTATAAAATAAAAGGAAACTAACAAGATTTTTAAGCATTTACCCTCAAGAGAAGGCTTAGTACCAGAATTTACTTCTTTTTCTTAATGTTTTTAACAGTTTAAAACAGATTGTATTACTTTATATTGTTTTAATACATAACAATAATAAATTGTGTGTAATAAATAAACAATAAATAATAAATAGATTTTGTTACTAGTGTCCATCAGAAAAATAACAGATGGAATTTAAGATTACTAATATTCTAGAACCATAGATGTGGCTCTTGGAAAAAGTATTATTTTAGCTAATTCTCTTCAGAACAGCGGAGTTCAGATATCCCGTTAGGGTCCGTTTCTCTCCCACGTGCAAGAGGTAGAAGGGAATAGATTCATGTGTCCCATGTTCTGTCAGATGCAGTGGCAGATTCCTTCACCATTTGGGAGAGTGCTTGCAATGAATGCACACCGAAGAAAAGTCTTGTTTTTCAGAACTGGCAGTCAGAGCAAACTGTACATTACAATGTTGATCTAGCAAGACTGGCAACATTTTGATTTTTCCCAGCATAGGGTTATTTCACTTCAGGAAGTGGCTGTACTTTCCATCAGTAAATTAAATCGCTTGATTTGGCCATGTCCACACTAGGGAGAGTTTTGCAGTATAGTGTAGGTGTATTCCTATACTGGTAACCTCTTCCTTGAGTCAAAGTGGCTTGGATTATTTTTACGTTATTTGTCTCTATTGTCATAGCTATGTCTATAATTTTATCCTTGCTGAAGGCAGAAGTTTCTCAATAGCAGGATAAGCAGACAAGTTAATGAAGCTGAATGGATAGTATTGTACAACTCAAAACTTTCATAAATCCCAGAGAACACACTGTATCTCATGGAAGACCTTGAGAGCATACTCATGGTATAGAAAAACGTTGTTTATATTTTGAAATGCTTGTTTTTCTTTTCAGGAAGAATCGTCTAAACAAGCAGGAAAGAGTAAAAAGATAAGGAAGGAAAACAAGAAGAGAACAGAACATTAATTTTTATTAGTTTTTTAAACTACAAGAGATTGTTTTGCACATATTTATACAAAGAAAACATGGACATTATTGCCTTACCCAACACAACAGACATTTATTAAAAAGAGATTTCAGTAAATCTATAGATATATTGTTCTGTGATTTATTCTGCTGATTTGGATTTATTCTCAAGTAGAGCTGAGACACAAGTTTTCTATATTTTTGTAGATTTCAGCTCCTTGTTATAAGGGCATTGCAACATCGCAACATTGGAACCATTTCCCCACTCTACCCCTTCCTACTGAGCGATGATCAACCAGTTTGAAATGTAGTTGCTTATCTTCTTCAGTCCTGCATTCAAACTCAAACACCTGTCATGTATTAGTAATTGAATTCCTTAGTTTGTTGTATGGAGGGTGAGACTGGAGTCATTCACGGACCGCGTCACTTAGGAGGTTTTAGATTTTCTGTACCTAAAAGGAAAGCGCGTGGCCCGGTGCTATATGGTCTTGGAGAACCTGGTCCTGCCTATGCAGTTCTCTACCTGCTTGGTGACATAAAAATAGATTGTACTTGGGCAATGAACTAAGAAACGGGAAGAAATTACTTCAGAATTTCTTTGAGAATCCTTCTGTGGCTGTTGGGAGTCTAGGAGCCTGTTGGAAAGCTGTGGATTAAGTATTGTGTAATTTAAGGAATCGGTGATTTGCACAAAGAATGTGGGGACTTTGAAATTGGACTGTAAAGCTAGTAGTGAACACTGGTAGACATTCTGAAGTGACTTCTCTTTAGGGGAGGAGGAGGGAGGGAAACTGTTAATGATGTGACCACAAACACTTGAATTTTCTACTCTTATTAATAGCTTCCAGACTTTTCTCTAATGCATTACAAAATAGTTAACAGGACCTTTTGTCAGCTGATTATCATATTGCTATTTGGATGAGATTTCATGTTTTTTTTCTAAACATTCCCTTGATGTCTTCCACTTGGGGAGGATGGACTTTAATGATCTGTTGTTTTTTTTCTGTTTTCTCAAGCTAATTTCTAAACTTTGCGGTCCATTAGTTACTAGGTGAGTCACAGGTGCTGTTTTTAGTGACATTTCTTTATTGGCACTTAGGTAGTGTAAAGATGTATTGTAAGAACAGCTTATTTGACACCAGTTTGGAATTCACCATTTTGCCAATGTGTTCTTGCGCTGAACTGTTGATTATAGTTCGGGGTACCCAGAAAACTTTTCCCAAGGCAAAATCAGCATAATCAAAGTATCTGCTCCAGAGTTTGATGTAGCAACAGAGACATTCCTTAACAATTTGATTAACTTGCAAAGTACCACTAAAATATGTGATTTAAAAAAAAATAAAATTAAATAGATTACTGCCAGTTCTCTGAGAGATAGATCCTACATTGATTTGTTGAACCAATTTTATGCAATTATATTGCCTTGTCTTCATAGTTAAACTCTTTTGGGCTCAGCCTTAGCATCTGTACTTAAAATAATGAAATGGCATCCCTTCCAGGGAAGGAGATCCACATCTTACAATGTGTAGTAGTCTTGCACTTTTTAGGTTATACAAGTATTTTTTGTTCATAGCTTGTCTGCTTTATGCATAGATTCTTTTAAAATAAAAAAAATTGCCATTCTCTTCCAGTACCTTATTGACTTGGATATTGCAAAGTTTCTGTTGCTTTTATGGAAGTTTGAAATTGTAACAATTATTTAGTATGGGAAGCAGGTAAGTTGCAAGAAGTTCTGCTGCAGCTGCCCAAGATGCAGTTCCATTCATGGTAACGCATTTTCTTTTTCCACAGAACATCTTTTAAACTTTCAACACTCAGAATCAACATATGATTCTGAAGTTCTGAACTTTTTAATGTTCAGTCTGAGGTATGTGAAAGCTAAATGTCTGAGGTTTTTTAAATTTATTATTATTATTACTTTTTTAAAGAAAGTACTGATCCTTGTCCCCCAAAGTCTCATGTTTCAGTGTTGTCTGTAACAAAAAACAAAATCCCAAAATAGAAGAAAAATGTTATTGATAGACACTTTCTTTATAAATGGAATAGGCCATTTAGGCAATCCAATCAGTGAGCAAAATGAATGCCCTGTCTCTTAAAAAAGCTGGAAACTGTCAGAAATGGAAATATGTTTGTATTTTCATAGTTTCTTTCAGTGAGAATGTGAAGTGCTGGCTGCCTGTCTTGTGGACACTTCTGGTTAGAGAACTTGCATTGTTTTCCTGTTTTCGTTTGTAAGCGTTTCCTAAGTTACTTCCTTTATTCTAAGAACAAGTGTTCATGTGGCTTTCCAGAAGAGTTTTGCAATGCAGGATTTTATCCTTTGAGTTATATCCTTTATCTTGAGTGAGGTCTCAGCACACCTCATGGCCTAAAGAACCTGTGACTCTTGCTCTTTGATAATTAGCTGTGCCTCAATGAGGCTGTCACTTAACTGATTACGATTGTTTCTGCTTTGTAAATCAGAAGGTAGAGCAGCAGTAGCCATTGTTTATCAGCATCATATTAGTACTGATGCAGCAGTTGAAGTCCTTGACACGTCAAGAGTGTTTTGGCACTGGGACTGCTAACCAAAGGACGCAACCTATGCCACGTAGAGCAGAACAGCAGCAGACACACCAATATATTTCGATCCTCACATTTTCATCCTTGCCTGTAGTGAATTTTGCTTGTTAACAAGGACATTAAGAACCTTTAGAAACTGGGCTATTTAGTTTTTCTAACAGAACAGAAGTCCCTCAGAATCTGAGAAAAAACAAATCAGCCTACTCTTGCAAGCAGCTGCCTTGCTTCCTATGTTGCATGTGCTCTGGGGCCTTGAGCTATTGCTCAAAGAAATACGCAGATACCTTAAAACAAAGAAGAAGAAAAAAAAGTGACACTTCATAATATTTGTGGGAGTTGCAGGTTCCTGTCGTCTAACCTTGGGTAGACTGGTATGTGATCAAGTTTGTGTGTGCTGAAATACGTGCTTGTGAAGTATGTTATTCTGCAGGCAGTGCATTACTCTGGAATAGACTGGAAGTGCTGATGTCTTTTGTCTCTGAACTATAGTAATTTCAGATTGGTATTCCTTTATTAATTAAAAAAATGTAAAGAGAACAAAATGGCTACTTGTAGTCATAACAACACTCATTTTGATAACCAACAAC
>VWZK01018554.1:0-23334 GCA_013396935.1 Baryphthengus martii | reverse complement strand
CCAAGAGGGCCAATGGTCTCCTGGGGAGCGTTAAGAAAACTGTGTCCCGCAGGTCGAGGGAGGTTCTCCTCCCTCTCTACTCTGCCCTGCGGAGACCACACCTGGAATACTGGATCCAGTTTGGGGCCTCCCAATATAAGAAAGACAGGGATCTATTAGAAGGAGTTCAACGGAGAGCTACAAGGATGGTTAGGGGACTGGAACATCTCTCCTGTGAGGAAAGGCTGAGAGAACTGGGGCTGTTTAGTCTGGAGAGGAGAAGGATGAGAGGGGATCTTATTCATGTCTATAAATATCTAAGAGGTGGGTGTCCAGTAGAAGGGGCCAGGCTCTTTTCTGTGGTGCCCTGTAATAGGACAAGAAATAACAGTTACAGGCTAGAACACAGGAGGTTCGACCTCAAAATGAGGACAAACTCCTTTCCTGTGAGGGTGATGGAGCCTGGAACAGGCTGCCCAGAGAGGTGGTGGAGTTTCCTTCTCTGGAGACTTTCCAAACCCCCCTGGATCTGTTCCTATGTGGCCTGTCCTGGGTGATCCTGCTCTGGCAGGGGGGGTTGGGCTAAATATCTCGAGGTCCCTTCCAACCCCTACCATTCTATGATTGTTATATATCCCTGCTTATTCCTAACACTAAGATCCTGAAGAACACTACAACACCCACATAGTAAGAAAGGCTCCTACTAAATACCTCGCACCACTGACCTCCTCCAACAGAGCAGAATATTCTTATGATCTAACACCCAGACATTTCTCAAAGTAGCAAAATCTTTTTGCTAGAGAGACCACTTAAGGTCACAAAGTGAGCACCTTCACAAAGCTTGGACTTGCTGATCAGTAAACAACAGTTCTCCTCTCCTGATCCTAATTTACTTGCAACACCTACAATCAGTAGCCAGGAAAACAGTTACCAAGACCTATATCCCCTACTAAGAGCATGAAACCTGTTTTAAAACAGGATAAGTTGTCACAGCCCTTCTGTACGACACACAGGACACTTGACAAGCATGCATGTAAAACCATGTGCACATGCACAACTAGAGCCCACGAACACCAACTGGTGCGCTCACAATGAGAACATCAAGCCTCAGTGCTTAGTTAATCCAAATTATCTTAAATAGGATCAGTGATTTCCAGGTAATGTGGAAGCAGTAAGTCAACTAGTAACTCTTACACAGATACCCTCATTCATCTTCACAGAGCCACCAAGAAAACGTTTTTGGACTAGGAGACATAAATGATTTCCAAGTCAGTAAGTTGGACAAGCAGCTACAGGTTTAAAATAACCTTTTTTTATCATTAAAGCTTCATAAAGCAGTATTTATCAGATATTAGTAACTCCATTGTTTTATGCTAGTACCAGTAAAAAAAAAAACCTTGAAGTAAAGTTGAGTTCAACTAATCTTGAGCTAAAGAAGGGAAATCATTAGTGCTCATGAATCTTGAGCTAACGAAGGGAAATCACTAGTGCTCAAGTTTGAGTTGTTATTTTAAAAAAAAACATTGAATAGCAGATTTCTATCACCTGTAATAAAATGTCTATTACCTGTAGCAAAATCAGCTCTCAAAAAAAAAAAAAAAGAAGAAGAACTAAGCTTCCAATCCAGGTCACTAGTAAGGTCCAGCAAAGAGAGTTGTGCATCCACAACATCTGTGATCTACTCAGCTGAGAGAGAAGCTCAGTGCAATTGCAGCCAACAGATGCTTACCCGAAATGCTGCCAGGATGATTCTAGTTACTTTCTCTTTGACAGATTCCTGAAGGATGTCCGACAGCACCGGAACAATATTGTACCGCCGGAGATATTCACACATTTGAGGGCTAAAGGCCAGCAGCCACACACAGAAAATCATCTGATACTGGAGCTGGAAGCCACATTTGTTGCTCAAGACCCCCATGATACTGAAAAATTAAACAGAGGATCAATTTGATTTGTAAATAATGACTGCATAGGTTGTACTGCTTCTCTCTGAAACAGGAAAAGAAACGGTTAACGGGAATTTATTGGAAAGAACAGTTGTATCCATCTACAGGTTCACCCAGACTCTTTTTCTAGAGGCGTGTTTAGAATATGGTTTGTCCTTCTAGGAGAACCAGAGAAACACAGAGATACTCCTTCAGAGTTGAAAGAGAAGGAGTAAACAGACAGAACAAAATCTACATAAGTGCAGCTTGTTTCTTTAGTTGTCTCTCTCCACAGGAGTGCCCAAAATAAGCAGAAGTAGTCATTATTTACCAAGCGAAATCTCAAAAGGCAGCTTATAAATCTAACACATCGCAATATACCAAGCACTGCTGGAGAAGAAACAATATCACAAGATCTCCAAGAAGAATTCCTGCAGAAGCTTTGTTCAGCTGAAGCAATTTACAAGTCCGTTCAAAACTCTAACCCAATTTAAAAAAATAAATAAATTAAAAAGCACAACAAAGAACAACAAAAAAAAAAACCACAAACTACTTGCAAGATCACTGCTATCAAAATTAAGACAAATTCAAACTTGTTGAAACACAGGTTTATTGCAATGTCTTAATAGTTTATTAAACAGCTTCCTTGGTGTAAAGATTTGTGTCAACAGTGTTATCTTGACACATGCAAAAGCATCTTCTGGACTCTCACTTCACTGGCAACACTGAGTTTTCTCCACAGCCACCAACCCCAGCAGTGGTTCACGTGGCAGGAACTTACTTAAAGACAGGCATTTTTAAAATCAGATCAGTGACAACGTCCTAGTCTCATGTAGAACTATTTATGAAGCAAATTTGGATTTTAAAATGACCTACTTGAAGCCATATGTGGAAAGAAAAACCAACAAACACACATTGATCTTTGTTCTAGAACACGTTTCTCCTTTCACTAATGTTTTCAGACTGAAAACTCCAAACTGAAAGACAAGGCAGAAGAGCAAAAACTGATTTTGTTAGTTCTTGTTCTATCAAATGAAAAGCAGAACATCTTCAGCTAAAGACCAATGGCTTTATTCCCCTTCAGATATTTATTTAAGCAGTTCTTCATGAAGAGAAAAGTAGCATTAAAGCCTCAATATCAGTACCTAGATCTGCAAGTTCAATTTGTCAGTCTGACTGTATTAGTGTTTGAAAACAAATAGGTGATGTACTCCAGCAGAGCAGCTGTCTTTCCAAAGAGTTCTATTCCAGAAGAGGTCACTGGGGAATGTGTTATGCTAAGTGCAAGTATATCCATATAAATTGAAATAAAGGCTCACCAATTTACTCCATCTGCTTCTACCCACGCAAAGCGATATTCGTTGACCCTGAGCATCAGCTGCAGACATCCAGCAACACACTGTACGTACTGGGAACTCTGGGAGAAATGAACATATCACTTAGAAGAAAAATTAGGTCAGAATGACTGAAGTTCAGTATTCCAAACTAGGATTTACTGGCATCCTGCAACACACAGCACTTCAGCAACACTTCTGAGTCAAACAGGCTCACCCTTATAATGCTTTACATCTCCTATTTAAAAAAAAAAATTAAAAATTACAAAAAAAAAGGTGAGAAGCAAAATATAAGTGAAGAGTTTTGAATAGGAAAGTAGTTTTATACATGTGATACCATTTTACATCACCATAACAGATTCTTATACCCCATTTGGATGTTCCTTCTTTCAGCATCCAGGAATGAAGGCTGTCCTCTGGTTTTTTAATACTTCCAGAGCCCTTTCATTCAGAGAGTCATTGTTATTCTGTTGAGCAAACTTTGGGAAATAAATCAGCAAACTGGTTACCAAGTTCGAAGAAGTTTGTTAGAGGTCTTAGTAGAAAAAAAGATTCTTGGGCTCAGGTTCTTCCCACTCCCAGTCTCCAAACGGAAACAGCAGCGGGGTCATTATAATTGCATTGTTTTCCTGCCTGTGTGCCACAGTAAGGGCCAAGCCTACCAGAAGGAGATACATGCTTATACAAAAAAAAGAAAATTCCATTAGGAAAAAGAGCATAGAAAATCATCCTTGAAGTTGAGCTTTGCATTTTAATTTTTTTCTTCTTTTCATTAAAAGCTGAGCCCAGTATACCACACTAAAAAAAAAACCCTAAAACAAAAAACACCACTTTCCCATCAGGAAAACGTTGACAGATGTATCACAAAATTCTGTCTTCATTCAGATTCCTATTGGAATAGTCACAAAGACAGAATCATTAAACAGCTTTTCATCTCTAAAAGCCTATTTTTTATCTGTTACTGATCAGAAGATGGGCTGCAGTTCGAAAATGGGGTTTGGTTGACCGACTGTGTCCCCCACTACAGCAACAGAAAGATCCCAAGGTTCAACAGAAATGGCTTTCTCTTTTTCCCTCTCTTGCTCCATTTCTGGCATTATCTTCATACATATATGTTGCTGATTAAATGCTGGGAGCGGGGGAGGGGTCCTACAAGCCTTTTTCTTTATTAAATGTCTTGAAAGTCTTGATGGTAGATCACTCAAATAGTACAAGGTCAAACCTTTCAAACACTGAATGAAGGAAAGTAGTTAGGCAATCCCATATGAAGAGACAAGAGAAAGAAAAAACCAAACAGAATTTAAAACAAAGTCAAATTAATCCTGTGTCTTTCATCAGAGATGAAGACCTTTCTATAAAACCTGAGCCCGAACATCTAGGCCCAAATCATCACACAGAACGTTCATTTCCTTGAGTAGGTTACCCAAAAATAAAACCAGCTGTACACACACACAGACAGCCCTCCCACCCCAAATAATGTTTATGTTTATCTGCATCATCAACCTGTGTACCAATGAACTTGGCATTTTCTTTTTAAAGAGTGTGCCATAAAAAACATTCTCTCCCCACACTGTTATAATTGAAATTTCATAATAAATCCCAGTCCTCATTTCCTGTGTAAAATGCAACAACTGCATCTCTAATTTACTCTGAAATAAATTAGTTAGGACCTGCTTGGAAATCCTGCACAAGCCAGATCTGAAATCAGAACACTAACAAAGCCAAGACAATTCTTCCCCAATTTAATTCTCCCAGAATCTATTTGCACCATCAGTTCTGCTGCTTTGGGACCCTCCAGTACATCCCTGCAGTGCTACAGGACCAGGAATACAGATTCCTAAGGGAGTCAGAAGATTTCACAGCTCCATAAATAGTGGTGGTGTGTGCTGCAGAACTCTCTACTCTCTCAAGGTCATACAGAACTGCACACGAAAGACTGAAATGCTTCAATTTCTATGCTCAGGCCATAATTTTAACCCCTATCCATGATCATGCATAACAGTCTTTCATCTGCTCTAGTTTCAGCTCCAATCAGGTACTAATTTAAGAGGCTTTTCTTTCTCTACAGGAAGGCAATGCTTTAAAGTGATGACTATATTAGAAGCAAAACAAATTCGTATTTAAGTCTTCTGAAAAATTCATATGTAAGTCTTCTGAGAAAAAAAAGAGTGAATGCTTTCAGAGAAGAGAATGCTACTCCACGCTCAAAAGCTACGATAAACTGCCTCATTGGGCCACAATAAAACAGAAAATCCAGTTAAGAAGATCACTTGCATTTGCCATACTGCTGCAGTTCCTCTCTCCAGGCTCAACAGCCATAATAGCTACAAGAAATTCAGTATAAATAAGTTCTGATGCATAAAGGACAATCCATTCTCCCCTGAATTCCAGCTATTCAAATGCGAAAAGCTTACAGCTTTGAATGCACTCTTGTCACTTCATTCTACAGAGGCTGAGGGGTAACAGTAGCTCTAATATCTGACGTGCCCTTTCTAAACTCTGCACATCAAGTGCCAAAAGCTTCTTAATCTCAGAGGTTCCTTCTACAAGTCTGACAGTTCAGTGCTGAACAGACAGTATTGTGCAAATATTAAATTAATTGCATATCATTTTTCTCAGTGCTGAACAGACAGTATTGTGCAAATATTAAATTAATTGCATATCATTTTTCTCAGCTTTTAACAAAGAAAATCCTAGATACATCTACAGTTTTAGCAACCCAAGCTAACTTGTAAAATACATACCTAAACTGCCAGCATTTTCTGTGAAATCGGGGTTTTAAAAATTCTTTTGTTTCTTGGCGCCATCACCTGGCGCTCTGTCGTGGCACAGTTCTCATTCCAAGTCCTTTCTCTTACCCACCCCAGAAGAGCTCTGCACCTTCGTATGAGGAGCAGGTATCACCTGCCCAAAACAGCCAATGGACAGATTTCAAAGATATACTCACATCACTTGTGGAGACTGCTCCTGCTTCCACAGAACCTCCTGTGCCACGAAGTTTCTAGTAAAATGAAAAAAAAATAAAAAATTAGAATCAGAGCTGTTCCTCACCCTTATAGAACAGTTGTTACCAAGTTTCTCTCGATTCTTCAATCTCTCTAGTCACAAAGAGAGATGACAAGTCTATTAGATACTTTTCCTGCTGCTGATGATATATTGGTTTTATTTCCCACACACCATCATGTCCAGAGGAATATGCTTGGAGTTGATGCTGGCTCAAGATTTAAGGGTTTGTTTTGGTCGAGTTGTTTTTTTTTAAGTGTGGATTTACTCAAGATCTTTATTCCATCTTCATCTTAGAATCTGAAAACTGTTCTCTTGAATCTTTCTGGAGAAAATTACAACTCCAAGATTCTTCTTCCAGAGGGAAAAAAAAAGATACAAAAAAAAATAAAAAAAAAAATAAAAATCACAAAACCAAACAACTAACTCCTTTTCAATGAACACAATTTGGATGGAAAACTATGAAAAATACACCATAGCAGAACCTACTGACTGTTCCACTGCTCTCCAGAATTCACTTCTGCTACAACTTTATCTTAGAGAATGACAAATCACTGGGTTTTGAGAAAGATTGAAGGGCAAAATCTCGTTTGTATTCATTTTTGGAAAACAACTCATCTCTGAAGGACAAATCAGCAGTAAGCCGTTCATACTGCGCTAATGCCATAAAAATACTCTTCAAATAAGTCAGGATTGATGTAGTTTCAAGAGACAGGATTAAAAGCAAATGCTCTGTACCCCCATAAAGTGGAAAAAACTTTTGATATTCACTTCCTGCTGCCATGTGATGTTTTTATTCCCAGTAAGAAGTGCTGAGAAACAAAACAATACAAGGAAACAAAAATCTCTCCTGACATGTTTTCTCTGTGTCCAGAAAAATCAATGTTAACCAACAGAAAAGGCAAAAAGCCTTATTTTTTTATTTTTAATTTACATTTCAAGGACTAGAGTAGACAACGCACAATACCAAGTTAAAAACCATGCATTTGAATAAAAGATTCTTAGCTTCAAAAATGACAACGTATAATTTCATTTTTAAAAAAGGAAACCAAAGAAGTACCTCGTGTTTCCACATCTCTATAGTCATATTCTTGAAAAAAAGTTTCCTGAGTCACTGTAACATTTAAACAGAAGTAGTTTTTTTTACCTGTGAACTGAGCTGAGTTTTAATCCAGTTGAAATAGTAATTCAAGTCACTGCCTTCCATAAGTTCCCTTCCCCAAGCAGCCAGTTTGGCAATAATTCTTGCTGCCTGAAAGAGAATGCAATAAACATCTATGCAGATGCAGTGATGTCACATCAGAAGTTTTCCAATGTGCACAGTAATGAGTGGAAAAAGAGAAACAAAAGAAAAAACCAACACAGACCTAAAACTGTTTTGAAAACACTTGTGTGCTTTAAAAAAAAATATTTGCCCAGAGAGTACTAAAAGGCATAATAAGGAAGCAAACTTAATATTTCAAAGTAGATTCATGTCAGATGAGATTCTCTGTGGCTTGTGAAGTTACTTGTGTATTTTTGGAGTACCTCAAGAAAACAGTATCTGCACAACACAACTATAAGCAGAAAAACACTGGACATAGAAATTTCTGTACTGTATTTGAAAGCCACCATTCCATGAGGACTAGTTTGCACTGAACTCACACTTTATCTGCATACCTGAGAGCTCAACATTGTCTGAGCTTGCTCAGACTACACCTTCATAAGATAGCTTGGCAGTAATATCACCAAAAAAATACCCCACCAACTGAAAAATCCCAACAGCCTCCTCCTTCAGTTGCACCAAAGTCATCGGATTCCATGGCTACACAGTGAGACAGCCATCTGACTGAAAAAAAAGGACATTGAGCTTGACAGTTTTCTTGAAAACAGGCCAGCTCACTGGTCAAGCCACAGCACAGCCCCAAACACAGTCGCACTGGCTGCACCTAAGTGTCAACAGCACAACTTGCCTGGGATTCCTCACACCAGTACTGCCACCCCAGAACACAGGCCAGGGATGCAGTTTTGGAGTCTGAGCCACTGGTTTGATTCTCCCATGGAGCACCAAGACTTGAAGTCAAGAACAATTCATAGCCATGCAGTTTTCTCCTTCTTCAAGCCATAATACAAAAGTTTTGTTGGTGGAAACTATGGTTTCCATGAGGAATTTACAGTTATGCAACCACATTTTCCCCCCACAAGCTAAAAAAAAAAAACCAAAACAATCCCAGCTGAGACGAAACGGCCAGTTCTCACCACACAAAACAGAAGACTATTCAGAATTCCAGAAAAGCTACTCCATATACACCAGCAGCACTCCGAGGC
This sequence comes from Baryphthengus martii, assembly GCA_013396935.1. NCBI lineage: Eukaryota > Metazoa > Chordata > Aves > Coraciiformes > Momotidae > Baryphthengus > Baryphthengus martii. Next base: position 14,786 of record VWZK01018554.1, on the reverse strand, counting down.
TCAAAGCACAGCAGATACCACACAACACACACTGGGTGTACTGGGTTTGGTTGGGAAGGACTTAAAATTTAATCCGCAGCAGCCCACATGATGCTGTGGTTTAGACTGGTGACCGAACCAGTGCTGACAACATACTGGTGTGTTAGTGGCTGCTGAGCAGGGCTCACATAGCATCAAGGACTCCTCTGTTTCTCACTCTACACTTCCAGTGAGTAGGCTGGGAAGGGGAGGTGGGGGTGCCAAAAGGCTGGGAGGGGACACAGCCAGGACAGCTGACTGGGCACCAGTCTGCTGGTGCTGTGTGATTGCTTTTGCATCGCTTTTTTTGTTGGATTTGTTTTGAGTTCCACCTCCCTCCCCCTTTTTCCCTCCCTTCACTTAAACTGCCTCGCTCTCCCAATTCTCACCATTTTAAGCAGATTTGAAACTGCATCATAGTCATTTGAGCATGTGAAAGAAGAAGGTTCAAAGTATTTCCCTTTCACAGGATGAGAACTTAATATTTGTACAGCACGAGGAACATTGACTGGCAGTTGTGACAGAAGTTAATTTTCTAGTTAAGCCTTACTGTGCTTCATTATGTCTAAAATCCTTGCTTTTTTGAGCCTTTCAAACCTGCTCTAATCTCCTGGAAAAAAAAGACAAACAATGTCAACAAACAATACATTTTCTTTCTATAAGGTGGTCCAGTGAAGCTTATAGTAAAAACGACTCATCTAGACTGCAAGACGAAAACTTTCTGGTCCAGGCTGTAGTTTAGCTTCAAATTCTAAAACCTCCTAAAGAAAAACAAACCCAGCATTTTTCTTTACCATCTCCAGAGACAGGCTCATTTAAAACTTACCATATGCACAGTGAAAAGATCTTGTCGATTCAGCATGGGCAGAAAATAGGACCAGGCGGTGTTTTTACCGCGTTTTGCGTAATCAAAGAAGATACAAACACGCTGATGATTCTCCTGCAAAAAAACAGGAGAGAGGAAAAGATGACAGAGTTGTAAAAATATTCAATATAAAGGAGTTATTTGTTCCTTGTTACGCTGGCGCACACCAGAGCCTATCCTGGCTCGGAGCGGCCCACGGAGAGTTTTCAGTTTGACAGTTGCTTGCGGATCCCGTTCATTTCAGCACTCCCAAGAGTGAGAGATTTGAGGTAGGGGGAAACAAGACTTTGGAATTCTAGTTAGAGCTCAGTACTCCAACAGCTGCTGGAGTAAAAATGGAGGTATCCTTGTGATCAAGGGAGCAAAATGAGAGACAAGCTCGATACTGCCATTTTCCAGAGGAACGCTACTCTTCATCCAATCAATTCTGCTCATCCATACAAAGTTTTCCACGTATCTCTACTTCCACACAAAAGCCTGTTGTTCAGCTTGGCTGCCTGTGTGTGCTACGAGTGAAATTTGGCAACATAAGCCTGTCCTGCCTCTCCCTTCCTCTCAATGGGAAGTGAGCTCTTCTCTCCCCCACAAGGCTCAGTTCTTCTCTCAGGTAACCTGCACACCCAGGAGAGGACAAAGCCATCAGAACTCTGTTCTCCAGGGTACCTAGGCTGAACCAAGTACCTGAACCTGGGTCCTGTGCACAGTTTCTTCAAGCATTCCACCTAATAACCACTGTGCAAAGCAGCTAGTATGGTTCTCCTTAAAGCAGACCAGAGAAGAGGTCGTGAAAACCTGAAGGAGGAAGAGGAGCTCTGCTATTTCCTAACAGCCTAGGACATAGACAATCCGTCAGAAAATTAAATACCTAGATTCTTGCTTTTCCTCAGCATTTGCATATCCTTTGTAGCCTGGCAGAGAGTAAACTTTAATTCTGAAGACGTCTTCCCACCGACGTCAAGCTACTACAACCTAGTACCAAGCTACTACAACTCCTCCCAAGGAGTGCAACAGTTTGAAACGCTGTCATTCAGAAGCTTGCAGGAGAACAGTAGCTCAATCTCCACTAATTCCCAAACTTCCCTAGCTGAGGAGCTTTCCTCCAGCAATTCAACTGCCTATTATTAACTCTATGGACCGAGAATCAGCTAGGCAAGCCTGCTTGTTAGAATTCCATCCATTAAGCACAAGAGGACCTGAATATATCCATGATCCAAGCCAGTGCTGTCCTGATCACTGACTGGGGAAAGTCAGAGGTCATAGAACCAGAACCATTCTGGTTGGGAGACCTTGAAAATCATCAAGTCCATCTGTTAACCCAGCACTGCCAGGTCACCACTAAACCCTGTCCCTCAGCACCACATCTACACAGCTTTTAAATACCTCCAGGGATGGGGACTCCACCACTGCCCTGGACAGCCTGTTCCGGGGCTTGACAACCCTTTTGGGAAAGAAAGTCTCCTAATAGCTAATTGAAATCTCACCTGGTGCAGCTTGAGGCTGTTTTCACTTATCACTTGTTATCTGGGAAAAAAAACAAACACAAAACTATCCCCACCTGGTTTCAACTGCAGTGAACACCCCCAGTAATGGAATCACACAGAGTATTGCCAAAGCCAATGCAGCCTTTCAGACACTGAAGCAAAGTTTCTAAAGTGAAAGAGACAACAGTTTCCAAGAAAAGCAGATAGCTGCTGTGCACCAATATCTGTTCTCCTTTATCATTACAAAGCCTGGACAAAGTCATTCTGTTTAACATCAAGAATTCCACATATGCCAATTCTGCCACACACACAGTTCTGTGGCAGGGTAAGGCCCCGAATACAGAAATGTCCGTGTATGACCATAAGGTTAAGAAAACACTCAGTTCAACGGAGGCTACGAGGATGGTTAAGGGACTGGAACATCTCTCCTATGGGGAAAGGCTGAGAGAAATGGGGCTGTTTAGTCTGGAGAGGAGAAGGATGAGAGGGGATCTTATTCATGTCTATACATATGTGGGGTGAGTGTCAAGGGGAAGCAGCCCATCTCCTTTCTGTGGTGCCCAGTAATAGGACAAGAAATTACAGGCACAAGCCAGAACACGGGAGATTCCACCTCAAAATGAGGAGAAACTTCTTTCCTGTGAGGGTGACGGAGCCTGGAACAGGCTGCCCAGAGAGGTTGTGGAGTCTCCTGCTCTGGGGACTTTCCAAATCCCCCTGGGTCTGTTCCTGTGTGGCCTGTCCTGGGCGATCCTGCTCTGGGCAGGGGGGTTGGACTTGATGATCTCCAGAGGTCCCTTCCAATCCCTATCATTCTACGATTCAGACACACAACAGAAGCAACACAGCAAATAAGAGATTACTCAAAACTGCTTTCTATGACCACCTAGAACTCATGCAATTGTTCAAGTGGGGCCAGTGGAAGCCTTCACCTGTGGGGTATTAATTCCACAGCACAGGAGATTACACCAGCTATCACATACTGGAGCTACAGGCTGTGTGCTGATGTCGAAGCTCATAAGCAAAACAAGACCTACTAACACTTAAAAAGTTCCAAAGAAGGGCAAGTGAAACAATTACTTCTGTGGCCACCGATACATCTCACACAGAAAACAAGGCCCACTCCTCAAAAAGCAGCCATAATAAAGGGAGTTCTCACACACCAAGACAAAGTTTGTCATCAAATGCATAAACCAAAACAAAGGACTCCCAATTCAGTGTCCTAATCAAGGAAGGACACCGCGGGTCCCTTTTGTCTTCCCTGCTTCTTGATGTCTGTGTTACACCAGAGGAAAAAGTAAATCTGAAGAAAAGACGAAGAGAGTTAAGAGTGACAAAGTTGCCACCAGTACCACTAGCAGTCAGAGCTCTAAGGTGCAGCCAGGCACCTGGAATCACACCCTAATCCCCATGTTTATCCCTCTGCTGTGGAGAGGTTCACACTTTTCAACTTGCCTGTTGACAATACTGAATACTCAGAGAGGAATTAGAACTCACATGGTTCACCTCCCAGGGCAATGCCCTAAACCAGTAGGTTTTCACTAGACACTTTCTCCTGTAATCTTGCATTAAATGTAACATAAAACAGCAGAAGAGGAACTGTCAGACAGCCAGATATTGTATGAGAATACCAGGAGAAAACCTCACACAACTCAACCCATCTTGTTACATCATCACTCCAACCACTTTCTCTTACTCTACTAGAGAGCAAAGAAATAAAAAAAGTGAGATTATCTGATTGAGTAGAGGTTCCTCTTGACTTGTCCCAGTCAGCACAGCAGTCCTGACACCAAATTTAATAACTCTTACAAATCACTGTATTCCATAGCTACAGAGCTATATATTTCACTGAACCAAAAGATTCTGTTTTAGAATTAAACCATGCAGAATTCCAGAACACGTTGCCCTGAACAGGTTAACTTGTCGGAAACCTGAAGCTGCAGAAACTTCCTGATGAGAGTGACCAAATTAACACCTTTGTAGGAAAAGCTTTAACAACTTCAAATAAGAAGTCACACCCTATTTACACCACAGGAAAGAGCTGAGGTCACAAATCAGCCCTCAAGCTTTGTATCAAGCATGGCTGAGAGCTGACAGACAAGCAGGCAGGTATGTTTTATTGCCAGAACACGAACATATATATACAAGACTAAGCTATTTATACAGCTTCAGGTCTAGTATTTCATTTCTGAAGACAAGATCTGAAAATTTAGAAGCGTATTTTTAATACAGGATGACAAATACCTGAAGAGACATGAATTAGGCTAAGGAAACATCCAAGCATGTATCTAAATACTCAAAAACAAGAGAGGTTATTGACCTACTTGCAGCATATCATCAACCATAGTCAGAATGTACTGAACCGTCTGTTCCTTGGAGATATGAGTCATCAAGTTGATAAATGTTTTAGCACACTGGAAAAATAAGAGAGACATTAAAATTAATATTAGCAATTGTCTTCATTCCTTTTGATAATATAACTGTGAATTGATCAGGTCCTGTTTTAAGTCTTATATAAGCACTGAGCAGCCCAACATCTTGCTCAGCTGCAGTGAGAGATGAATACATTTGATATTATCTTACAAAGAAGATCTCCTGTCACGTTGCTCGTTGTTTGACAAATTGTTTAATGGCTTTCAAATGAAATAACAAGTATTCACTAGTGCAAGTCAGCAAGGGGCTTTGTTGAAAGACTGATTAGAAATATCTCCATCCGAGACCTTTTTATGGCACTGAGAACCACCAAGAAAATAACAAAACAGCAACAAACTCAGACACCATATAAGAACATTTTAGCAACTCGAGTGGGAGGGAGGGAAGACAGGTCACTCCAACCTGTGCACCTCCTATACCTCGTAGACAAGTTTTTGTTCCTATTTGAGCTCTTTTCTGCCTCCTGAACCCTACTCTACAATTTCAGCAACAGATAAAATAGGCTCCAACAGGCACAACACTGCTTTTTACACTTTCTCCTTCCCCTTCACCACAGTCAACTAAAACTGAAAGAAAAATGGAGCTCTGAACTGCTACACTGTAATTATACAGTGGCATGTAATGTTCACCATGCAAATTACAGGCCATTACATAGCAGTCACACAATACAACTTGAGAAGAAAAAAGAAAAAAAGAAAAAAAAACACACAGAACAGCCTAAAATTAAAGTAGAAATGAGAGCTGGAAAGCTTTGTGTCTTGAATGCATCTCCTGCTCTTCACCTTCCCCCCTGCTTCCCAAAATCCTCTTGATATCTGACATTGCTAGAACTTCAGGCTTTGAAGTTGAGATTCCACAGCTTCAAATATCATTAAAAGTGTCTTTGGGCATCCTGCCTGGACTCCATAAGCCAAATGGCATGGGTCACCTACCAACCTTCTATCAGCTCTGTCCAACGCAGATGTCTCACATCTTACCATGCCTAAAATGGCACCAGATACCCAAGCACACCAGTGAACTCTATTGCTGGAACTTCACTATAATTTTCAGCTAGTTAAGCAGAAACCTCATTGGTAGCAGCTCTCATCAATAAACTGTAAGGGAAAAAGCTCAAAAGACAAAAAAAAAAGTGACTCAAGTACAAGTGTGCATGATTAAGTCAAGTGGGAGGAGAAAAGACTCAAGCTAGCTTCTCCCACAACAGAGTCAAAGTCAGAAGACATTTAATAATTATTTAATAGGGTTTTTTTAAAGTTAGTACGAAAATTTCCTTCCATCATCCAGCTCAAAAGATAGATTATTAAAAGCAAGGAAAGTTACTTGATTGCCTTCTGTTTGCAACAGCTCCTGTTTTTCTTCTGGATTTCTTTTCTGTTCAAATCTTTGAATAAACTCACAGTCTTCACCTGAAATCATCTGCCCTCTGAAAAACAAAACATGAAGCCATAAATAACATGACCAATCAGTTATTTCAAACTGTTAAAATATTTGTAAGAACTCAAATACACACAGCAGGCATATTATGACAAAATTCTAAGACGTAACAGGAAGCCTCCTTCTCTGGAGACTTTCAAAAGCTGCCTGGACGCAATTCTGGGCAACCTGCTCTGAATGACCCTGTTCTGGAAGGGTAGTTGGACAAGATGATCTCCCGAGGTCCCGTCCAACCCCTACCATTTTCAGATTCTATGATAATAGTCTAATCCAACCTGCAATAAGTGATGAAAAACAACATAAATTGCTATTTTAAATTTGCCACAAGCACTTAAGAGAATTTTAAGGAGGACACAGAAGTTGGTTTCTTATATATTTCTAACTTTCACTAATTAGAACATTTCAGCTTGACCTGGTAACTTGAAAACTGCCCTGTGTGCAAGCTCATCCAAATAGACAGTGAAGGGGCTTGATATAATAAACTGCAGTGGATACCTCTAAGCTACCAGATCCCTACTTGATCTTCTCTAACTTAATATTCAAGGGTTCCCGCCACCTCCAGTATTACTGGAGAAAGCTGCTGGCTCAGCTGAAGAGCTGGCAGAATATTGGGTTGTTGATAAACAAAATTTACCACCAAAACAAATGAAAAACTTGTAAAAAAATCACACAGTCAGATACTCTTCAGGTAAGAAAACTAATTTGAAATCAAACAGCCCTGAAAACAGCCAAGATTCTAATAGGTGAATAGCTCTGCTGGGTAATACAATGAGTGCTTCAGGAAAGAAGAAAATTGTGGAGATATTATCAATCCTAAAGTCACAGGGGATGCAAGTCTTAGACAGTGCTCTGTTTCAGTTATTTCCAAGACTCATATCTTCATATATTTCCACTGAGTCAAATGCCTCTTCCACTTTGCACAGCTACGTGCCACAGATTCTTTTAATCCATCTTTTCCGTGTTCTGGATCAGTTTCCAGCTCTTCCATGACTAGAGTTTCCATTACACTCCTTGAAAACCTACAGGAATCATTTGGGGGTTTGTCTTTCCCCCCCCCCCCCCTTTAATTGGCTCACTTCGATTCTTGAAACAAGACCTACAATATGTTCTTATCTTTCCTCTTACTTAATAGGTTATGTCTTGAGGATGGCCTCACCCCAGAGCCATCTTTTACCTATTTAATTTTCAAACTAAGAACCTCAGCTCTTTTTTCCAGTATTTCAGCTGCTTTGTAAGAAATACCCTCATCCACGCTGAGGAAAGGCAATTAAGACTTACTTGATGGTTCTAGTCCTTGACTAAAGGACTACAGTTTTTCTATAACTTAGCTAATTAGAGATGACAAAGTAATTTGCCAATGATGCCCGTGGTGCTCTCACACTCTTTTAGACTGCCTGGTGTTCTTGTTTGCATATTAGAGATGGATTTGAGCAGTTGTTAAAAGATGAGGACAACTGATCTGCCACAAGTACTGGACTTAACTCACAACTAGAAACCTCTCGTCTTTCAAACAATGTCCATCAGGCCAGGGACTCTTGGATAATATTGATATCAAAGTAACCAGATGAGCTGCTGCTTTGTAAGAATACTGGTGTTTAGGAAGCAGTTCAAAGACAACATAAGATGAACCCTTAATATTCAGCCTTAATGCTTGAAAATGCCTCAGGTTAGGAAGAGAGATGCTTCTTTACAGCCAGGCTATTGGAAGAGATCTGCCAACAGCCAAGGAAAACAAACAAACAAAAAAAACACAAAAAAAATGCCAACACCTTTCAATTTAGCCTTCATCCTACAGTAGTCCACAGGGGTAAAAAAAAAACCAAAACAAAAAAGTAATAAAAAAAAAGTGAGGGGACTGATATGGCCTTGAGAGGAAGAGACATTAGGGTTTATTCATTATTGCATTACAAGTGCTATTCAAAAAGACACTTTCCAGCCTATACAAAACAGTACAAGTAAAGAAGTTGTTAATATTTTATCAGGGATCATCTGATTGAATTCACTAAAACTATTAATTGCATTCATTTCCCTTTTAAAACTGCAATAATCCATTATGCAGTAAACCTCAGCAACCAGTGCAAAAAGAAAATGAAAGAAAAAATATGAAAAACAATGCAGAGCAGGCTCAGGGGGCTGGTACCAGCCACCACGCTGCTATTACTACATTTTCCTCACCCCCTCTTTAGAAAAACAGGAATTTCCCAGAACCTTTAAGCAAACAGCTCATTAAGAAAAGTTTCCCTCCCTCCCACTTCCAAACGGCCATTTAATTTCTTCTCTTTTCCCAGATGTGTCCACACAGTCTTTTGTCAACAGATAAAATTTGCCCTGACTGAGCTGCAGCTGTCTGGCTCTATCAGATTGAGACCAAGAGCCCTGTAGCAACATTTTAAAGCTCAGTGTTTGTAAGAATTAGAAAGCATGAATTTGGAAAATGACCATCCCTAAAGCCTCTTGGTCTCTCAAGATGATTCAGAAACATGTGATTCCTCCTTTGTATTATGCATTTCCTCCAGCAGCTCTTCTTCCTTTTTTTTGTTTGTTTGAATGATTTTTAAAAGTCATTCTGGAGTCTAGGAGGTTTTTGTTTGGTTTTAAATTTTGGGTGGTTTTTGTTGTGTTTTTTTAATATAAAAAAGTTACTAAAACTGGAGCAAATACGAAGCCATAATTTTCTTTATAAGTATCTACAGTACTTTGCACGTACCTAAACAACATCCATTTTATCCAATTGCTCAACAGTTTTAACATTAACAAACCAAAACAATAAAACAGGCTGAATATACTCTGCAAGACTAAACCAAAATTTTTAAGACACCAAAAAAAATACATAATTTTACAAACACACACACTCTGCAAGTGAGGAAACTCCTGTCTTTCTTTTAAAACACAATTGGCTTTTAAAGGTCAAGATAATTAACCTGGTTTAGAAGGTTCCCTCACCCCCCAGGAAAATAAAATAGAGATTTTAACAGCAGAATTCCCAAACATCTACGTAAAGCACTTGCAGACACAGGAAGCTAAGTATAAATTAGCTATGAGGTATCTCTCCTGATTCAACATGAAATATTGGCAATATGAAATAGTGACAAACCAGCAGCACCTACAACTGTCACACCCAAATATTTTGCTTTTGTAACACACAGCAAACATCAAAAGTCAGTGGTTGGGGGCTAGCAGTTCGACATTTAGTTTACAGTTACAACCTTCAGAGACAGAATCAGCAATAAGCCAGTTAATCTTCAGCTTGAACTGTCTCTACGAGAAAAGTCAGGCTACTAGATTCTGACCAACTATTATTTTTGCACTGAAGAGCAGAGAAAGCGGAAGAGAATTTCAGAACACCTTCCTGCATGACCCAGACTCCAATACTGCAACTTTTAAAGTTTCTTTCTACACACAACACAGTCACAGCCAGATTTAAAATAGAAAAAAATAATCCTTCATCAGAATTCCTTGCGAAGTTCTTGAACTCCAACTATATAAATACTATCTGTAGTTTAAGGAACACAAATCAGGTCATGCCTGAGCTGATGTGTTAACATAGGGCAAGCAAATATTAACATTTTTCCTCTAACCTAAAAACACCTGAAGACTTGAGCACACCTTCAGAGATTTCTGTGCAAGCTCAGCCCACTGAATACAGAGATGGCCAAAAGAGGAGCTCAAAAGAAGGCACGAGAAATGTCCTTCAAAATCACCAGCACCCCATCTTCCTTCTACCCTACAGACCAGAACAAACCCCTCTGAGCTGCCTGTGGCAGGTACATCAGAAGCCAGCAGTGCCCACTCATTAGTAACTGGCTTCATTCCAGAAACGAGTCGATCCTCAGACACCATCACGTCCAAAGCCGCCTGTCCTCCAAAGGATGTGTCCAAAACCAAGCTATCATTTTATTTCCTCTTCAGAAGCACCAAAAGCTCCACTGAGGTTTTTCCATTAACTAATGAAAAGTCAACTCCTCAGCCAAGGAACTGCGTTGATCTTCAGGATGCTCCCCAAGCCCTCTGGAACCAGTTAAGCTCATCCTTGCAGCTGCCTCAGCCAGGCAGGCAGGCTGTTAGCAGTAAACACAAGCCACAAAGATGATGTTTATTGCAGAGCAATAATAAACAGGATACACCAGCACTGGCAGAGGGCACCAGGCACTGAACAGTCACACAACAGGACCACTCCAGTAGCCTCCAAAACCTGGCTAACCCATCCAAGAGAGAAAGGAACTAGCACCTTCTCTTTGTCATGGATTCCAGAACAAAACAAAGCCAAATTCTACATCTAGAATCTAAAAAAGGAACCCTCAGATCTGCTTCCTGGTCAGAAAAGGTTAGAGAGATTTGCTGATGGACAAATAAAATTCCCCCATCTTTATTCAGCACCAGAGAGAGATCTCCCAAAAAAGGCGGCAAATGAAAAATAGTAGACCACATAAAGCACCCTGAAGCAATATTAATACTGCAGATGGATTCAAAATACAGCTCCTTGCCAAAGAGAATCACCCCCTATAGCAACAAAAGCAACAGATTAACCCCACCTCAGTGAGAAAGACTATCCCATAGTGACTTAGATTGACGGGGAACAACTAACTCCTGCCACTTTTACCCCAAATAACCGAACTAGGCGTTCACCTGCCACCAGGACAGCACAGGAACAGCTGCCCAGGCTTCCCCAGGGCACACTGGGGAACAGCAGAAGCCATTTAGATTGTTTGACCAATCCTTGGCAGCCTCCACCACCAAGTTAGCCCACCAAGGCCAGTGCAGCGTCACACCGCAAACTGGACAAGGAAATGATACTTCTGAAAAAAAAATAGTGTAGAAAAAGGAAGTTTCCTCAGCAGATCAGTTCCTTAATCCAGTTTATCGCACAGATATACAAACAGAAAGAGGAAAAAAAACCAACACAATTGAATGAATGGAGCAGCCAAGTGATTTTTTGCAAAGTGGAGTAACGTTGCTAACCACAAAGCACCCTCAGCACAGCACCTACCTCTAGAATCATCAGGATTTTTACTGCTGCAGTCACAAAGCAATGGCCTCTGAAGCAATTTGCTGTTATACCCCTGGATCTAATTTAGACTGTCATGAGGAATGCAGGGATGCAAAAACTTCCTGCATTTCCCTTCAGAGTACAGAGGAGTAGTAAAAGTCTGGCTGTTCTCCCCATTCCCTACCTCATGCACAGATTTGTTTTCCTCAGCTTGTCCCTACACGCTCTCTGGACAGTATTTCTCTCCCTACTCTCAGTGCCATTATTTTATTGGGTTTGTGTGGCAAGGTTTTGTTGGCAGGGGGACCACAGGGGTGGCTTCTGTGAGAAGCTGCCAGGAGCTTCTCTCATGTCCTACAGAGGCAACGCAGCCTGATCCAAGACTGACCTGCCGCTGGCCAATGTCAAGCCCATCGGTGACAGGGGTGGCACCCCTGTGATGACATATTTCAGAAGTGGGGGGTAAAAGCTGCTGCACAACAGAAATTGCAGCCAGAGGGAGAAATGAGAACATGTGAGAGAAATTACTCTGCAGATACCAAGGTCAGCGGAGGAGGAGGTGCTCCAGGCGCCGGAGAAGAGATTCCCCACAGCACATGATGAAGACCATGGTGAGGCAGGTTACCCCCTGGTCAACAGTGGAGCAGGTATCCACCTGCAGCCCATGGGGAACCCCACACCAGAGCAGGTGGATGCCTAAAGGAGACTGTGACCCCACAGGAAGCCTGCACTGGAGCAGGCTCCTGGCAGGACCTGTGAACCTGGGGAAAGAGGAGCCCACACTGGAGCAGGTTTGCTGGCAGGATTTGTGGCTCTGTGGGGGACCCACACGGGAGCAACTTGTTCCTCAAGGAATACACTCTGTGGAAGGAACCCACGCTGGAGCAGTTCGTGAAACACTGCAACCTGTGGGAAGGACTTATACTGGAGAAGTTTGTAGAGGACTGTGTCCTGTGGGAGGGACCCCACATTGGAGCAGGGCAAGAGTGGAAGGAGTTCCCACACACACCCCGAGGAGGAAGGAGGAACTGACCACAATCCTGATTCCTCATCCTGTGCAGGGGGAGGAGGTGGAGAAAATTAGGAGTGACCTTGAGTCTAGGAAGGTGTTTTAAGAACTGGGGGGAAGGTGATTTAAGATTTAGTTTTTATTTCTCATTATTACTCTGATTTGATTGGTAGTAAATTAATTTTCCCCAAGTTGAGTCTGTTTTGCCCATGACGGTAACTGGCGAGTGATCTCTCCCTGTGCTTATCTCAATCCATGAGCCTTTTGTTATATTTTCTCTCCCTTGTCCAGCTGAGGACGGGAGGGATAGAGCAGCTTTGGTGGGCACCTGGCATCCAGCCAGGGTCAACCCACCACAATACTTTCCAAAGTAAACTCTGAGCTGATCTGAAACGGCAGCACAGCTCTCGGCTCTCCCTGTTCACTGAAGTATTTGCTTCAGTCGACTCCTCAATTTCCTTGTTCCAATTCCTGTCCAACACTATTTTTCCTTTAGTTGAGGCACAGTTTATTTTCCTGGATCACCAGGCCAGTTTTGCTCCTACCGTAAGAGCTTCAGCAGCAGCAGCAAGATGCCTGTATACAAGACAGCTCTTACTGTAAACTTTTCTTACACCGGTAACTTGTCCAGTAAGCGTGAAACTGAGCACGGTCTTTGAATGAAAAGGAGGAAAAAAAAATAAAAATTGCACAGTTTCCCCACACATTTGTGCAAACTTATATTATTTGTTATTACAGCATTCAGTTCACAGAAGTAAAGTTCCCTTTCTTGCAACAAGTCATAAGAAAATTTTCCCCAACCATTTCCAATTCACGTACATTTTTTCCAACTGCTTTCATAGGACCAAGACAGAATGTTTCTCACTGCAAGCTAACGTTCCAAGGTAACTCAAAATCCAAAAATAAAATAAATTGAACATTTAAGAGCAAAGTAAAAAAGAAAAAATAGAAGAAAAAAACTGTGGGAAGTTCTTACTTACTGGAGATAGGACTGCCAGTTTACTTTGTTGGCTCGAACTTCAGCAGCTTTGGCAGCAATGATGTTTGTTGGGACAGCAGCATCGACAGCGCCTCGGATATCCATCTTCACTGATAATTAAAACCTACCTAGAAATGCAAGTCAGATTTGAGGCCTCTTATTAAAGGATTAAAGAGCAGAGCATTTTAAGGGACAAGAAGGAAAATTTGTTCCCAGGTGTCCCACTCCGTAAAGCCGCGCTCAGTACGTTCTGAGAAGCTAAAGTTTTACACAGCATCTAAAATGTGACTTCTCTGAAACAAACAAAAATAAGTCAGAGCTACAAACTAAAGGGTAACCAACCACGAGGTTGTTAAACTCAGCTATATATATAGCATTATTAATTAACTCCCAGTCTTGTCAATTTTCAAGCAATTCAGTTGTTTGAATAAAAGCTACTTTTCTGCAATGCCCAAGTAGCCCTCCAGAGAACAGAAGTTGTCTTCCTTCCAAATCAGGGTTGATGGGTATAAAATTCAGTGCACACTTCCTCCCTGTACTCCTCATATTAGGGCTGATTTTGTTCAGTTAGTTGTCTAAGAATATTCAGACACTAGAAACACAGGAACTACAACTTCAGGGAAAAAAGTTATATAAAATAAAACCCACGTCGCACAGACTAACAAGAAAATTCAAATCATCGCTGTCCAGAAAAAAAAAAAGTATGAACAGAAGTTCTTCATCAGGACATAGCACGTTACCACAGAGTGACCTTCACCACCTCTCCTTTCTCCTTCCTTGATGGTTTAATCGCCACCTGACTTTGATGTCAAAACAAGAAGTGTGTTTGCAGAGACTCAAGACCCAGCTGGAGCAGGAATTCCTTACAACCTAAACTGCACCAAACCTCTCCACACAGCCTGCTTCTGGTCTTTTTTTGACTCCCTTTGCAGAATCCAGACCAAACTGGCACATTCCACCCTGTCCCTACCTCGTTTGTATGACAGAACAAAAGCACGACTCTAACAAAAGCACCAAAAAAAAAAAAAAAAAAAAAAAAAAAAAANTTTTTTTTTTTAAAAAAAAAAAAAAAAAAAAAAGGAACTACCATTAACAAATGGCGCAGAACTGCCCTTCCTTTGAAACGACTCCTTTGAGGAGCCACCCCCAAGGCCGGCACCCTTTACTACGTCCTTCAACGACTACGGAACATTTCCTAGTTCTTCCACGAGGCAGACCGAGCGGCGGAGGAGGGCAGGTCGGTGACGGCGGTTTCAGGAGCAGCCAAGCGATAGGTCAGGCCACGAAGCCAAGAAGCACCCGGGACTGAGAGGAGAGAGGAGGAGACCCTTGTCCTCCGTGCTGCCGCTCTCCGCACGACCTCACGGCCACGGCTGCTCCCGGGACGGACTCAAACCCCCGGGGAACCCGCGGTGCTGGGCAGAGCCCTTCGCACCTCCCCCGGGCTCACCCCAGCCCTGGGGAGAGGCCTTACGGGACCCCAACTCTCACACCCTCAGCCCGGAAACCGCCACTCGCCCGCCCATCCCCGTGGCGGGCAGGGCCCGGGGCAGCTCTCACTCACCCCAGGGGGGACGCCG
>VWZK01018551.1:0-15800 GCA_013396935.1 Baryphthengus martii | reverse complement strand
ACCGCCGGGGCGGTGTGTGGTGTGAGTGTAGCGCAGTGATGCTTTGAGTTTCAGCTTAAATAGAGTTTTTAATGGCCGTTAATGAAAATCCAGTGATTCTTTCGGCTGAAAGGACTGCTGGTGGGTTTTTATAGTTTGCAGTGCAGATAAGTTAGTATACGCCTGGCTTTCTGAATTTAAAGTAGTACATCTTGTGTAGTCTCCCTCTCTGAAGACTTTCAGAACTGACCTGGACACGTTCCTGTGCTTACCTGCTCAAGGTGAACCAGCTTTGGCAGTGGAGTTGCACTAGATGATCTCCAGAGGTCCCTTCCAACTTCTAGCGTTCTGTGATTCCGCGATCTTAGGGTGATGGTTAGATTTAGTTTTAGTGTTCTCGGTCATGGAATGGTTTGGTTCAGACCTTCAAAGATTGTGGAGTCCAGCTTTCTCTGCCGTGGGCAGGGACAACTTCCACTAGACTAGATTTCTCAAAGCCTCATCCAATCTGACCATGAACATTTCCAGGAAGGGGACGACCTGTTCCAGTGTATCACCACCCTCACAGTAAAGAATTTCTTGCTTACAATCACTGGCCTTGCTAAAATTAGTTAACCATATTCAGAGGTTCATGAGGAGAATATGGTACAGGTTTTGTAGGTAACAGCCATCACATGTATTAACTTCTCAGATGAACACTTCTTACACTGTTTTGTTTAATTATGGGACTCTTATTGGTTGTTGAGTAGTTAGTGCATTCTGTTCTTGAGGTGAAAACCAGATTTCTTAGAAAGTCTTACTTAAACCTACTTTTTTTCCCCCCAAATGTTTATTATGAGATTTCATGTAGGTTGCAATAAAGCATAAAAGGGTGGTACGGAAAGCTAATTTCTCAGTGTTCATTGTAATGTGAACATTGTAATGTGAAAATTGGGCACAATTGATAGAAGTACTTAGTTTCTCATACCCTGATATTATAGTGGATTTATTTTTATTTGAGCAATTATTCATTTTTCAAAAACTCTTATCAGGATTGTTCTTCTGTCATGTCAACTTGGAGGTTTTAGGTTGAAACTTACTAATAATTTGGCCTTAACATGTGCCTAGCAATTATACCACAGACTTGCCTGTACTTTGAAAGTGAGATGCTCAACTGTTCACTTAGTTGAGATGGAAAGAAACCTGTGTCGCTTTCTCTAGCAGTGTGAGTGACAGTTCTAAGATGTGTATTTTGGGGCTTATGAACGTGTGTACCAAGGTGAATTCTGATGGGTAGATCATAAAAATGACAAATGGTACATCTAGATATTTTTTATGAATAAACTGAAGCAAACTGGTAACCGTCACTGTACATTTCTTCCTGTATTACTCCACCTGATTTTCAAGATACTTTGGGATAACCGTGTGTTTGAATGTCAAGCAGTATGATAACCCGAGGCACCAGTTGTGCTTTTCTGTAAAAAAAAAAAACACAGAAATTTCAGTTTAACAGGACTAGATTGTGTCACATGTGGCTGCAAGCCAGAGATGCTAAAGATGGAGTCCAGGCTAGTTTCTTCTATTGGACTTCAGTACAGATGTCCTTCTGCTGTGGAGTTGAAAAGCAAGACGTGAAGCCAGCCTTCATGGCTCATTAATCTTGGCCGTTGAATATAGCTTATGCTTCGTGTTGCTTTGCTTTAATTAATGAAAAGAACTCATAAGTGAGTTTGCTATTCAACTTAAAGTAAATCTTGGCCTTTTTAAAAAGTCTTACGTTGTAAACGTTATCTTTATTGATTTAGTTTTATCAATAACACTAAATTAATGAGTTTCTAAAAGTGAGCTGAGTTCTAGCTCAGTTTAATATTCCTCCTGTATCCCCCAAAATATTGCTGATGTATCTAATACAATAAAAATACGTTCAAGTAGTAAATTCCAGGTTTAGGAAACAGTTGGAAGACTTGCTGTGTTAGGGCTGCTATTAGACCACAAAACCTTGGATATTGACCTAGTTAAAAAAATCAGAGTGCATGTATTTATCTCCCTTAGAATTATTCTGTAGAGAAGTGGCATTTGTGATAGTCTCAGCAGAATAGAGAACATTGCAAAACAATTCACAAAAACATCACGGTTTTTATTGACATCCTTCTGAAAACTGTGGCAGCGGATATTCTACAAAATATGTATGTGTATACTTGTTTTCATCTACAGTATTCAAGCTTAGAGGACTAGCAGCACAGTTCTCTTGACTAAAACTTGATGTCAAACTCAATGACATGGTGGTGATTGTTCACATGACATAGTAGTAACGCTGTGGTAACCGTTGTAGGAGCGTTAAATTATGCTTGTGGTATGCTGCCAAATAAACAAAGGTCTGTCTCCGTTACAGGTTTTAGTGTTTTTGTCGTGTGGAAAAGAGTAATCTTTGAAGCTTGCCAAGTGAAAGTCTATGTGGTTGAAGATGATATTCATTCTCCAGAGTTTATAGACTTAAAAAGCTGCATCTTGGATGTGATGAATTTGTGCCGTCCAGCAGCAGCACTGTCATGGAAGCTAAATGGTGAGTTCCACTTCTGTGTTTTTAAGTCTTGTTAATATGGCTCATGTTTTTGTAGTTTATTTTCTAGATTCGAAAACTTAAGTAATTCAGACTGAAAAAAGAACCAGATACAGTGTGATACACGCAAGCTGTGCCGTGTCTGTATAGCTATTAGGTGAAAAGATTTACTTGAAGTTGTGTGTACTGGTCACCTGACATTCAAGAATTCTCACATGAGCGTAGGAGACGTGACTTAGAGCTAAAGGGAATTCCTGTCTGCAGTTAGGGATGCTGACCTGTAGTTGCAGAGTGGTTTTTTTGTTTTGTGTTGGTTTTTTTTTTGCATTGAATAAGGTGGTACAGGTCGGCTTCGCGTCTTGCACATGGCTCTTATTTTTTATAACCTGATATATGTTTGATCTTTCACACAAATAAAATAAGCTTTAATTCATTCTGTTTATATTTGCTGTGAGAGTTAGCATTTAAAGTGTGATTGTACAAACCTGCCAATTACATAAGAACAGCAAAATTCCATGAATATGAACTTTGGTTAGGAAATCAAACTGCAGACTACTCCTTCAGCTGAGGAAGCAAAATTCCACTGCAATAGGTAACAGTTAAAATTTCTTTCTCTTCCAAAATTACTCTATAATTTCTTCCAGATATGAAAGAAAAGCTAGTGAAAAACTGTTTTTCTGCAGTGTTCTATATTCACTGTAAGTAGCTGACTTGTCCAGTGAGTGTGAATTTAAAGTTTTTGAGCTACAAAAACCCGTTCTGCAATGTAGAACGCAAATGCTATTTCTCCTGCTTAATTGCCTTTTTAAAAGAATTTTAAAGCATTACTATAAATGGTGTCTTAGATAAAAGCTGTAGGTTGTAAAATGCATATTTTAGTTGAAAACCAATGATCAATGAACTACTAATATATGAAAATAGAAATGGGAAGCATTCTCTGAATTCCTCTTAAACTGCAAATCATACACACTGTGAAACTTTCCAGGGATTTTGTGTGGCATTGGCTTTGATTTAAGCTTCCAAGAGCATTAGGTTTGTAGCACTTCTGCATGTAATGTGAATACGGCAGGAAGAATCTCCTGCAATAGGTAGTATGAAGATTTTGTGAAGTACTGCATGTGGTGACAACGCTGTGATGATTAAGGAAAATATTGCAGAAATAAGAGTTCTTAAGAGCAATCTTTATTTTATTTGGAAATGTTTAAGAATAAAAATAAAATAATGACTTTTTTTGTGGTTGTTTTCTCATGTTGTTTGGTTTATTTTCATTTTTAATTTTTTTTTTATTTTGCTGATTCTTTTCCGGTCTATGAACAAAAGTAGAGTATTCTGTTTTATATTTTTATTTTTTCAGTAATGGCATCATGAGTTTAGAAGCTGTGCAGAAAATGCGATTTTAAAAAGATGTTCAGTGCTTTTTTTTGACGGTAATTACTATAGTGCTCTTGTGTCTTAGTGCTCTTAATGCACGTTTTTGATTTCTATAATGTGTTGTTTTGTAACTTGTTTGGGATTTGCTTTTAATTTTCTTATTCCAGTGGTCCAGTTAAGCAGAACAATTAATCACGTAGTTAAATTTTCCTCCGAGTAAGTTTTGTTGTGTAGATATCTGAATTGTGTTCTTGTTTTTTCCTGGATAGTTAGTAGAGAAGTTGGAAAGAACTGTTTTCTTGAAGGCTGATTGCCATACAAACCAATGTAATTTACTTAGATTTAAAGGTGTCTTTATTCACTTTACAACATGTACTCTTTCCCTTGCTTACGTTCACCATGCTCTCTCCATGCAGGAAGTATTAAACCCACCAGTTTTAAAGAAGCAAAACAACCTCCCTGCTGCCCGCAAATTAACGGAATGGTTACCCTTTCTATCACCCTTGTTTCTTTGCCGTAGTCCTCTCCAGCTTTCAGTTTGTGTTCCATTTTTCTCTCTTACCCATGCTTTGTTGACTTTATTGCTACCTGGCCTTTAGCTGTGCTTCGTGGAGATTGACACTTTTTGCATCATGTCTGAATAGGATGACTTGCCTTTCTTGCATATTTTTTTTTCCCCCTCCTACAGAAAAATAAACGGATTAAAAAGTGTTTACAAACAAGCTTTTGCATTGTTTACAGGTGCTCTGGCTGTTCAGGTTGTTCTTATTTCCTTCTTGGTTTACCACTGTGTCTTCTTAACTATAGTAGCTAAGAGTCACGTAAAATAATGATACGTGATTTTACTTAGCTTGTTGCTGATCTTTTGCCCTTTGAGTCATGTTAGTTCCTTTGAGTATGTCTCCCATAGTAACCGCTGAAAGCTAATAATGTGCCTGTGGTTTTCTTGCAGTACGTGCAGTTTTTAATGATCATTATCTCCTACATTTATTAAATATATAAAATGTGTTAAGTACATGGCACCCTGTGGAACAATTACCGATGACATACAATTATTCTGATCTCATAGATGAGACCTGTCTTGTTTTTAAATGAAAATAGACTTAGTATTTATTAAATTAGGAAATGTGTATAGGCTGCAGCCAAAACCCTGAAATTTCATCCTGTGTTATTAGCGATATCTTTAAAGGCAACACTTGATCTGAATTGCTGTTCCTCTTCTTGATGACATTTGTGTCTTTTTTTTTTTTGCTAATCACTTTATTTGAGAAAACTTAGAGTTCTCAGTCATGAAAAATGTTAATACTGCCTGTGCACAAACATAGAGGTAGTAGACTATCACATCTGCAATTAAAACTTAAAACTTCATGTAGACAGAGGTAAGCTATTTTAGTATTTTCAGTTCTGTATGATATTATGCCAGCTTTGTGGTTAATTTAATCAAGTTTATTTTGACATATTTAGTGGTTCTGACAACTTGTGCTTTTGTGTGGAGGAACTAACTATTGCAGCCGGTTTTGCATATATAAAATAATGTAATCTGCTGTATATAAAATATTGTGAAAATTGCTTTTTAACTCCTGAGGTAATGTAAAACTTGTCCAGTTTGAAGTTGCAGTAATTGTACATAAGATTATTAAACTAGTTTGATTAAGTATGTATTTTTATACTCATTTTTCACTCTACATATAAAAGCTTGTTTTGACTGTGTTAGTATTGCTTGTGGTGCTCAAGGGCTGATCCTGCTAACTGCCAAGTAGACTTTATTTCAGCTGAAATAGTAGTGGGAAGAAATGAAGATACTGAGGATTAGAGAATTAAGAGGATTAGACCTTAAATTTATATTGTTCTTGTGACTGATTGCTTGCGTGTAGCTTAAATGTATATATCTTTGAAGGAAAAATGTAGAAAACTCATTTTTGTTCCACTTACGTGTAATTGTTTCATGACAGAAGTGGTTTTGAGATGATAATCCATGTTGAAAAATGAGCCTTACTGCAGGAGACAAAGGCATCATTTTAATGTATGCGAACAGAATGGTGTTTTTTAAGCATCCTGAAAGTTTATTGGATCAATAAGAAAGATAACGAAAAGTAATAAAAAAGCAGCTTCAGGAAATCCAAGGTGTGAATCTGTTGTAAATTCCTGCTGCTGTATCTCTCATATCTTGCACAATAAGCAGGTCTATATAACCCTTTTTTTCAAAGGCCAATACAGAGACCACTGCATGACATAATTTTATTACAGTGAATGTTTAGAAATTTGGGCTCACAGTTTGATTATTGAAATAAAGGAGTGTTAAGACTGAAAAGGAATACTCATGTTTTTTTGAAAACTTTCATGTTTTGCAGCTTACGTAATGCCAAGTGTGAGTTGCTGCTACTACAAAATAGCGATGAATCAGAGTTGGACGCTGCTGAAGAACTGAGAAGGAAACTCTGTCAAGCTAACGAAGAAAAATTAGACTTAATCATTAAGCATAATCAAGAAGTAAGGACTTCTGTTTGCTTTGTTTTACTCTGGGAATAAATGCGATCTTGTTTCATTAAAATACTACTCTTTTTATAGTGTATCGGAAGCACAGTCATTAGCAGAAAAACAACAAGGAAGGTTGCGCTGAACAGACCTCTCATACCTGTTCATAGGAACTCTTAGAACCTCTGCTGGTGTTGTTAGTAGTTGGACGTTGTGCCAAGCGAAGCACAAATTTTCTGCAGGGAAAAGAGTCACTGCTGCTACCAGTAGTTTGTTAGATAAAATTGTCTGCTGACACAAATAAATAACAGCCACAGCATGAATCTAGCCTCATAAAAAGATCTTATTTACTTCTTACATAATGTGTTTTGGCTGGATGTTAAAGTATAGTTATAATTCTGCAGAAACGATTTGCACCTCATAAACCTAGTACAGTATTTTTGTGTGTGTGTACACCAAGTCCTGCTGGGATATCCTTTAGTGGTCTTGCAGTTTCTCAGCTTGTGCGAATTTTCTGTTTTCAATAACTACAACAATGTGTAGCGTACAGTTTTGGTTAGGTGTTCATCAGTAACTCCGTAGTTACTCTCTAGTTTCATAGGAAAATAATTTACCCAGGTTACAAAGGCTTACCCTGATGCTGTTGTAGCAAGCTAGTATGGAGGTGAAGAAGTAGTAAGAAAATAATTAAATAATCTTTTAATTACCTTAAATATCATCTTTTGCACTGGTATACGTTAGAAAAGGTGGGCACTACAGCGGCATTTATAATCAGTTGTAATTTGTTGCTACAAGAACCACTTCCCACACTTGCTAATGCCAATCTGGCAGCCGATATCTTGGTTTAAACTGAGCTGGTGCAAAAATATTATTACTACTATAGGGAGCAATTCTGCTCTTAGCAGTTTGCTAGGGAAAGTTGTTGGTGCTCATCCATCTGTTTTGGGTTAAGTCCAGCTAATAAACCAAGTTTGGTGTTCCATATGCATTTATTATTGGGGTGTGTACCCAAATGAAGAGATTCCCGCTTCTCCTACAATGACTTGCTTATGTGCTGCAGTTAATTAATTATTTTTTCATTGCTTCATCAATTGTGGGATTAGTGTATAAAATGGATCCCTGGAATTACCTGGATTAAAATAAACACACCACCAACTGAGCAAACTAACCATCTCTTACATTGAGAATTTCAAAGCTGGGGGTGCACAAGGATCTTCTGCAACATTTTGCTGTTGTGATTTGCACCATAAAGTCAGGTTGCGTTTTAAGATAAGCTACTTGAGAAATGGTTTGTGGTTTTTGTTGTTTTTTTTTTCTTACTCGTTTACTATATAGTTACAGATAGTGGAAGTGCTCGAGTTACCTACATGTAATATTACGCAAGTCAAGGGACTGACTTGTAGATGTTCTGAAGAAAGACATATTTCACTTTCTGCCTTCTTGTGTTGAAATAGCTTGAACTTGATTTCTTTCATCCATTTTTTGGCAGCAATGGCTACACTATGTTTCTTAATCTCAATAAGATCATTTTTTGAAGCATTTTCCATTCTTAGTTTGTTTGTTTAATAGCATTCTGTTTGACTGAATTTTATGTTCATACATATGTTTGTGAGTTATTAGATGTCTGGTAGTCTAGAATCCCAACGTGACTTTTGAAGTGATAAATTTAAAGAAAGCTACGAGATAATTGCGTGTGAAGTACAGCGTTTTTGTTGCTGCAGTTTTTCCTGTGAGGTGCGGGAAGATGATAGTATTATGACTCCTATTTTATTTAAATAGTGCATTTTTTGAAAAATGGGGGAGTATGTTTAAGGTACATGAAATTCATCTAGAAATAGGAATGATTTGCTTAAAAATCAGTGAAAGTACGTAAAATCTGCATAAATGTGCATTTGCAAGACTATTTCAAATTCAAGTGGAATAAGAAGACAACTGTAAATGCAATTCAAAATAACTTTAAAAAATATTTTGTAGGTGTATTTCTGTAACATGATACATTTTTTTCAGAGAGGCATTGTTACCAGTGTTCTGAAACAACTTTATTTTCTAGCTGTGCAACTATGAAAGCAACATAGTCAAGTTACGATCGGAAATTGAGAGAGGAGAGGCTGTTCGACAGAGTTTGCAGTATGAATTGGCAATTACCAGAAAAGATGCAGAGAAAGAGTTAAGTGATGTAAAAGACAAACTTCTGGAACTGCAAGGTAAGTTTCAAAAAAGCAAACGTGGAGCAAAGACTAAGTGAGTTCCAAGTCACGAAGACAAGTGAGAAGCAGTGAGTTAATTAAATTTTCTAGTTGTTGCTGGTTTGCTTCAATCTCTCTTTCCCATCTCTTATCTATCTGCTTTTGGAAACTCCTGAGAGTTTGCAAAACCTCTGCTGTCTTGTGTGTGTTAAAACCAACCTGCTAAACCTGTCAACCCTTTTTCCTCCTGCCCCTTACCTTCTATTGTTCCCTCTTTCACTTCTGTCCTTATACAGAATTGTAGTCATGGTGGCTGTTTCTACATGCTGATTATCATTATATCCAGCAGTTCGTCCTTTTCCATTTCAGGGGAAAAACCCCACACTTTTTTTTTTTTTTTTCCAAAAAGTTCTCATAATACTGCTTCTTTCTTTCCTATTTTCGAAAATTTCATGCTTTTGATTGCTCATGTCCAGTTTCTTCTCATTATTCTTACTTCTCTTTTTATAGGTAATGGAACATGTATGTTGTGACAGTAGTACGTGGAAGGGAAGGTTTTCACCTAGACTTTTTTTTTCCTACTAGTTTTATATTCAGAAACTCAGATTCCCTTGGTCCTCAACAGAGAGATTTCTCATACTTGCAAGTAATTGAGGTGCATTTTTAATTACCTAAGTAAATACTATACCTATTTAGTCTAGTACAGGAGATGCTTTTGCTAGTTTGCTGAACCTTAAATGTTCCATGAAGAGTTTAGAACACTCCTCGTGGAAATTTTATCCTTCTGTGAATGGAAGGAGATGCAGAAAGTTGCAAGTACTTAAAAATACATGGTGTTTTTAAGGTAATTAGAGAGCTGAACTTTTCATTCCTTTGAAGGACACACACACACAAAACTAATCTTATGGGTTGCAGACTGAAAGAAGGCTTTTTTTTTCCCTGTGGAGATTCCCCTGTGGTTGCAAGCCAAAGACTTGAACTGCTAGTTTCTCGCTCAGAGAAAGGCTGTATTTCTTTCTGTGCATTCTTGCTTTTCTTCTCGTTTGCTTGCCAATTCAGAAGCGAGTAGTGTGTATATGTTTGAGGTTTTTTTTGGTGTACTTTAGGTCTGATTTTGTGATTCACTTTATGATTTAGAAGACTCATTGGCTGCTGTACTGAGCACAGCTGGCAGGTGTTAGTGGTGGGTGTGGATCTACAGGGCAACCTGTGTGGTAGGAAAGAGGTCCGGGTTCTCTTGGAGCTGGTCCTAGCCACGTCCACAATGGCAGACCCACCCACCGCTGTGTGCCAAACTGCCCAACAGAGAGTGCATGGCACCTCTGCCAAAGTGCGTTTCAGAAAGGGTGGTAAATGCTGATAGGAAGAGAAAAAGAGGAGGAGAATAAAAGAAGCAACAGGAGGGATAGGACTGGAGCAGCAGCTTGAGTAGGTGCTGGGGCCAAAGTAGTGTCTGCCTGTGCAGGCAACCAAGAGGCAGGACTCAAAAGGAACTTTTGCTGATGGAGCAACAGCAGCACGCTGACCCCGGTCTGCTGCACTGCAGTCACTCTCCTGAAGGCACTGGGCTAATGTGGTGAGGGGACCGGAGGAAAAAAGGGAATAGGTGAGGTTTTGCAAAGACAAGGAATGTTTTCCTAAGCGTGTGTGTGTGTGTTCGTTTCTTTGAACACCAGAGTCAGTAATTAGAAATCTGTTGACTGACAGTAAAATACATTCGTTGAAATTCCTCAAACTGTTTGTTTTTTTTACTGTGACAGATGCTAAAGAAGTAAAATCATCATGCTGTTGCTTCTCAATTCTTTCGCAGTTTATAGCTTACCACTTGTCTTCCCTCATCACTCGAAGCTTTCCTCACCTCATTTTGTGCTTTGATGTGACCCTGACTTAGCCCTTCATTGGACAGAAGGTCTCAGTTGTGGGTTGTCCTCTTCAGTATTTCTTCCAAATACTTTTTTCTGCTGTTTCTCAGTGAGGCCTGAGTTTTTGCCACCTGACACTCCTTTCCCAGCATTGTGGCCACTAGTTCTCTGTGTTGTCTTAATGTGCCTCTTTCGTTTGTTTTATCCTTCTCTGACTGGGAAGAAGTTTCAGAAAACAGGCATGAATTTGAAATAAAAATCTGTTAGAAAGCCAGTCGAGCTGGTGGTAGTCAGCCAAATGAAAAGCTGCTACAAAGTACTTTCAGCTGAGAGCCTACTTTGTAATATAAAGCAAAGTTGATAGTGAAGCTCCTCTAAATAGGTATAGGTAATGATGGTTTCTTCAGCATTTAAGCTTTTGCAGAAGAGCATGTACAGTGTTCCCTTATCAGGGCATTTGCTGGGCTTAAGTTAAACCTCTTGAGCAGGAGTACCTTTCCTTGGAAAAGCTAAGAGCTAAGTCTTTGCTCACTAGCCCAATCTGCGTTAGGTTTCCTGTAGTACCTTTCATGGGGCAGTTGCCTGTCTTTACTGTCACTTAAACTGAGCTCAAAGTTAATTGATACAGACTAGTATCTGTATCAAATAGACAGCTGGAAATAAGCTGGCCAAATGTAGAAATCTGAAATTAAATCCTCCATGTTATGAGACTTCATTTGAAAGAGTTATCTCAAGTTTTTATTCCTTTCCGAAAGAAGAGTTTTATTTTATAAAACTCTCTAAAACATTTCTGTGTCCTTGAGTGAAAGGTGCTGTAGGAACACAAAATTTGTTTCTTTGTGATGAAGGTGGTACTCAGGTGCTGGAGGTGTTAATGATCCAATGTTCCACAGGATATCACAATACACGGAAGAGCTGACGATCATTTTACATTTTTTTTCTGAACATGCATTGCAGTGATACTTGTCTTCTTTCTCTCTCTTTTTCTATGAACAATAGTCTTGAATGAAAAACTTCAGCAGAAAGTGGCAGAGACTGAGACAACATTTCATGTTGCTCAGCAGAAATGGAAAGAACAACAGCAAAGACTTGCAAGTGAGAAGGATCATATCCGCAAAACTTGCAGAAGTGAATATGAATTGCTTCTTAAGGAAAGGACCAAACTAGAAAGTGTTTTGCAGGTATGATATCTTAATAGTTGGAAAGTTGCTTGAGATGATGGCTGGAGCTTCTCTGGTGCAAAATGCGTGATGAGTTGGGATTTTTCTGGGTTAGGGAAAAAAATCCCCCGAATAGCTAAATACCGCAGAATATTTCTGAAGACTGTATCAAGTTACATTTTACTGTGTCATAACTTTTTTTTGCATTGATGCAACGTGTTGTGGCTGGTTTTCATGGTAAACAACTAAAGCAAGTCACCAGTGTGGAGTGGTAGTGGGGCCCATTTGCAGTGTCGTGCAAAGCTGACTTTTTAAAATTAGAGACACTGAGTACATAGTTTCTGTCTCCGTTTCCCTGTTACCTCCCTGAGCCTGTGAACATGAAAATCATCTGAATAACACGGAAACTACACCCTGTCAGGGAACCCAAACAGGGGTGGTGAAATTTCCAGTTGTGCATTGTACATTATCCACTCCATGCTATGTAAGAAAAATGATCTATTGGAAATTCTGCTGTTTGTTTAGAAAAAAAATGACTTAATACTAAAAGACGGCCTTATAATCTCTTTTAGATGGTGGGCTTGTATTTTTCAGATAGTTCATTTCATTGTATTTCCTGGAAACTAATTTTCAAAGTCGAATTGCACTCATCTGCATAAATCCCTTAGACGTTATTTGTGTTAAAAATATGAACTTTTCTTACATTGTTTTCGTACAGTCAAATTATTTGGAACTGAGTTATGTTTCAAAGAAATCTAGTAGTATTATGCTATGAAAGTGCTTAGTTAACGTACCCTGTTTCAGAGGACTGCAAACAATTACACAACAAAATTTAATAATTTAAATCTTTCCAAAAGACAATTGAATTACCTTATATCTTAGCAATGTAATAATACGTACGAATAAAATTGAAAATGTATTCAGCTAGAGTTACCCTTTATGCTCTTAAAAAAATGTAATGCAGAGGCTCTGTTAATTCTTACCTTGACTATGAAGATGCGGAGGTAGGCATGGAAATGAATTCAGCTTAACCTATTGAAATATGTCTCTTAAGATACGGAGGGAATGTAATCCTCTCTTTCTAACACGTTTGTAGCGTGCTCTTTTGGGTGTGCTTAGCGCACTGTTCACTTCATAATAAAAGATGCTGGAGTTCAATAGTAAGTGCAATAGCGTCATCTTGTGGTTAGCCTGAAAATAATATTATTTCACAGAAGCACTCAGTTTTTTCCTTAGACTGCTTATCAAATCATGTTGTTTGTATACACTTTGAAAAAATCAGCCGTGTTTTTCTTAGGGAGATACGGATAATAAGTATATATATGACATGCAGGTATACTTTTTTTTTACATGATGGAGTGTGTTTCTCTTTGAACCTTCTCAGTGTGGGTGGCTGCTGGGACAGTCTTGCACGGTTTCATACCGAATCTGAAAAGCTCAGAGACTTCTTGAAAATTCTGAAACCCTCTAACTCATGTTGACTTCTATAACCAGCTTGATCTATACTTGTCAGTCTTAGTCTGAGTAATGTTAACTATATTTTCAGTATAATTTTTTTTCAAGTTTTAGGCAGTATTTTCCAACAAACTATGTATTATTTATTTCATGCACAGTTTCCCAGCTCAATCTTGTTAATATCTGAAAGACAGAACTACAGTATCTTTCTGGTCTGGAGAGACTGGAAATAGTTGTATATTTCTATAAAAATGGTTAAAAATTTTTTTAGCATGCTGAAGGGGAGAAACCTACGCACTAGTTTGATATTACAGGCAAAGTTAGAGGTTTGATTTAATTTTGTCTGTATCTAGGTATATGTTTCATGGGCATGGTCCTTGTTATTTTTTCAGAGGATGCAAAAAAAATGTGCCATAGTGCCTACACATGAAAGAGGAGAGAAAATAAACTCTTTCAGTTACTAATTTGTAACACCTAGCACTGTAGAAGAGTCATGATTCTCTTATTGTTATGTTTGAGTGGCCAAAACTTTCTGTCTTTAGTCTGGAGGAACTTGCAAACTTTGGAACAGACTTATATTTCTTTGATCTTCATCTATAAATATGGTTCTGTCAGACTTCAATCTTCCAAAGAATCATTCTGTGTGAATAATTAATTTTCTCCTCCTCCCTACTCTGCAGATGTCTTATGATTAATAATTTCTAGCAACAAGATTATGTGATGTAAGAGTAATAGCAGAATTTGCAGACCAGCTGGTTTATTTTCACAAAACGTCTCTTGCCATGAGGTTGAATAGAAGTAAATGAACAGGAAGAATTACTGTAATCTTTCTGTGTTTTGCACCGAAAGCCGTTTTAACAAATTGGGTCTCCAAAGCCTCTCCAACTAAATCACTGGATTTATAGCTTGTTTCTGATGCTAGTTACGGAAAAGTTTATTCCTGTCCACTAGACTGAAGCTATGCTTTTTGAGACACCTGGGATCTCCAGCTTAAGTATGCACCAGACTACTGGAGGTTCATTATTTGGCTACTTTCCTCTGAGCCTGGTGTGATATGAATGTGGATTTTGCAGCAGTGACTACACAGAGCTGCTGAGTCCAGTAGTTTTAGTAATTATCCCAGACTGTAGTTTGATTCAGCTTCCAAATGCAGAAATGGAAGTGGGGAACAGCTTGGTTATTTTATTCTATTGAGAACTTCATAGTTCATGTAGGTAATTTTTGAAAAGTAATTCAGTTGCTAGACGGAAGAAAGTCTTTCTTAAAACAGCAGAAATTAAGATTATTTCAATCTATGGGAGGAACTATTTCCAAAAATACCTGATTTGATTTCAAGTTCTAACAGCTAAAACCAGAACAAAATAGAACTTCTATCCCTGTGTATTGTTTCATCTGATGCATTTAATAGTTTCCCTCTCCATGATTGTCATTGAGATGGGAGAGACAAGAAGTTGGACAAGCAGCTTTGTACTCTTTGGAGAGAAATATTTCTTGTGGGAGATTTGCTCCGATTTTAATATTACCGCAGAAGCTCATGTTGATAGTGATTTTTGAACCAACGCATTTTACTATGGTGAATGAAGAGCATGTCTGCTGTTGGGTTAATGATTCTGTTAACATATGCAAATGTGTTAGATATTAATAACCTGTTCTAATACAGTCTCCATTCACAAAGTCTTCCTCTTTTGAACTCTTTGCTATAAGAGTTAATCTGAGTAAACATATCTCTTAATGCTCTTTTTGTGTTTGTTTTTTTTTATTATTATTATTTTTAGGAGCACCGTAATGAACTGCAAAATACAGACAAGAAAATGAAAGAGATGGAGATGGAACACCATGGCTGTACTGAGCTGCTGAGGCGCCAGGCCAATGAACTTGAATACGGCGCTGAACGAGAGGAGCGGCTTAAAAAAGAACTTGAAGTAAGTCTCTTTGACTCTTACTACGAGTCTTAACAAGCCTTGACAAGCTGAGCAATTTCATTTTTTAAATGGAACCTCCCAGTTAGGCCATGAATTCTATGTACTGTATTAAAAAATAATTGAACATCTATTTTGCAGAAAAGGCTGAATTGGTCAATGCCACTTATGGTGTATGCCTGATTAGTGTTTTAATTGCAAATGGGAAAAGGTTTATGTAAGTGTGAGAACAAGGATCACTTTACTTCAGGAAATCTGTGTATTTTCCCTAGTCTCTTAGTTTCATAGAACCATAGAATACCAGGTTGGAAGGGACTTCAAGGATCATCTTGCCCAACCTTTCTTGGCGAAAGGCGAAAGTGCAGTCTAGTCAAGATGGCCCAACACCCTGTGCAGCTGAATCTTCAAAGTGTCCTGTGGAGATTACTCCAGTGACTAATTGTTCTCCTTGTTGTCTTTTCCATGTGACTCCTTGTAGAAGGGAGTCTCT
This sequence comes from Baryphthengus martii, assembly GCA_013396935.1. NCBI lineage: Eukaryota > Metazoa > Chordata > Aves > Coraciiformes > Momotidae > Baryphthengus > Baryphthengus martii. The sequence goes on along the minus strand of VWZK01018551.1, from coordinate 364 downwards.
GTCTTCTTTGTAGCCACCCTTTAAATACTGTAACATGATGATAGGTCTACCCTAAGCCACCTTTTCTCAAGGCTGAACAAACCCAGTTCTCTCCCTCTTTCCTCGTATGGCCTCTTCCCAGTCCTTTGATCATCTTTGTGGCCCTTCTCTGGACCCTCTCCAGCTTGTCCACAGGTTTTTTGCTATAGCAGGGACCAAAACTGAGCACATAGTCCAGGTGTGGCCTGACAAGCACTGAGTAGAGTGGGGTAACCGCTTCTTTATCTTGCTGATGATGCCCTTGTTGATGCAACCCAGTGTCATGTTGGCTTTCTTTGCAGCTGCAGCACACTGTTCACCCCTATTGAGCTTGTTGTCCAGCAGG
>VWZK01018539.1:14138-38441 GCA_013396935.1 Baryphthengus martii | reverse complement strand
GTTCCCTGCTCAGCCTGATAAAAAAAACAAAAACCAACCCAACTTCACTTTAAAACATATTTCAACAGATCTCTGATTTTGCTTCACTGAATCACAACATCCCCGATTAAATAATGTCTGGACTTTGTTTCAGTTTCACTTGGTCATATTTTGTTAGCTTTAACAGCAAAACAAAACCACACACAAAACTCTGCTCTAATAGTAGTAATTTTATATAGTGAAGTAGATGTTCTGTGGCACAGTTTCCAGTCACAAGTTTAAGCACATGACAACAGCTATAGATTCTGCTAGGGTAGAAAGCAAGAATGGTATTTACTAAATGTATTATAATAGCTTTCATTATAACAGCTTCTTGAATATTGCATTATTTGGTTACATTTATCTATGGAGCCTGCCAAAAAGGAAGGGAAGCATAACAAGAAAATTTGGTTCAATTTCTCAGAATATCCAGAGGACTACTGGTAGGCCTCACGATAATATACATGAAGGACAGGAACAAAGAATCCATGCTAATCATATTGTTCTACCATTACTGGGCACTTGCTCCTGTTCAGTTCTAAGGTTTAGCTTTGTCTCACATTATTTCAACACCTCTCTTCTATTTCTCGAATAATTACTTCATCTATATCTTTCAAGTTCTAGGCCATGAAGCCTTATTAAAGCACAGCGTTGAAGCACTTTTAAAGGGAGCTAATTAAACTTCCATCTAGCCCAACAGAGAGCAAAATTTTCCAGTCTCTGTGTGGTCTCAGACACATCAACTTTCAGGGTTCTTACTAAAACTGAAAACACCGAAGGACTTTAAAACTTAGGAAAGAAAATGAAAATTGAAAACAGCGTTAATAAGCAACACAGAGCTCCTTAGAAGAGAAAAGAAACTGTAGTACAAATCCAACAAATGTGATCCTTCAAAATCTAAGATGTGCTACGTATTTCTTCAGTGCCATCTTCTGGCATCATAGTTACAGCTACAAAACAAGTGTGATTTTTTTTTTTTTTTTAATTTCAACATAACCTTGAAAGTCATTACTATATCAATTACATACCCACGCTTAACAAGAACATCATTCAAAATGAGTCCTCATCCGGAGCAAAACATTTTTAGAAATTTATGCTATTTAAAAAGTTACATCAGGATGGAAATTCAGTCATCTGCCCATACAAAAAAAATGCATCTAGTAATGTAACAAGTTAGGTAAACCTAGAATGACACTAAATTTACCTTTCAGCAAGGTGTCAGAAGTATAACAAATAAACAAAAATTGTAATTTTTGTGGCATTAAGGTATTGATATCATCTGCAGATTGCATTGGTCTCCTTCTAGATACTCCTCAACTCACATATTTACCAGTGAAATACTTGACTTCTGACTCAGAACTGAAGATACACTACTGGGATCAAAAGTCAGTCTGTTATTTTTCTGTAAATATATTAGTTGTTTTAATAAAAAATATTGCCTTCTGTCTACAAACCTTGCCTTGCTCATCTCTTTTAATACCTATGGTTAAAACTTCACCACAGTATTTGCCTTGGCTTTTCTACTCAATTGTCAATAATATTAGAAGTCGATTTAGCTTTGCTTTTAATTTAGTACTACCTCACCCCCCACATGGACAGAAGTTCATGAAGATTCCCTTTCTGTTGACTTCTTCCTAAGGTAACTGGAAGAGTTTGTGAAAGGCAGAACATCTAACAAGTTTTTACTTAGAAGTGTTGGTAGCACTACCATCTTGTGAAGCAGATTTTTGTGTTAAACTACAGCATAACCACGGACAGTATCAGAAGCAGGAAAAAGTGTCGTAAACTAAATGGCTTGATTTCGCTCTTTGCTTTTATGATTGTCAATTACTTTCTCATCAAAGGTATTTTGTAACATGACAATCTCTACACAAGCTTATCATTCCACTCAGAAATACTCTAAAATATCTCCTTCAAAACTGACATGAAGTTTAAACAAGCCTTATAAGGCAAATAATAAATAGCTTTCGAAACAAAAAATATGCAGTAGTTAAAATGGTATTATTTGCAGGATTGTCAGTTAATTCACCATAAGGGATAAAAGACATGCCCTCTCTGGAAACGTTAATTTTCATACTTCTACACAGGATCTCTACAGCTCCTGGCATGTTAACAAGGAAACACAGGCGGGATGCACAAAGAACATCTTAACACTACAAGAGTGGCAAGTTGTCCAGTATTAACATCCTTGTTCCTGAATATTCTCAGGAAAACCTTGCAGAAACGCACTTGGAGGCTAGTAAGCACAGAGAAAAGAAAGAATATTACAACTTGAAAACAATCTGTCCTTTTGGAGACAGCTTGGCTCCTACCTGCTTGTGTTTTTATCTCCCTTCTACTTTTATTCCATGTCCTCTCCTTTTATGTCACTGTTGAGAGAGGAGGAAATTCAGAGTGCTTCCATCAGCTGCTAGATTCATACAGAAAAACCGTCATATTAAAGAAGTAAAGCCTCAGTGTAATTAAAAAATGAATGAAAATGTTTATTTTATCCCTCAGGCAAAAACTGAAACATTTCTAGAATTCTATAAGGATTGCTAGGATAAGGGCATCTATAACAACATTACATCACCCCCAATATAAGCAAAGTTTATCCTTAAAACATGGTCAATCTCCAGTCTCCCAAAAAACAGTTCTCAGTATAATATGAATTTGTGTGCATGTTTCTGGAAAAGCCTGTGCTCCAGAACTGTTGCAGCCTTTGAAAAACTATAAGGATAATCATGTTGCTCACTAATCTCCAATACCATATTAATGATAGCCTCAAAAGCCCATCTGGAGCGAGGCCATGCTAGTTAATGCATAATCAGGCACATACTATAATTTTTCTGTGATTCCACGCCATAAAGGTAACTTTCAAATATTTTCCATCAATGAGATGATCAACAATAAGATTTACAATCATAAAAAAAAATCCTAAATTGGCTGTGTGCACAACACAAGAGTTCTCCACAGCTTTAGTATAACTGGAAGAAGACAAAGATGAAACTTAATTTTTAGGTATCTGCTATCAAATCCTAGCGTTCTCTGCTCATTTGTATTTATAACTGTATTCCTAGTTCCTCGTAAAAGTAGCAGAAGTTTCAATGTCATTCTTTTACTTACTTATTCAAAGATTAGCCCAAACATCTTTCTGTTATTCTCATATTTTCTCTTATTGGAGAAAAAAAAAAAAATAACCAACCAACTATCATCAACAAAAATTGTTTCAGTTGCTTCACATGACAGAGTATCTCCTCTGCACAAACTTCCCTCCCTGGAGTACATGAGTCTCAAAGAATTTGGCAGTCAATTTGCACACAGCGGTGTTAAAGGTTCTCTAAATTCAATTGCTGTTGTAATGTGCATCACAAATAGCAGGCTCAGAGTAATACCCAGATGTAAAAAGCAATCAAAGGAGAGCACTGGAAAGGAAAACATGAGTGTGGACTTCCTTGTATGGAATCCTTCAGCCTTGGAGGAATAGCAGAAGAGAGAAGAATGGGAGATTTACCCTTTTTTTTCCTGGAAGCTGGCAATGGAAAAGGTAGTTACACTAATACTTCACATCACAATGTCCCATGTACCATACACAGTAATAACTATCAGACTAATTCAACATTTTAACCTATACATCCATCAGACAAAGTGTTTTCTAATAATGTTTTCTCCATTCTATTTTCATTACCACCTAATAAACATTTTTGAAATATACTATCTAAATACATACTAATATCAATACCGAGAACACTTATGGTTCCTTTCCTTTTAGTCCGTTATTTTGTTGCTTGTCAGATGTCAAATTTTCAGAATTTTATTCATCCACACTTAGACAAATCCTCAGATGCACCCAATAGCATCTCTTCTTTTGAGTCAGCTCCAGGTCCTTCTTTATATTTTGTCCAACTTCCTTACGCTATATCTTTTCCTAAGTGATACTGTCATCATTTTTTACTCAAATTATTCTTCATCCTTGTATCCCCTTTCCCTCTAGTTTAGTTCATTTTGTTGGATTACAGCTACATATTTCCTCACAGACTCGAATATAGTCAATGCTTTCTCGAACCTCATCCCACAGAATTTCAGAGAAGACGGCTGAAATGGCTCAGTACACTATAGAAACACTTCAGAATCTCAGTATCCCTGCTCTTTCACTTCAAAATACATTCAGAACCCCATTATGCCAGTGTCATTCCAAGCACTTGCTGTCTTATTCATGCAGACTATCAACTCTTGCCCCAAAATCACCTCCTATAAACATTTTCGATTTCACCTAGCAGTTCTGAGACCTTCTACAACATAAGATTTCAAGATAACATCAACATTTTAAAGTGCTAGCAAATCAAAAATATTAAATAGTGATATTATGGTTTAACCTCTATGTGAACTTTAACTACAGTAACGTAAGATAAAAGTCTGCCAGTAACTATTCAGAAATAAATTTGGACTGCCTTTGAAAATTCACAATAAAGCAATATTCAATAAGTTACAAACTTTGAACTAAGAATGCAGAAAGTTCTAAATTCACATAAATATTAGCCTCATCATCTGTGAGGTCCTTCAGCATGACAGAAGAGAAGCCATGGAATATGCCTTGGGGAGCTACCCTGAGAAACAGGAGTGCATGCAGCTATTCAGCCGTATGCCAGCTACAGAAAAGCAGAGTATTTATATATGGGATAAAACATTATTGGTACTTGTGAATTGTCACTAAAATTAAGCACAGTGGTTGCTACACTCTTCACAGCTTGAGGGTGTGAGGGGGAAGTAAGTGGAAAACCTACTGAATACTGCATACATATCATAACTTGCCTGGGCACCGGAGCACCACAGAAATGACAGAAAAAAAATCTCATCATTTGAGATAGGCTGGTTTTAAGTACAGAATTACTTCTTTTTAATCAAAACTGTAGCAAGAGACGCCTGGAGAAGTGGGACAAAATAAAAAAAACCCAAGAGATTATGCTGTCAATTTTAGATACGATAACGTGCTTCAGAGATAAAACATTCCTCTACGCTTCAATTGCACAGATGGAATCTGTCATTTTTTGTTAACTAGACCAATACTTCAAAAATAAATTAAGACGAAAGCTACTTCCTTCTAAGAAACAGATGCACCAACCCAAAAACAATGAGTGGAGTGCTGCAGAGATTAAACAGACATTATTGTATCACATTATACATTTATGCAATACTTCAAACTAAATGCTGAAGAAAGAATAGGCATTAACAAACAGCGTGTTAATGTGAGGAAAAAAACCCAACCACATTCCATATTTGGTGGAGAAAAGAAAAACAACAACAAAACTCTGCAGGGTAAAGCTCTCCTAGCTTTCCATTGCCTATACATTTCTCTTCTCTTTCTCCCTTTTGTTTTATTGCTTTAAACAGCACTTATACATGGACTGAACCATAAATACTTATTATCATCCTACATTTAAGCTCCCACTGCAAAGCGCTTTTTTAAACTTTTCAGTCTCTCTAAATGCATTTCTTTCTAACTATACTCATTATGAGGAAAATCTCTGATTTGGTCCAAGTCCTTGTCCCCTCTCACCTTATTTCTAACGTAGACATGTTTGGCCTTTCACAACACTGCCTCTATAAAGTCTGTCACCAACACAGCTTTCAAAAAACCTCCACCATAACCTTTCTTGCTATAGTTAGATTTTCTTTCTTACTCTGCTTCACTGGCTTCCAGTTTTTGTGTTGCATCAGCATTTTGAACAGCAAGATGAGCTACAAAGCTCCAGTGCATTATTGGATTTGCAGCAATTGTTCTAACAGCACTGTCAGAAATACCTAATTAACAATTACCTTACAATACTTACAAGGCTACTGCCTCATGACACTGGCAGTCCTTGACTCCTCTTCTCCTTATGTGTTTTACTTCTGGAGACACTGCAATCTTTGCAACCCAAACACCCTTCAGACAAATATTTGTAGCACAGGTTGCCATAACATAATGCAAATCTCTTTAACCATTTTTTTTCCTGATACAAATTACTGCTAAGCATCCTCCATAGTTGTCACCCATAGATGGATCACCCATCTCACACACATAAAAAAATTTATTCTAAGAATTTCAAGACTTGCCTCTTTCTGCCATAAGATACCTCTCTTTTGACATCTCCAAATAGATGCCTGATCTTTATATTAAAATCAGCATGTGTAAACCAGTGTTATTCTCCTTCCTTTCCAGACAATCATGATGAAGAATGCCATTACTCTTCTCCTTTCTTTCTGATACCGTTTTAGAATTGGAGTTCTCTTGTCTCCATATTCAAGATTTATCTCCAATGTATAGGTTCTTTCTGCACAAGATTTTTTCAATAAAATCTTCCTGATTTTCCACACTGCTAAATCTGTCCTTCAGGCTCAATTACTACAACATCATTTTCTCTTGATTTGGCATATGCATCCAACACTACTCATGATGAATTTATAATACTGCTGCAAAGATTGTTTTTCTAGTCAGAAAGAGTAAGCACTTCAGTTCTGTCTTTAGACCCTCCAACAGGTTCTCAATTTTTCAGTTTGGCTAAAAACTACTTCGTTTTCAAACTCCCCTGAAAACTGTCCCCTCCGCCTCTGTCTTTCCATAGCCTGAGACAAGTAGACTCCTATCACATACAAATCTGTATCAATCAATCTAAACATATTTTCTGCCTCCATGGCTAGAAAGGCAAACTCCACAAATATCCACAAACTAAGTGCAAAATTTTCCTTTAGCTTCTATTTTACCATTAAGTACTAAACAAAATCTTCAGTTAGTCAGGCTGTAGGTGGGTTACATTTTTGACACCGAGGATGACCGTTACTATCCATACTTATCTAGAGTACCTTTTCTTAAGCATCAGTGCGAAATACTTTGGATAAAGACTATTCTTTTGTCTTGATGACCAAACAGGTACCCAGAGATGCAAAACAATGGTTTGTAGCTCATAAGAATAATATACTTACATATCAATGAGTAATATCTGGAAATAAATTTAGACTACATGGATGCGAGACATAGTGCTGCAATAGCCAGTAAGATAACATGAAACTAGAGAGATGGCTCTTACTCTTTGCCCAGTAGTACAGAACATTTTGGAGCCGTTCTAGAGCAGGGTGTTTTCCTCCCTCAAGGTCAATAATTTGAAATAACTGTATATAAGCACATTTCACCACACAGTAACTGAACTTCACTTTTCTCCTAATCTAGTCCTTCTGTATTCTTCCAGCTTCAGAAAGAGGTGTTTCTTTTTAAGATTTGTTTTGTAGAATACAGGAGAAAGAAAACAAGTCTCTACCAAAAATGAAACTACAAGGAGGAAATTATATATTTGAGATGCCCCTTTTTTTTTAAACACCTGAATGGAGAAAGATACAGTAAAGGGGGCTGCCAGAAACGACGACCAGGAATCAACACTCCTATTGCGCTATACTGAGCAATGCCAGCATACGAGTAAAGGTGCCTATAATCCACTTAGCAGCCTGTATAAATCCACCCCTAATCAATATGCAGAACATATGACCTGGCAGCTGTAATTTTAGGACTAAGTAATGCCTGAGAACATTTTATCTAGACTGTTTAATACATCTATTTTGCCTAGCCAGCTAGAAAGCCAGGCACTGAAGCCATACCTGTTCTCAGAACATGCTTGCCAGCAGAATAAAAACAAAAACATTTTTAAAGAAAAGTAGGTTAAATTTATTTCCTTCCTTCACCCATCTATAAAGTGCGCCAGCATCTGCACTTTATACATCTGCACAGAACAAAACATCATATAAAATTGGCTTTGGCTTCCACAATACAACTATCACAGATTATCAGTTTCTTATCTTCTAGCTCACACAACTTATTTCCACTTAGCCCTCCATTTACATTTAGGTACGTGCGCTCCTGCTTCACATTATGCCATACCTTCCTACTACAGAACAATGTTCTTCATGAACTTTGCACTCAGTGCAATACATCTACAGGGATCCAAGAACACTTGAGAAAGAGAACACAATCCCCTTCAGCGCAAAGGAGGATAGTCTGCAACACGACGTATTTTAATCACGAGTTCCTTTGTCTCTGATTACCAGAGGTAAAGTATCTTTGTACTTGCATTTCTATTACACCCCCTTCTGAAGAGTAGTAGCCAAGCTGTAAAAATTTTCTACAAACCAGATTGATAAACACATTCAATTTGCATGGTAACTAGATGTATATGGATACTGTTGAACAATCTGAAACAATCAGTTAATACATAAACGTTTGGAATAGCAAGAAGTTTAAGTGAGGACAATTAATAGAATGGCTTGAGTTGGAAGGACCTTAAAGATCATCCAGTTCCACTCTCTAGTTTCTTTTTGCATCTTACTGTGTCTTATTCATCCATGCAGGCCTCCTGGCATCCTTGCATTCATTCCTGTTTATTGAGATGCATTGCTCCTGAGCATGGAGGAGATGCTCCTCAAATATTGACCAGTTTTCTCAGGTGCCTCTCTCCTCCAGGGCTTTATCCCATGGTACTCTACCAAGCAGACCCCTGAAGAGGTCAAAGTCTGCTCCCCTGAAGTCCAGCATAGTGAGCTGCTGCACATCCTCCTTGTTGCCCCAAGGATCTTGAATTCCACCATTTTGTGGTCTCTGCAGCCAAGGCTGCCCTTGAGCTTCATGTTACCCACCAGCTCCTCTTTGTTGGTAAGAATAAGGTCCAGCATTGAACATTTTCTCATTGTTTCCTCTACCATTTGGAGAAGGAATCTATTGTCAATTCAAATCAACATTTTCAAGCTGCAGAAGACTTTAGAAATGTTTTGGGAAACAACAAAATAGAAAAAGCATTCAACAGAACAGATTTTCCATCAAGAGAGATTCATAAATTTTAGCAAGGAATAACTAGAACAAATTCTTGATAATCCAATAATCTGATTCATTCTTCTCCTTATCTGAGAGGGTGTCAAGGTGGGAAATCCAGGAAAGTGCAGCTGTGCCTTCGTACTGTTCTTCACGGTAAGATGATCCATGATCCATTGCAGCAAGATTTTCACAGCAGCAGGCCTCCAGGGTGAAAATTCAGGTCATCCTTTAGATATGTGCATCTAGCACAATAGTGTGTTAGACATCACCATCTTCCCTTGGGTAGTACAAAATGGCTGTTTGCCCCTTCTCTGTCCCTCCCTCAGAATTACACTGGTTGTGATATGTAAACATGTGATAAAACTCTAACGCACAGTTTTTTGGGTCATAAAATAGTAATTCGTATGAAAAGTCCTGTTGTCTTATGTAGTTTAATAATTTACAAATGCATTACTACAAGGTATTTTGATGACTATTCTTCATACAAATGGTTACTGTACATAAGCTTACTACAAGCTTGGAGACATAGAGAGTCATAATTCACAAAAATCAGATAGCCAGCCAGTGAGGAAGGAGGTCAGGATGTGTAACTGGTTGAAACTTACTTTCTTCTGTAGGCATGACTGTAACTGGCTCCAGGGTGCTTGTGTGACCCATGTTTGTTCCTTACTTGAACTGTCAGCCACCTCAATGTCATTAAAGCAAACCAAATAGACAACAACTAAGTTGCAATTACTTAACTAGCGCATTTCTTGCTTGTTTTCTGGTACATTGACACTATTTTTGTAGGTTGTTGTGGTTAGGCATCCAAGGCCTCTAACTGATTTGGAGTTAATAATGCCTTTTTTTTTTACTGAGAGGAAGATGTGAACAACTAAATGATATGGAAGAATCATGAACTGTACTGAACTGCCTTGTTGCAGATCGCAACAGCAGGAACTAGACAACAAACTAGTCCTCTTTGAGAGTCTGCCTATATTCGTTTTTCAGAGGACAGAGTGACAGAATTAATCACACTCAGAGCACTGTGGCTGCTGCAAAAGTCCAAGAATTAACACGACCTCCAAAGAGATTGGGCTTTTGTACCTCTTTCCTCCTCTCAGAGGAAAATCCTGGCCTGGCACAGACAAGGAGCTCCTCAGATGCATTACCTCACCATCGTAGAGGATCTGCATAGACCATGCAGACCTTTGTTCCAGCTGAAGGTAAGTCAAATATTAGGAGATATTCCACTGATAGAAGTTTGTTAAAATCCTCAATTCGGCAACCTTCTTTACTGGTGACAGGGTTAAATGGATTCCTCCAATACTGGAAAAATATTTGCTGTATCTGCCAAAAACTTGTGATCATAACAACAAATCACACTAAATTTATTTCAGCACATACTATGACTTCTTTCTCATATAAAATATCCATGTTTTGTTCTGACACAAAACAAAAATCAGGATCACATAGGTAATCCTATAAAAACACCAAAGATAAAGCTACACAAGAAGGAATGTGTTTTACTGGCACATGTCTTAGGTTACCCCAACCAGAGTCACCAACTTCCCAACCCACTTTTAGCTGAAATGATCCACCTCCTCCTTTGTCACAGCTTCTCAGCTCATGGGATCACTTGCTCAATTTTTTCTGTTTTGAGTTAAACTGGCACAGCAACAGGTCTCATGAGTGCTGCTGTCATCTTGAGGAAGAGAAGGTAAAGAAAGAAGAAGATCTCTCCCTTTCAGCAACAGCAAACTTACGTGAATCAACTGAGTCAATCTCATTTGACCTTTAGAATCACAAGAGATCCTGGCTCCAGTCTTCTGGACATTATCCCATTCTATTACATATCTGGTTCAGGTCCAAATCCAGCAGCTGCCCGTTTTCCACCTCTGGTTCAGAAACTGCTTCAGTGGCACGTTTTTTTGATCCAAGATGACCAAAATTTCACAAAACTAGCTGATCTTATGAACTACCTGTCATTTTCCCACTTAACAATTACAAGTACAACCTACGAAGCTTTGGTGCATACTGGAACAATGCCATGATTTGCTTATGGATACTGTATTCTTGGTTCTCAAATTACAAACCGACTAAGCAAACTTTTTTTTTCTTTTTTTTTTTTTAAATTAAGAAATACCCATATAACAATATCAAGTGCATTTTAATAGCATGGATAAATGTCTCTATTTCACCTCAAGAAATTCTTAAAGATACAAAACTCCTGTTCCTGAGACTTACCTTTTTTTTTTTTTCATTTCTTTCCACACAGAATGACTGCTTCTTGACAGAAAAACAAGAAAAGCAGCTAGATACAAACAAATCAAGCAAACACTAAACTCTCTGTGTCCTGGCTACATGCTGGTCTGAAAAAGTACTAGTGAGTACCACTACGAGCAAGAGCACAGGACCACCAATGAGCCAACATCTGATGCAAGACTATCTAAAGTGAAGTAGTGATGCAGGGACCAAGGAAACAGAATCATGGCACAACATCCAGACAAGAATTATCAAAAACATGGCTTATTTTAAACAACTATCCATTCCATTCTTTTAAATCGCCAGGTCTTTTAAAATTGCCCATGTTTTTACACACACACTGCTACCGTAAGCTGTGCCTTCCAAATTTATTTCCATTTCTTAAAATAAATCAATAAAAATAAATAAATAAAAAATTTGAATCTTTTGTGATGTTGGGTCACAGGAACAAACACATGTTTTGTATGTATCCTATTATGGGATGCATCTGCTTGACATAACTGCCTTCAGTTCTGCTGGAAGCCACAGATTTTGGCACTCTGCATGACTGGGAACTTTACTTCTCCTTCCTCAATTCCTAATCACCCAGTCTGCATTACTGGAGCAGGAGCCAGCAGGCTACATAAGGAAGTCTTCTCTGAATACCAATTTATTGTACTGATGATGCTGAATTAAGACAATTTCAGTTCTTCATGTTCCATACATTCAGAGAAACAAAAACAACAGCTCACTTTACAGACCAGTAGTAAATTTCATTATCAACCTACCTGGTTAACCTTTATACTAATCAAATATGATCTAAGTTCTTGAAAGAATCCTCCCCCTCCTTCAGGCAGAATCTCACCTTCACTGATAGCAGCGTTTGGCATGGTACATCCTGATCCAGACAGCAAAACATGATAAATAATACTTCTGATCAAATGTGGGTGACAGATGTACTTAACTTTCTATACCACAAATTACAAAGGAGTAATTGGATACAATTAGTTTATTAATTCCTTTACTACACTGTATAACTTCCTGTTACAACTGTTAAATTTGAGCATTATTGACCATACTATGAGTCACTGCTATACATTAGCAAGAGGAAGAAAAAAATAGGAATATTGTTTATACAAAAGGGTGAAAAAGGAGTGGGCAGGACTGTAGGGCTGGCAAACACTAGTAGTGTTCTGCTATTCTAAGTTGCCTCATTAGATCATCTTATTTTAAGATTCCTCAGCAGAAAAGAAACCGTTGTTCCATGGCACTGGAAGAAAAGCCTTCATTTATGTCCTGGATCTTTTTGCCGCCTTCTTACAGACATAGGAATACATAGCTACTGTTGAGGGTGTAGGAAATCTTAGTTGCGTAGCGCTGCAGTGTTGCATAGTTGCTATGGTGTTTGGAAACTCTGCATTATAGGGAGTTGTGCTGCAAGACTGAAATAAAACTCAAGCCAGCATAGACACACTACTACATGCGGAAGTAACTATTTGCCAAACAGTTATTTTCTTCCAAAATGCTTCCAAACAACACCTCTGTACAAATACTGACGACATGCAAGCAACAGATCCTTTTACATAATTGTGCTTCTCCCATTCTCACTATTAACAATCATTAAAACTTTGGCTGAGGTGGCACCACTCCAACTGACACCCATTTTGTGACCCCCTTTTCAAAGACATTAGTTCTGCTAGATTAACGTCTGCTGTGGCTAGTATCTTCAGGGTGCTCCTCAAGCTTTGCAGTGGACATCCTGATGCATAGTGCTACATATCTTCCCATTCTGCCTTTCTAGTTGCAGTTCTGTGGACCAACTTTTCCTCACCCCCGAGTTGTATTTCTTATAGGTACAAAACATCAATCAACCCATGGGCTTCATGTGTTTCAAAGCTTGTGACTTTTTCGATTCCAACAGCATTGACTACAGTCTACAGAATTCTACCAGAATCCATTTTTAATTTGATCTCTCCTCCTAAAAAAACAAATTTCACACTGACTGCAGTTCCCCGTCATGGTGCCTCCAGATAATCTAGATGAAGGCTAATCAAATTAGTCCTTTGAGAAGGGTGAAATGATACTGTATTTCGTATGCACATGGCAATAAACCAGGGACACCTAGAAAACAAGAGCTCACCTCCCTGTTTCATCATTTCCATTCCCTCAATATGCCACACTCATTTTCAGGTGTTCTTCCTTTTTGTGCAACTCCTGCACCCAGAGGCAGAGCATGAAACTGATTCTTTCCTCTCCTCAAAGTAAAGCAGTTCTTATCTCTGCAAGTTTGACCTTCAAACTATCAAGCCTCTTATGACAGAAACTTTATTTGGTATTTGAAAGATCCATAAAGAACACAAAAAACTTATTGTACAAAGCAGAAGTCAAATCTAATTCCTTACCACCTTCTCTGTTCTTCAGGAGAAACTGAAAAGGTTACAGTGGCCCACAGGGTAGCACTACAATCTTCCTCAGCTCCTTTTATTCAGCCTCTCTTTTACGACAGTTTCTCTACTGCACTCTTTTGTTCAGCTCTTTATCCTTCTAGTCTACCTTATTTTTTAAAATAATAGCATAGCCCCACCACCTTTAGCTAAATGCTTTAATTTGCTTTCTAGTCTTATATTAACAACAATAAACAGTACCAAATAAGGTACCAGCAAAAACACACAACAAATATTTTCACATGACAATCACAACAAACAAAGCATTTGGATAGTATTTATAATTTTGTCAACCCAAATTCATATAAACATTGACCTGAAATTAATTATAGACATACTAGAAAAATGTTTCCTGTACAACATACAGACACACTTTCAGTCTCCTCTACATCAAATATGTTCTTTAGTTTGCCAATATAATTTCAAACTCTAAAGCTTTATGCACCTTCTTCTTACACACATTAATGATGGATTTTTTCCTCCTTTTGAACCAGAAAAATAAGTTTAATACTCCTAGTATTTCAAGATACCAAAAACTAAAAGCCATAAAAGTGGTATGATGCTATGCCAGCAGTCCTAACTGATAAAATGATCATGTTTGCAACATATTCATAGCTCCAGTGATCATGTTTCAAGGATGAAATATGGGCAAGATGACTGATACTTTGATAGGAAAGCAACCAAGCTCTCTTTTTGACAGCTTCTCATCCACCTGCTACCACTGTTAACCTACAACTGGCTGACCTCTGCTAACCTATAACAGAATGATGCAGTGTTAAGTCACTTTTTAATATAGAGTGAGGAAAACAAAGTGCAAGCAACTTCAAGACAACACAGGTACCCCATAGTTATTTTAAGAAAAACGTGCCTAATGAAACATGATTGTAGCAATCACCAAATGGACTGTTATTCCAGACCCTGCCAGTGGCAGCTGTTTAAATCAGTATGATTAACAAAATGTCTTTAGATTTTTCCAGCTATTAAAAACACCTATCTGTCCAGTATGATATCATTTCTTTCTCTGTACACAGCAGAGGAAAGCTGTTAACACAATGAAATTAAAAATATAATTTTTTTTCTATCCGATTCTTTTGGCCATCAAACAGACCGCAAAAAAAAACAAAACACCACCAAACCATCCTGTTTCCACACACCTCTACTAAAAGAATCAAAATAGGTTCTAAAACCAAGGCCTAATAATTAAAAGTAAAAAACTTACAGCATATAAAACTTAATACTAGTGTCCTGGTTTAAGTTAGAACAAAATTCTGTTCAGTGATTTTACTTTTCAACTAAGTCTCTTCTAACTAACTCCACTTTCTGAACTTAATAGAATGCTTTTGTAGACAGTGTCTGCTGCTAGCAGTGATAACACTCGATATTTAGTTACTACTAAGAACTGGTGCACTGTACAGCTCTTGCTTATATTTGCTTCTACACAGTTCAAGGTTCCTGTTAAATCTTGTGCACCACGTTGGGGGTGCAGAAAGTAAAAGGCTGCACCTGTGGGGAGGAGGGGACAGGTGACAGAGGACTGACCAGTGAGGTAGTCTATCCCATATACGTCATATTCGGAATCAAGCTGAGGGACCATGAGGGTCAAGTTCTCCTCTTCCTCAAAGGCCAGCATCCGAGGAGGAATCTGTCCATTCTGCCTTCCATCCACATGTTCCTGAACCTGTTCCAGAATCCAGCTCCTGAACATGGTTCCCATCCGCTGGTGAGTCCAGCTTGGGACCCCAGCATCTGCTCCACAGCATCAGTGGTGACGGTGACATAATTGCCATTGTGGGGGTTGAGTTCTATACTGGTTTTGCATATATTTCTATATATTTCATGTTATTATTATTACTTTCATTAAAGCTTTTCTAGCTTTCTTTTCTAATCGGTAAAGTCCTCTCCTTTATTCCCTTTCTCTTCCCATTTTGGGAGCCAGAGGGGTTAACAGAGAGTGCCTGTTATAGGTCTAGCGGACAGCCCTGACCCTAAACCTTGCCAATTAGCAGGCAAAATTAAACAAGATCGGCATCTCAGTTTAATATCAATGTACACACTGAAGATCAAACCTGGCCACAGCAACAGATAACGTGCAAGTTGCTGCCTGTCTGTATGACTACTTATTGCTATTCCTGGTTTTCAAGTCAGCAAAACTAATAAACTATGCCTGTTGCAAGTTCACTTCTGGCAGCTGAAGGAACAACGTTATGATTGCACCCAAACACAGTTTTTCAAATATTAATGCATTTGTAATCAGCACTGAGGTCTTCACAATGTAATTGCTTTGCTGTGTAATGCATCACACGGTCTAAAAAAGCTATTTTGTCATTCCAGAATTACTGTCCTAGAAGCTGTCAGTCTGCAGTGCAAGTTTTATTTCAGTACAAACACACATATACAAAATTATTTTAGAGCTAAGTGTCTCCCTTCGGTGGGCTCAGCCAGCTCTCAGTTCCTGCACTGTTTCTGAAACGACGTTGCCACCGTCTGGACAAACCCTTAAGTGCCAGCTATTACTGGATGTGCAAGTATGTATGGATCTAGATAGAAAATCCCTACGTGAAAAAAAAAAACTAATCACAAATGAAAACTAAAAATGCACCACTCCCTCAATACACTTATTTCCATATCCAAAATAGTTAAGTCTTTTAAAATATGGTTTTGTATTCATCAAAAATCAAATTATGTGTTTCCTTAGTATCTTAACATTAGACATGTAAAAACTAAACCGAGTTTAATAGCTTTCCACCAACACTTGATAAAACTAGCTTGCAAAATTTTTATTATTTCTTTATTTACGTTCAGCAATATTTTGTACACTATCTGTAATATTAGATAATCAGTTTACACATGCTTCATACAACCAGAATCAGTTTCTGCTTCTTCCTCCAACTTCACTCCTGCTAGTCAGAATGTGACATTGAGTCAAAAGAAACCAAAACAAACCAACCATAGCTCTAACCTCAGAAAACATTATTTGGAGAGATGTTGTTTCTTCCACTCTGTCCAATTCATGATAAAGCGTTACAGGAATGTTTCAGTGTAGTCTTCAATATAAAATTTTATTTGGAGGCAAATTTTGAAGAAAAGTAGAAATTCTGCTCTACACTTCTGATGCACATTAAGATAACAGGCCACCATGCAAAACAGAAAACAAGCAGCTACAAAAAAAAAAATCACAAAGGATTCCTTTAATCTCAAAAAAAAAGCATTTTTTTTCTAACTGTCATAAAAAATGTATGCATTTCTACTGAAGTCTAGATTCAATAAGATTTAGGACATATTACATGTTTCATGCAATTGAACACTCTATCGTTTCTTAGTTGCACATTTCTGGTTGTTTTTTTTCTGAGAAAGGAGTTCACAAGATACAAGCCGTTTATGCAAACATGAATGATTGCACTCAATTATTAGCAACAAAATTCATGGCTGAAACTTGGTAATGACGCTTTTGTTTTAGATGGCATTTTTAAGAGTGCTGAGAAACATGTTTAGTATAGCAGCTTCCTTCTTAAAGCACATATCACAGGCTCAGGTCACATGGCCTTCTTTAATCCAGCATTTATGCAATATATAAAAACCTATTAAGTGCGTAAAACTATATAAAAACATAAATAAAATATAGAGTGTTTTCGGCTTTTTCCAGCTGCTCCTGGTAAGCTGCAGCTCCAAATCAAGACAAATGGGAGTCTACTCTTTCCCCAAAGCAAACCTGAAAACTTAAGCTATGCTTTTAGCACTGATAAATAATCTTCTAAATGAACTACACTCTTGTTGCTGATGTACTGTTCTTTTAAAAACTTGCATATTTTGGTATTTCACAGTGCACATTTTAACTCTTAAGCTTTGCAACAAATGAAAGTACAAATGAAGGTATTGAAAAAGTTTACATATAAGCTGCTCATTAATCAGCCTTTCGAAAAGATGAAAAACATGTATCAGTTCTTAAACATTCAGTGCCTCTTATCTTCCTGCATTTTTTTAATAAATTGTTTTTTAAGAGTCTTTATAAATTATTTTTAATTGAAAATGGAATAAGCTATCACTCGTAAGATATATTTAGAGGCAACAAATACATAAACTGTATGAGGAATTTGTTTTGCAATTTAAAAAGATATGGACATTTAAAGTATCACCCCATGTTCTGAAGCAAGAACAATTCATCATGTAGCAAAGTTATGGCAATGTTCTGATAGTATAAGCAGAGAAAAATAAAGGCATTGCATTGATAAATCTAGTCTGTTTAGTGAAATACTTGTCTGAGATATTGAAATGAGTCATCAATCACCACTACCCAACTGTCTCTTCCCATCTTCTATCACACCCAGTTTCAGGACTGGCAACTGAAGAGTCATCTAAGAGTTAATGAGTTATGCCTGATGTTCCTCTCATGACAAGCATGGTGTAGTTGCACTATTTAATCACTGTCATTGCTTTAATGTAATCCTGTAAAAAAATATCATTTGCAGAATATTATTAAATAGAGAGTCATCTTCTCTTCCATAATGCTTTTGCCTCACCACAGTATTGAAGGTTTGACTTGACTTCAAAGAAATGACTTCCTGAAATCCCTGATAAGCATTAAACAACATACCTTCAGCCTCACCAGGTCTGAAGTTCTATGTTTTCTGAAAACTAACTACTCTAATCCTGAAAAAGGAACACAAAAGAATTCATAGTCTTTCCTCTCTGTACTGTAACTTCTTTTCTATTTCTAGTAATTACTTTCTTCACTGAATCTACTAACTTCTTATTCTTACAATCTAGGGACTTTCAATACCCACTTTGTCTCTCTCAAAGAATTAATGCAACCAGACTCAAATAGTTCTGTTTTATATTTTCTTCCTCTTCCTCTCCAAACTGCTAAACCTTTCTATACTCACCCAGGAGGACTATGACTCCTTTGCAAGGTCATATGTTTTAGACGCATTTAAGGCAAAACACCGGATAAAACCAGCAGCTTTGCACATCTCTGACAGCTGCTTAAATCTCCACAATGATTCCCTACATCACAATAAAATGCATCCAAGTTGCTAGCTCTTCTTCTAATAACCTAGTTATTCAGAGACAGCCAAAATCAGGAATGCAAGATAGCTTTCCCCTGACTACAAACAGGCAAAAGTGGTCGCAGGGTACAATTGCTACATTTTGAGTTTGATCTGGACATCCCAGTGTTTAGGAAATTTCTGAGACCGTGTCTACAGTAGTGACTTGATTCAAAGCAAGAGTGGCTTTGTAGTGAATCCTATGCTGCCTCTGAGATCCAAATCAGCATGTGGCAAACAAAGCAGTTTGTGTGCACAGTCTGCTTTGAAAAAAAAATAAATTAAAAATCCTCATTTATAGAACATTTCAAAAATTAATAGGATATTAGATGCCAAAGCAACGTGAAAGCCACATCTGCAACACTTACGTAACACTCTTAGCTTTTTAAGATCTTCAAACTAGTGTTGCAGATGTTCGGTCCTGGGAAACGGACTAAATTTAATCTGAAGTAAACTCTCTGAATCACATACGATGGAGGTGTGAGGAAACTCAACATCAATCACTGGGATCCATTGGTCTCCTCCTCCTTACTAATGTAGACAAGGCATGAAGGTCCAAGAGTGTCCTGGACTCTGCACTGAGCATAGGAGAGAGCAATTCACAACAGAGAAAAGCTAAATGTCATTTCTTTGCATTGTATGCTCCATGTTTCACTATTCTAAACTTCACCAAGGATCACAGCATGCCAAAAGAAAGTTGTCAGCCAGCTTTTGCTTGAAGCACAGAAAGGAATAAATATTACCTACGTCATGCATTCTCACCTGTAGCTTAAGATGGGAATCTCCCTGCTGATTTGCAACAAAGCCCAGCCTGGCCTGGGCTAAGACAAAAGAGGAAGCAGCACCTATCTGTTCTGCACTCTCATTCTGCAAGACCTGATTTGCTTGAGTATAGTACAAAGGGATAAAGCACATCCCTCTAGCACTGTGCTAGAGCTACTCAGTCCTCCCCAGATCCGGAGAACAGCAAAGCATGGTGCAGACACAATGCAGGGAACTTGCAATGGAACCTGCTGTACACAAAGCATCTCCACAAGGTTTCCTCTACAATTCATTTTCCTTCCAGTGCTGTTCCCATCCCGCACTTCTCTGTATGGCTAGGACACAGGGAAATATATGAATTATATATGCTGCAGGTTTTCCTAATGTACAAGAAATAATGCTCTGCAACACTTAAAAAAGAGAGCATTGCTTCTGCACTTGAAAATTCCTAATTTCTTTTAAAACTGAGCTTCAGAAATTTTCTGCATGTGTGCATTTTAGTTTCTATAAACTAAAATCAATTTCCTTCTCAATGCTGTATCTTTAAACTTATTGCTAAGCTTTGGAAGTCTGCAAGTCCTGGAGTGAGCCGGTTGTAGGTAGATGTGAGCAGCACAGGATGGTCTTTAAGAAAAGTTGTTAGTTTTGAGCAAGTTAGTTACCAACACGCAAGGCAGTGGATGTAACCACCTGTAATCCCTTCCCTAGTGACAAAATTAAACTGACTTATGCTCAGCCACAAGGTAATACAAACCTAAGGGAGGACTGGCACACTTTCCCGCTCTGGAATACATTAAACCTAGTACCTTTTCTCTGCTGACACCACAAGGATTGCCATCAACAGAAGCAAAACAAAAATACTACTTGAAATGACTCATCAGTGAGTGGGGAAACAAAATGGATATAGAATTTCCTACATCCAAGTAACTCAAAGCAACAAAGCACTGTCGCAAGAGACTGGCTACATTCAGGGAAGACTACATCTTAAAAAAATAAAAATAAAGACTCACGAGGAAGTCTGTTTCGCAAGGAAAGTGGATAATGGTCCCTAAGTTGGAAATGCAGGGAGTAAATGGGTATCCACATTAAGAGAACACAGAAATGAAATTTATAACAGTACTAATATGACACAGATTGACCTGCAAATACAATAAAAATACTTTCAGTCAAATCACTAATAAAAACTTTGAATAGTTCTGAACTTCGACAGACAGCTTGCAGATCCTTCTAGGTACTTCCCTCCAGCTGACAAGATAACACTTCTGACTATTCCAAGAACAGTTTCCAACCTCCTATGAACCCATGTAGCAAATTCATAATTCACAGCCTTAGATGCTTTTTAGATCTTTTTGCATGCAAAATTTAAGTATTGTCCACTCAGAAGATGATCTTGATAAGAACCTAACTTGTCAAACCAAATCTTCAACTTAAGTCTTAACTCACTACCTTGTGAATACACTCACAAGTTACCCCTTTTTCTTTTATTTTTCCAGCAGTCATGTCAGTTAACCTGATACACAAAGGTTTTTTGTCTTTTGAGGTCACTAAAGCCTCTTGATTTAGCCAAGTGAATTTGTCACTATACAACTTAGTCTTCATCCATATTAGGGTAATTTGTACTTGTGCCTTTAACAGTTGGAAGAGGTACAGATATGAATTGTCGTACATATCTTTTAATTTATCCTTCTTAGACATTCACGGGATTGCTCCTATGTGTTTTCTGAATTTACTGAATTCTGCTTTCCTGAAGTAAGCTGTTTTCATTCTACTTATTTCCCTCCTTCCTTAACAATTGTTACATCCCACATCTCATGATCAAGTGTGTCTGACTGTAACAGTGAGTTCCGTCAATTAATACAACATAGAACAAATAAATGGAATAAAAAACAAGTTTGAACACTTTGATGAAAAAGTTTCACCATGGATTTCTTCTTTATGTGGGGAAGTCTTCCTTACATCTCTCAGAGTTCATTCATTCTGCTGATGTTGAGGGATTAGGTTTTCTTACATTGTCTAAACCCACAGTGAGTACACAGCATCAAATACTCGTCAATACATTAAACAGAAAACAATTTTCAAAAGCAGTATTTTCACATAGAATTCTAGTAGTGGTATTTTTCATATGCACTCTCCTGTTCTCTAGTTACAGGAAAAAAAAGGAGAAGAATTAACTGACTTGAACACACTTATGGAAGTTGTGGCACCATTTCTCAGTATCTCAAATTTCCAGTTTGTAAAGTTAAATTACCATAACCTTTCCCTTACTTTCATTCCAAAGACATAAGACAAGCTTGGGAAGAGTGCACAAAATATTAGCCCATTGCCAGGTATTTTTTTTTCTTACTCTGCTTTTTAACATTTTGTTTAAACACATTGTTTTTCCCAGATAATACGCATTTGACTGAATTATATCAGAGGAATTAAAAGGTTTAATAAGAAACTACTAGAATGCAGAGAAAAAGTGAGATGAATATGGTTAGAAAGTAACAGAGACTTTGTAAAAGTTCTAGCTCTTCACTTTCAAGACATCTTGTATGACCTCATACTACCTAATACCTCATTCTCTTCATTCCACTTGTATGTAAGTTCTAGATTGCAATTTGTTCTTCATCAATTCAATTTAATCCATCTTTCTATTAAAGTTTTCAAATAAATGACAGCGAAAAGTTAAGAGCAGTGAGAAAAAAATAAGATCTCTCCCTTTTGGTGGCAGTAAGACATTGCATCAGGGGAAGCTCGTGGTAAAGAATTTTCAAGTATCAAGACAAAGACAGACAAGTGGGAGAATGAGAGAGGAAAACCCAGTAAGAGGAGTACTGATAATTCAGTAGAGCTGCACTGCGTCATCTGCATCACTAAAATACACACAATGTGCAAGAGCCTTCAAATTTACGGAAGTGCTGAGAGATGGAAATGCAGAGCATTTAAAAGCCAGCCCTCCCCAATCAAAGCCAAACCAGTACAACTTCACCTCTGAAGCGTTACACTCAGTATTCCTACAGCTCACCTCAAGAAAGACTGTGACACGTAAAGGCTACCATGATGTGTTCTTACATACTACTATTTCCTTACTAACTTAAAAAAGCTCTTACATTATGTTCCTGTTGAGTTCAAAAGCTACGTCCCACCTCACCTGCCCTCCTGCTGGCACTACAACTACTATATAATGAAGTTCTAAACACAGAGATTAGTCTTAAAGTTTCAGCTGAGGGCTTTCCCCGTGAAAGGCATACCAGCATAACTTTAAGTATCGAGAAAAAGACTGCCAGTATTTCTGATAAATCAAGTCATTTCTACTGGTAAACAAGGAATGGCATTGCAGTAATCACACACAAGAAATCTGACTGTAGTTTTTACTGCTTCCTATATGCTAAAAGACACAACCTCTTGTATACACNAGGGGATATTTTCTCCTCTGAATTTGTCTCAAACTGGGACAACCTCAAAGTCACCATGAGCCCCAACATTGAGAACAAAAGCTGAAAGCAAGAGGCAGACAGCCTGGAAGTCTTACACCATCTTATTAATCCAGAGGATTGTGGGGACTGGAGCATCTCTCTTACAAGGAAAGGTTGAAAGAGCTGGGACTATTTAGGCTGGAGAAGAGATGACTGAGAGGTCTTATCAGTGTCTATAAATACCTAAAGGGTGGGTGCAAGAAAGATGGAGTCTCTTTTCTGTGGAGCCCAGTAATAGGACAAGAAAAAACAGATATAAGCTAGAACATAGAAGGTTCCATCTCAACATGAGGAGAAATTTCTTTACTATGCAGGTGACGGAGCCTCAGAATAGGCTGCCCAGGGAGGTTGTGGAGTCTCCTCCTCTGGAGATACTCAAAACCCACGTGGATGCAATCCCATGTAATGAGCTCCAGGCAAACCTGCTTTGGTGGGGATATTGGACAAGATGATCTCTAGAGGTCCCTTCCAACTTCGATGATTCTATGAAAGATACACTGCTGACAAAAGGGTGTTCATGTCCTCTTTCCAGACACTTTTTTGGGCAGATCTGCTTTAAGTTACTGTCAGTTGTTCAAAAGTTGCACAGCAGAGCAGGTCAAGAGAACTAGTCTGATGGCAAAATAACTCCAGAACACCACATGTTTCTATAGACAAGGTTTGTGCTTCCTGCCTCTCCTCCTGTGCAGTTAGTGACTGCACAGCTTCTCCTTGTAGTTTAGTTTGAAGAATATTAAGTAGAAAGTATCCACAGCCTGGGAGTGCTCCAGTCGATGGGGTCATACAAAACATAGGGTGTAGAACAAGAAGAGAAGCGTGTGCAGGGACAAGGAACAGGACGGTAAAATATAAAAAGCTGCACCTTTTCGTTCATTTAGAAGTTGCTCTTTTTATGCAGCTGGGCAGCTGCAGCCAGACTGCTGCCTGACTGCTCTACAGCAACACAGTCACCAGCCACCTATGTGTACTTAAGCCACATTCAGGGAAGTTGCTTTCAGTAAATTATACATAGCTGTGCAACATAAGCATACCATCTGTAGAGAATGATGTGAGGACACGTTACAAGACCACCCATGCTGCTGGAACACAGGCAGAAATCTAGAAAACTTATCTTTCTCCAGTTGTGCAGTGAACTCACCTACAGGAACTAATTTGAAAACATATACAGACGTGCTCTGAATTACCAAGAGGAGTCAATTTCTTTATTGCTGCCTACCTACAGAATGACGGCTACGTCCTAAAAGTCCTTCCACGACTGGCGTTAGGTCTTTTTCTCGTATTAGAACACTAGTCCGAGGAGAACGTCTTTGTCGAAGCGAGTCCCGCACAACGAGCCCACCACTTCTTTCGGTTCCCTCAGCACCTGCCCCCCTCCCCTTCATTCAGAAGCCCCTCTTTCCTAGTGGCTGGGCAGCAGCTGCCAAACCGCCCTGCTGACAGCTGGCAGTCACTGACCAAGCAGGGCCGCGCTCCGCTGGGCTCGGCGCTCGCCGCCCGTAGCTCGGGGCGAGGTGGGGGGGGGTCCTCCGGGGCGGCGGCAG
>VWZK01018539.1:0-13809 GCA_013396935.1 Baryphthengus martii | reverse complement strand
GGTGCGGGGGGACGGAGCGGAGGAGGCGGGAGCCTGCGGGGTCGGCGTGGGCTCCCGACAGAGGCTGTCGCCTGTCTGCCGTGCCTTCTCTCCGGGTTTTTGTGTGACGTATGTGATTTATCAGCCCTGGGGTGGGATGAGGAATGATGTTTGGGTCGGCTGAGTAGGCGCAGGGCAGTAAACCGTCCCTCAGTACTGCTGCCCTGGCTGTCTTAGCGGTCTCACCGGGTGTTGGCACCTACATGCGGCTGTGCTCTGCCTTGTGAAGAAACAAGGTTTACCTGTTGCTGTGTGCCCGCGTCAGTTTGTCCTCTCTCCGACCAAACTTTGCCTGTTATCAGATTCCCAACAGCTTTTGTGGAAAGTGATGGTTGCATAGCGAGAGATTAATATTCTTGCTAAAGAATATAGTGTTATAATATCTGTTCATTTTCAGAGAGTCAGTTTTGCAGCTGTATTTCGAGATAAATCCAGTAAAGCTAACTTCATGTCAGTGACACGATTTCAGCAGCAGGAAGGATTTGCTGGGATAATTTACAGCTTTTAGAGCTGTTTCCTCGTAAAAAGGGTCTGTTTAAAATTGAAATTAGTTTTGGCGATTCGGAAAGCTCCTTACTGTATTTGTTTTGACAATGCAATTATGTGCTTTCTGTGCCCTTAGCACTTATGTAGCATTCGGTGTTAAGGATTGAAGCACAGTGGACAGAATTTGTGTGACTTGGACAAATATCTGCGTAACAGTTCTCTTCCTAAACATTTTAATTTTGACTTAAAAAACAAATGCAATATAGCCTTCAGTAGGTTGTATTTACAGCTGCATTTTCAGGTCATATGTAGTGAAACATTTCGTTAGGGGGATGTATTGCTTCATTAAAATTCAATCTTGAAGTCAATAGTTTTAAATTAGTTATCTTGTATATGCCAAAATTCTTATTCTGTGTGAATTTTTACGTAATTATGTTTCACAGCTTTTAGAAGAGCTTAAATGACTTCCAGCTTTTGAAGCATGCCTGCGAGCATGCTGCTGATGGTGTACCCATAGCAGCCTAAGCTTCTCACATCTTGATTTTTGTCACTCAAGCAGAAGCTAAGGAGAGGCACTCTGCCTTGTAGCTTTTCAGTTACCTGCTTAGTTACAGTTTTTGTTGATAGCAGTTTTTACAAAATAGTGTTGCAGGAGGCTCTGATCATCTTACAAGGCTAATTTTGTATCAGGTACGATGGTTTAAGGAAGCAGAATCTGTCTTTTTTTCACTATGTAATACTAGCATATGTGAAGATACAGGCTACTACTAAGTTGTACAAGATACTGTTTGCAGCTCAGAAAAGGTTGTCTTGGAAGTTTCATCACGTGGATAGTATAGTTTTTATTTAGTGTTACAGAAGGCACAACGCACAAACATTGTCTCCTTAAAGAAAATACCGTAATTTGTTTAACTAGATGAATCTGTCCACTAGGTGTCCGTAGCTCCAAGCTGATTGAAGTTTGGAAGAATGGTACAAGAGGAAGCTTGGAAAGTAATTAATATTTGTTGCAACTACAGCAACTGTTTCTTAATGTTTCTTTTGCTCAATGTTTCAAGTTACACTCTGTTTTTTCTTCCATATGTTGACTCCAAATGCAATTTTGCTGTTTCTTGGAGCCTAGTTTGTGTATTTACTTCTCTTTTACCTTCAGCATAAGAGCATAAAGGATAAACAACTTTTTCATGATAACTTCACAGGTCTTATCACCAGCCCTGTATCTAGTTTTGCAAAAAAATAAGAAGGATAGGTTAAATGCATTGAGGAAGCACGGAACTACGATTTAAGCAGTTTAGAGCGATACAGTAACATTCTACAATTCTGTTTTTCTTGTTGATATCTTTTTTTTTTAATCTTTTTTTTTTTTTTTTTAAAAGGGTTCTAAATTTGGAATTAAATAAAGATAGAGATGTGGAAAGAATACACGGGAGTGGTATCAACACCCTCGATATTGAGCCTGTTGAGGGAAGATAGTAAGTATATACTTTTGTTGCTAAAAATATATGTGAGTACTTCCCTGTGTTTTGGTACTATGGATTTATTTTCTTGGTAAACACTCAGTTATGTTGAGCATGTTGAGATCTTGAGTTTTGTAACTTATGTGCTTTATTCATGCTTCCAGCATGTTATCCGGTGGATGTGATGGTGTTATTGTAATTTATGACCTTGAAAACTTGAGCAGAAAACCAAGTTACACATGTAAAGCACTTTGTACTGTGGGAAGGTAGGTACTCAAAAATTCTTTTAAAAGCTCATAGTGGTCTCTTTTGTGTGACTAGCATTAAACTCATGAATTACTGTGTGTTCTTGTTTCTCGGATAAAAAGACTGTAGAAAATAGTGCCAGAAATCTTTGAAGGCTAACATGATGCGTTATGGTTTTTCGCATGCAAAATAAAAAGCAGGAAATTTTGTGAGGATTTCTGTGATTTATGAAGTAGCAGGACCTCATTGTTCCTTCTTGATTTGTCTAACAGTTATGATATATGTACTTTTACAAAAACTAAAGCATAGAGGCTTCTGTTGCTGCAGACTCTAGAAAGAAAAGAAAAAAAAAAAGAGAGAATTAGTACTCCAGACACATGTTTTAAAAGTAGGAGGAAAAAAAAAAAAAGAAAAAAAAATAGAAACCACAACCCTCTTTCAGGTCACAGTTCCTCACCAGTGTATTTTCTTATGGTTTCATGTTTGAAAGTTGCTGACTGTACCAGTAAGTACAAGAAAGTAGTTTTGGTACTGTTGTACAAATATTCTTTGTATCCCTCAAATACAGATCATATGTGTGTCTTTGAATAAATATGTTTTAAGCAAAAGGAAAATTATCTTTCCATGACTTGATTCATCTGATCAGAAAAAAATCTAATACAGATTTTAATACAGATGTTGCTGGTTTTATTTTCCCTCTCCCTTCTCCCAGCTTTACTAATAAGTATTTTAAGTTCACCAGGTGTTCACCAGATACAGAAATAATTAATACAGACCTTCTTAAGAACATGTTTGAATGAAGACAGATGTGCTAGTGACAAAATATGGGACATCCTTTTCTGAAGAATAGGGTACTGTTATGCTGTGTGTAATCTATGTAAAGACTCAAAGCCTTTATTGATTTGTTAGGCTTTCCCTGCAGGCATTATAAATTGGTCCATTGTAAGCGTTAAGTCTAGCAAAAGCTGGTTTTTCGTTGTATTTAGATAGTAAGGTTATCTAGTAGGTAAGGACTCTCACCTGAGACTCATAATAGGGTATATCCTACTGTGTAGAAGATTAGTAGCTTGATTTTTGCCCAGTCTTCAAATTATTTGAGATCTAAGACTTTCATGCAGAAGATCAACTAGCACAGAATAGATTTGTTAACAATAAAAGGCCTAAATGGTTTCTTATACCATAAGAAAGAAAAAAGAGTAATAGAACGTGCATCAAAACAAATGTATAAGAGCAGAATCTGCTGCAAGCAAGCTGCATTTGGGAAGTGTTGAACAAAATTTCTTGAACAGAATTAATTGAAATTGTAATTAAGAACAAGTAATGACTATGCATCCCCAAATCTCAGACCTGAAATTAATTTTGAAACAAATTCAGCAAACTGAAGGAATATGTGCTGAGGAGACACAGCATAAAAACGGGCAAATGTGCTGAAATCATGCCATCGTTAAATTCATTTAGGTCAGCAGAAATATCCCATACTTGAAAATTCTGTTTATGAGCATAGTTAGTTGGTAGTCTGTTTCCTGATTAGGTGTTAATTTACATAGATGCATATTTTAGTTCTTTTTGTTTAAGGAGAGGCATCAATCGTAGTAACAGAATCTGATTTTGTGTGACACGATGTTCTAAATAATAAAAGTGACCATAATAGGTTTTTTGCCTCTATTTATTCCCAGGTAGCTTCCTAGGATGTTTTAAATACTTATTGTAGCTAATTAACTACAGATACAGCTTCAGATATTGGAGTATTATTAATGCATTAATCATAAATTAATTTATAATTACCAGTAAGAAACACTTCTGACTACTTGGCTTCTACCTTTGAAGCATAGGATAATGGCATATTACAAAAGTTTACATGTGTTCCAAATTTGCAGGAGACAATGCAACTCTGGTCTTAGAGTTGCTTAAAGAATAAGCTCTTGGTAGAGGCGCTTTGAACCTTTTTCTCAACAGACTCTGAACTGAATGTGCTGTCCAGTAGTTTAGAATATCAGAGGAATAATTCCTGATGGTCGGCTGTCATTTGCCTGCTGTTTCTCATTTGAAATGTAGAGCCACTATTGTAAAAAAGCAAAAAAATTTCCTTGTTCCACTGGGAGTCAACACAGAGAGCTTTATGTGGTTTCACAGGATCCAGACTGTCCTGTGGCAAAAACTGACATTTGAGAGTAACTGAACTATACCAGCTTCTAGATAACATATGACTGATGCTTGTGTGTAAGGTAGTCTCCTCTACTCAAAATCTGTCTAGGAACAATGAATGGCAGTGACCTTACTATCTGTAGAATTAATTTTATATTTTTCTTTGGTAGAAAAGGTAGAGATATTCTGAGTAACGGAGGGAAATACTGCGTATAGAATGAACTGGGAATAACATACAGCCCTGAGACATGAAGCCATGCTGAATGCTCTGTGGCCACTACTAAGTCCAGCCAGATCAAAGATGATTTCCTGCAGAGCTACTCAAGAGTTTAGTTCATTCCTCAGCCCTCTGGATCATGGAAGAATTGATTGCTCTGGTGCAGTGCTGAACACAGTCCCATGTTCTGCACTTGTTTCTTGTAACCGCATCGTTAGTTCCGTGACTTTAGATTTTTCTGCACAATGCGTGCAAATGCCTCTCTGCAGAAGTAAGTTCATGCTTAATCAAGCTTGATTTCCTGGCACTGCAAGTACTGAAGAGTTTTAGCCTGGCCCTCCTGTAGACTAAGTGCACAGTATCTGTTGGTTTTTAGTACTGTGGCAAAGAAACAGACCATTCTAGGGTATGCCTCAGAGATAAGCAACAAAGGCATTATTAAACTGAGCTCAGCAGTTGCTCAATAGCATTTGCTTAAAATTATTAGTGCTGGTTTCAGGCTCTTTCATCTGCACTTTTTAGCTACCCGAATAAACAAGAAAGGGCATGAGCTTAGGTGTATTGCCAGATTTATACAGAATATCTGCACTTACACAATAATATCCTTGCATCGGTTACCATTTTAGAGGCCAGGACACTTGAGAGAACAATGCAAAGAAAAGAGCTGAAGAAATCTTATGGGCCCTTCCCTAGCTGTAGATGAAGCCAGTTGGACTATTTTCGCATTTGTGCTGTGTCAGGATGGGACAGAGTTAACTTTCCTCAGAGTTGCTATTTGTTTTGGATTTGTGACCAGTTTTCATAACACACTGATATTTTAGCTGTTACCGAAGAGTGCTTGCATGGTGTCAAGGCGTTCCCTGTTCCCCATTCTGCCCCCTCAGCAAGTAGGCTAGGGATGAACAAGAGGCTGGCAGGGAACACAGCTGAGACACCTGACCTGAACTTACTGAAGGGGTATGTGATACTCTGTGCCATACAACGTCATATGCAGAAATAAAATGAGGAGAGAGTTTTCCAGGGCTTGCCATTGCTTAAGGTCTGAGTGGACGTCAGTCAGCCTGTGATCAGTGACTGCTTTTGCATCACTTTTTTTTTCCGGTTGTTTTGTTTCCTTTTGCTTACTAAAATATCTTCATCTCAACCCACAAGTTTTCTCACCTTTGCTGTTTGGATTCTCCCTCATCCCACTGCAGGGGTTTCGTGAGTGAGTGGCTGTGGTGATGCTTAGCTGCCTAGGGTTAACCCACGATAGTGTGGTACTTCTGAGCCTGGGAGCATGGTTCTGGGCCCTGAACCTGGATCCACGTGGATCCACTTTAGTTATGAGTGGCTGCGCAGGTATCTGAAATGACCTGCATTGCTCAGAACCTGGCTGGTTGAATCATATGCCAGAGCTGTCAACATTGGCTCTGGTGTCCCCTCTTTTCACCACTGTTAATGTATATTAATTATATTACATTTTGTTACTATGCATAGTTCAGTTGAAAGTTTCATATTGTTCTTCATCTTACATTTCTGAATGTAAAAAAAAAAATTATTCTTTGTAACTTTGTCTGCTACTGTCTGGTGACAGATAGCAGTATACATGAGTTTCCAATAACTATGTAGCTGTAGTTATTAACTGATAATCATGAATTTTTTTAACTGTATATTTGATTGTATTTTTCAGTGGATCCATTTCTAAGACAGTAGGGTTCCATGAGCATGAATGGGTTACAGTGTTGGGCCCTCCCTTTAAACTATCTTTAAACACTAGAATTTAAAAACTTCAAAAGACATTATTTCCTTTTATGCCTCAGACTGAATGTCTTAACTTGAGGTAAGCTACAAATAGCATATTTTGAAAAGGTAAATGATCTGTAGTTTCTTGAAATGCGGGCTCTTCCAAGTAATTAACATGGGTTGGTTGAAAACCAAGGCACCAAAACAATTGGTTCTTCTTGAAAACTCCAGTAAAAATTAAAAAAAAAAAATGTTTAAAATGTTTTCAACTTCTCATCTAATACCAAGACAATTATAAGATGATTATAGAGAGTCTAACCAAATGGAATCTTTTCCTTGATTTTAGGAGCCATCCTGATGTACATAGATTCAGTGTGGAGACAGTCCAGTGGTATCCTCATGACACTGGCATGTTTACATCCAGCTCATTTGATAAAACCTTGAAAATATGGGATACAAATGCTTTACAAGTAAGAGAGCATTTCTACAGCTTTCAGGCTTCTTTGTATACTTGCTATTCATTCCGCATCTGCAGCTCTCAAAGAGCTCAGCAGGACCAAACATCCTGAAGGATGAAAACCTGATGATTGTTAGAACTGTGGGCGCAGCAGCAGGGTGGTGTGGTTCTGGCATTCCTGCACACCTTGGTGTGCAACTGTCTGTTTCTGAAGACCTGGGTGTCCAAACTGTATGAGAGCTTGGAACTCTTGGGACAATTCCTTTCTACCTTTGCTGTGAACAGGAATATAGCCAGTAGATTTAAGCTATGCAAACTTATCAGTCAAGGACTGGTCTGAAGTTCATTCCTGGGACTTCGTTGAGCGTAGCGGTAGTGTACAGCTGTGCTAATTACTTTTAGAAACCAAGGCCTAAAATACTGCTTCTGAAGGACTGTTGGTCTTGGCATTCAGAGTCATTAGGTCCAAAATTCTGCTGTTGTACGTACTACATAGACACCGTTTCTAGAAATCGGTGGAGAATGAGAGAAGCCATTAGAAAAATACTGACCAATGTAGCTGGTACTATTTAATCAAACAGATACTGTAGGATTTTAGGTTGCTTTGACTCACTAATCTTCGCATCTAGTTGTTGAACTCTGAATTTGTGACTGCAGTTCATTCTGTTTCTGGTGTGAACGTATCAATGAATTTCTACTGATCCTATTTGAATGTTGTTTCACGCATAGTGAAAGAATTTTTAAAAAGTAAGGGGTCTGTCATCCTAGGGACAGAATAGAAAATAAATTTTCATATCTTTTTTTATGAGATTTGGGGTTGTGGTCACAGTTACTAAATCTTCTCTTAAAGGCAAAGTTCAATTCACTTTCCAGGTAGTTCTGTGAGCATCACTTAACAGACAGTGTACATGTGAAGGTTATCAGTTGACCTGTTCTGCCACCAAATAGTGTATTTGAAAACACTGACAACTTTGTTTTAAGGGGTTTTTCTATGTAAACAATATTTTAGAATGAAACAACAAAATCAATTGTACCTGAAAGTAAGTGTATGGATTATTAAAGCACATATTATATTTCATTAATTTTTAAAACTCTCAAGGGAGCTAATTATTTTGTAGGGTTTGGGTTGGTTGGGCTTGGTGTTTTTGAGGAATTGAAGGTAGTGTGTGATGTTTGTGAATGACAATGATAATTCATCGACAATTGTCAAATGATAAATTTAGTTCAAGTCTTTCCTGTTGACTTCTACCTGCACTACCATAACCTTGTTTTCTGTTCTGGTTTTTTTTTTGCTAGCTTTTTAAATTTTTGGTATTTTTTTTATAATTTCCATTCATGCTTCTGATTAGCCAATTTGCTTTGTCTTTCATTTGGGTCGTCTCTGAGCTCTGGCATAATTGTTCTAGTTTTGGAAACAGACTTACTTTGTAATGTTTGCGTGGTCTGGTTTCTAATCAGGAGAGTTATTGTTAATATTTAAATAGTAATATTTGTATTGGTCTTATTTGTAGCTGTTAATTGAAAAATGCTTAATAATGAGGATTTACATTCTGATAACATATTTACACTGTGATTAATTTAATTTTTTTGTTATCAGCCTGCAGATGTATTTCACTTCGAGGGAACTGTCTATAGCCATCACATGTCTCCAGTTGCTACAAACCATTGTTTAGTAGCAGGTATGTATGAGTATTTAAGAAATGGCCTACGTATTTTGGAGTTATAGTAAAAAGCAAGTAGTACTCAGTAGGGGTTTTTTCCCTCCTGTGTCTTATTTTTACATGATTTTGATCTTCATGAGACATGAGGCCATTGCTAAACTAAAATATTAGGAGTTAGTGAGATGATGACGATGACAACATCACATTTGTTCTTCTAAAATAATGCATCAATCAATTTTCCGTCTAGATAAAAATTCCTAACTATAATTAGATTACCTTTGTTTATATAGATTAGCATTTGAAGGTTATCAGATCCAAACATGGTAAATTTTGTAAATAGAGGTGTGTGTGTATTGCTTGCATGTACACAATTTAACTGTTTTAGCAAAAAAATCAGTATTTGAAGAGGAGATGTTTTTAAGTTTCATAAGTACTATCCTGTTTAGGTCTAGTTTTTAAATCTTCTTTGTTAAATGGTAAATCTACTTGGACTAAAAATGTAAATTTATTAATAGAACACATTGCTCTGACTAAATGACCTGTTATTCAGCTAACGTTTTCCTTCTGTTTCTTTGTCATTGCTAAGATTTTGTTGTTCTCTCAAATGCTGGGGCATTTTTTTAGCTGTCTTTGTTTCTCTTGTTACAGTTGGTACCAGAAGCCCCAAAGTACAGCTCTGTGACTTGAAGTCTGGATCCTCTTCTCACATTCTGCAGGGTACTTTTTAGTCTGAAACATAAATGTTAAACAATAACTACTTTGAGTAAAACAAGTCCTGTAAAGAAACACTGTATACAATGTATTCTTTGTAAGTAACATGACTAATTTATTTATTGCCAGTTGTGAAAGTTACACAGCGGCGAAAGGTTCTTCTGGGTGTTAGTCTAGTGGTAATGAATTGGAGAATGCAAATATTAGTTAATGAACAGTTATTACAGATGTTTGGACATGTGCATGATCTAATCAATAGTAATTACTATTTATTACATGATTCAATATGGGGTATTGTTTGCCCCATAACAAACCAAACAACCCAACAAAAAACTCAAAACAACCCAATAGCGAAACAAAAAACCCTTCACTATTTTAAACAAAGTATCCTGTGAACATGCTTGCATGGATTTGTTTAGTAGTTTCTCTTATAGATGAGATGCTACTTGCTATAGAAGTGTGGTATCTAATCCTTTACATTTATCTAATTCAGTAAACAGAGGGATTTATTGTTACATAATCCATTACGTTTTCTACTTAATGAGAATTTACCCTTAGTGTTTCTTTTCTAATGTTTACTTTTTGGAGTATGAGTATATATACACATGCTCAAGGAAAGGCAATTACAAGGTAAATCTTAATGCTTCAAATCAGCGGAGTAAGAGCCTGATCTGATCTAGAAACTGTGGAGAGGTATTAGCTCAGACACAGCAATGTGCAAATGCAGCTCTACGTCTTCCCTGGCCAGCTCAAGTCTGAAAGCAGACTAGGTGCTTTCATGTGATGCAGCTTAACCTGTTAAGCTCTTCTGAACCGATTCAGTCACAGTGGGTATCTGAATGTTCTGTTTCTAGAACTGAGAGCACCAGAGAGTGCAGACACAAAACTAGTTCTCTAGAGAAACAGTTTGGTTTCAGTAGGACTTCTTAATTTTGACATGAGTTAGTGCTTTCCAGGCACAGCAAGCTGGTTTTGTCTTTGTATACAGCCGCGTAGTTAGCTCGAGTGCAGTATCAGAGGAACAAGAGGAAGTAGATTATGTCCTCCACTAAATAAAATCTAATCCTTTTTTACAGAACTTGAAGCACTCAGTGTCTTGAAAAATAAGTATGAATTTTTTTTCACGTAAGCTAACTCTAGCAGCTGAGCTGGAGCTAAATGCTTGGCTGTAGTTTACCAAATAGGTGTGTAGCCTTGAGTTGTCCAACTATATCCTGTAGTACCTGTATTATGGAGATTTTTTTTTTTTTTTCCCATTATCATGGGCATCACAGCAATTTGATTACTTCAGGTAACGGAAAACCAGCTACTGGAAGACATACTAGAAACAAGGTGGTTCACATAGCTCAAAACTGCTTTAACAAAAGTGTATTTATATAAATTAGTTTATTATTCTGCAATGTGTTTCTATTATTATATGAAGCATGATTGCAGTTATTTGCATTTAGGACACCTTACACTTCCTTTACAAGTTTTAAAGTTTGTGTACATATGTATTACTTGCCACTAAGCTGCGTTGGGTATGTCATTGCTAAGAAGACATTTATCTTAATATTTCAGGCCTAATTAGGGAAAAAAAAATCCAGATTCAGGACAGGAGTATTTGAGGATAAGCTGCATGAAGTTTTAATCTTAAGTATGTAAGGCAAAAGTATTTTTAATTAAACATTTTGAAAGGATTTGAAGAAAAACAAATTGAAAGTTCCTTCTGCGTATGAGAAAACCAGTGGTAACACAGAATTTAGCAACAGTAAACTCAGTAGCTGTGACTGTACTATAATTTAGATAAACTCCTTGTTATTATAAAAAGTTATACACATGTAAATACTCCATGTATCACTGCAATCCTGCTCAAGCAAGAGGAAGAAAGAGAAATAACCCATAGCCCAAAATAATATATTTTCACGATATTCAAATTCATGTTACAATTTAGATTATTCTTCTGGATTGGTGGATCCTATGGAACTGAGTATTTACTTTTTTGCTTTTATTTACTCAGAATGATGTGTATAAGAGTATTTTTTTATATATAATTTTTAGGTCACAGGCAAGAAGTACTGGCAGTGTCTTGGTCCCCACGTAACGAATATGTTTTAGCAACAGCAAGGTAGGGATGTGGCTGAACTATTATATGCACTACAATGTATGATGGTAGAATTTTACATATTCAGCATGCATGTTCTTTACAATTCAAATGAGCTTTTGAAGTTAATCTTCATCATTTACTTTAAGCAGTTCACAATTTTGTAGATCTCGCCTAGAAAAACGAAGTCTGAAGAGCCATCTAAGTGATGCTTATTTTATAGGAAGATTGTATGGAATTTTGAAATAGTAATTGTATTTAAAGATATAGCAAAATGATACAGCATTATAGTGATACGTACTTTTTATTGTTTGTTAGTGTGTGTACACACTGATGATCTGTTTTATAACAAAGTAAAACCTGTTTAGCTCAAAATATCAAACTAGTTAATCATGCTCAGTTGTGTCAGAGTGTAATTTGGATGTCTTAGCTTGATGGGTAATAACTTTCCAAGTAATTCAGTGAGTATGGATTGGATATTGATACTCAAGGCCTCTTGACTTTCCTGTAACTTTTACGTATGTTACCTGTTGATTATACTATGACATTTCTTTCCTCAGTTTCATGGTTGGCGTATTTTTTCTTTTGGATTGCTGAGGGGAAGGGCCGTTTCATAAGTTGAGAATGCAATTGAATAAATTGATACCAAAACTGCATACCTCGTCTTCTGATGCCAAGCTTCTGAAAGGCTCAGCCTAGTTGGGAAAATTTCTAACCTTGTGATTTGTTTGTTTTAGCAAAAGAAAAATTGTTTCCTTGTTTTTCTGTCACAGAAATAGTAACGAATTTTGTTTATTAAATATTGACTTACTGACAACTTCCAAAACACTTTGCTCCAAAGTCATGTAACTATAAACTGGATCTGCCTGTGTTGTCATGTTGCCTTAGGCTAACTGCATGTTAAGCATGTTTCTTATAGCACTGTTGTAGTTAGGTTGCTCGTTTCTAACAACGTAACAGAGTTTTGCTGTCTGCTAAGACAAATGTGGGCAAGAACTGGCAACACCGGAATAATTAAGAGGTAATGAGGAGAAACAGACTGGTACTAATAAAAAAAGAATCTGCATTAGTCTTGCGTATGAGACGTGACTGTTTTCCAAGACAATTGTTTGTTTGCTTGTGATCACTTCAGAAGAAGGAAGATACATTTTGGGGGTTTGTGTGGCTTGCATGTGAAACCTGTTATTTCACATTTCTCTGTGATGCTCGGCTCTTCCATAGTTTTGGCAGGAGATAGGAACAAACGGAGAAGAGACGTGTTTTGGGTGTCTTTCACAGATTTCAGTTTCAGGCACTAGAGGAGGTTCTAAGCTCTTTCTTGCTCATTAGAACTGCCTAGAAAAGATTAGCCAACAGAAACTGCAGCATCAAAAGTGGACAACTGTAGGCTTTTATAGCAAGGAATCTCTTTCTATGCATTTGTTAAGAACATTTCAAGGAACCACCTGCAGTTTGTTGCTCACTTTATAGTCAGCTCAAACCTCAGCAGTATCTCTTCTCTTTGTTTGCAGCGAAGTAATGTGTTGTCAGCATATTTATTTGGAATACCACGTGGATGTTGACAGAACCAACTATCATGGAGGGGAACACAAAAGGAACAAAGTAGTCATTAGCTTTGTCAGGTGCAGAACAGATAAGGAATAACGGTTTTATTTTGGTCAGTTGGTGTACGTACACTACATACATATTCCTGACATTAATGCACTGACCTAACTTGAGAACACACAGAAAAAAAAGTGTATAGTACTTCGGTTGATTGGGTATTTTTTCCAGCTGTAGATGGAAGAGAGGCAGTTGGTTTTGTTCAGGTCATGTGAAAAATTATTTGTTTTGGGGTTGTTTGTTTTTGTAAAAGGACAGCTAAGTTGCTGGGAACAGTCCAGTTTCAATAAATACATCTACACTGGGGAAAGTGCATGGGAAGTGGTCTTTTCTGTGCATTTATCTCCTAGCTATACCTGGGAGTCTTGTGGTGCATGCAGAAGTCTATTACTGGAATGCTCAAACTGAGCTGCCCTTGAAGGTGCCACGTGAATTACACTGCCTACAACGTTGTTGTCTTGAGTATGTAACTAGTACCAGCCGTTATCATTGCTTTTGTTGCTGGCAAAAACACAGTGTGAGCAAAATGTGCGCGTGCAGCTTGGGTAACAGAATGCATCCCAGTAGCCTGAACCTTGGTTTTTCCCTCCTTCTGCCACCCTGGTAACGTAGACAAAACCAGTGAGTTCCTATAGAAGCAGGTTCTCGGTGTTTGTAGCCAACTTCTGCGCCCATCAGTACTTCAGAATAGTTACTGGACCAGGGTGAGTGCCAGATGGGTTTGCTAAACACAGTCATTGAACCAGGGTGCACACAATTTCCCTAATATATGAATTTTTTTTTTTCTTAGTGCTGACAGTAGAGTAAAATTATGGGATGTGAGGAGAGCATCTGGATGTCTGTGTACGTTTGATCAGCACAATGGAGAAAAGTCCAAAGCATCTTCTGAGGCAGGTAATACAGAATGTAACTGGTGGTAACTATATATATATATCTATAGATATATATAGTATATATAATATTGTATCTATATATCTCGT
>VWZK01018536.1:0-62912 GCA_013396935.1 Baryphthengus martii | reverse complement strand
TCCTTCATCCCTGAGGACTGTCTCCCAAGTGGTTCTGTTGAGCAACTACTTGAAGAACTGGAGGTTTGCTTTCCTAAAGTTTAAGGTGCTTACTTTGCTTTTCATCTGTCTTTTACCCCTTAGGACAGTGAACTGAACCAGTGTGTGATCACTGCAGCCCAGGCTTCCTCCACTCTGGATGTCCCTGATGAGTTCGTTTGCATTTGTGACCATCGGGTCCAATATTGCATCCCCTCGGGTAGAGCTGTCTATTTTCTGCTTTAAAAAGTTGTCGTCCAGGCACTCCAGGAATCTCCTGGATTGCCTACAGCTTGCTGTGCTACTTTTCCAGCAGATGTCAGAGTGGTTAAAGCCCCCCCGCAGAATGAGAGCCTGTGAGTTTGATGTTTCCTGGAGCTGGAGTATGAAGGCTTCATCAATAGCCTCCCCTTGATCAGGTGGCCTACAGTAAACACCAACCGCAAGGCTCCCTTCATTGTCATGATCTCCATATTAATGCTGCAGTAGTACCCTTATTATTTGTATTCCTTAAATGGATGCATTTATTAATTGCTTGCATGCTGAACCCTGGTTTAGAACTGGGGAGGAAGGGTTGGATTTTACCAAGTAAAGTTTATAATGAGTAATTATTTCAAAATAAATTTTGAAAAGTAACAGTTATTTGATCCTCAACGACAACATCAATAGCAGAAGTGCCTGACTTGCCAGATGCTCAAATAAATAAATTAACAATCAAACTTACCTCGTTCTTCTAGTAAAAGAATAAGTGCTAATATCATTGCATAGATATTGTCAATTCTTCTTCTATTCCCGTGGGAAACAGGGTGATAGAGGAAAGCTACATCATATGAACATCGCATCCACACTTGAGTAGTGCACAGGAAAGGCATATAAAAGCAGCCTGAATTTGGCTGGAGATGAACTGCTGCTGTTGCAGTTATTGGAGAGAGATGCAATTATCCTACAAAGCAAATGCTCTACTACAATTTCTACTCAATGACTTTAACCAAAAGGACAAAGATGTCCCTTTTAAATATTGCATCGAGCCTATCGCAGGTTCCTCCTTTCTCTTGTTTGCACTGTTGCACTGCAGCTGCAGAACAAGGAAAAGCTGACTTTGTGCTTTGGCTTTTTGGTGAAGTACCACAAAGGACCTTTCTAAAATATTACATCTCTGGGAAAATTCTCCAGAGACTAAGATTTCTCTTTAAACTTAGACATAAAATAAAGTCCTGTGTACACAGGCAAGGAAACCAATGTGTTCTTGCTAATAGCAATGTACACCATGGCACACGTTTGCAGACCAGACAATATCTGTGAAGTCAAAAGCATGACTGAGTTACCCTTTTCTGCCTTTTCTTGGGAAGAAGGAGAGACTGTAGGATTATTCTTCTGATTTATGATTTTATATATTTTGTGTTAAGGTATTTCTCTCTGTCTTTATTTTTTTCTTAATTGAAGTAGCCCAATAGCCTCACACCACAGAGTTACAATTACATATTGCTGCACATAGAGTTACAGGATCCACAGGGAACTCTGCAGCAGTGCCAGGATCCACAAAGAAAACATAAAATACCACAGACTGACTTGGTTAGGAGCACCTTGTGGAAAAAGAGAAGAAACCATTGATGAGATTTACAATTGTGTACCAAACTTGGATACCAATTCCCTTTGCAAACAGCAGGGAATTGAGCATCCCAACCTCTGAGACAAATGTTGCCAGTCCCATCCCATACTTTCCACACTATAAGAGTATCAGCTTGCTCAATACCACATTACCATGAATTGGTGATTGTTCTATTTTAGTATAATGTGATTTTCTAATACCGTAGATTAGGATGCACATTATGAGCAATGAAACTGCTGAACCCTTGGTAGTGGTTTGCACGTTGAATCTCTTATGTTTAATAACAAATTTGCCTCTTATATGATCTAGAGATATCCTCTCTAACTCCAGTGTCTAAAAAGGATTGAGTTCAGACCACCTTTCCCTCTCTGTGGACACTAATTAGGTCTCTTCTCTTGATGCTGCTGTCTATTCTCATTAAATTTGTAGGACTTTAATATTCTTGAGAGTCTTCTCTGACAGATTTGGTTTAAACAGTGACTGACAGACAGCACAACTGCGTAAGCTTTTTATCATTTGGAGACAAGGCTAAAAATATATTCCTGAAAACACATCTTCAGTCCTACCCAAGCTGTGCCTGGAGAATCCAGACTTTGGAGCAGCATCCACAACGTCATCGATCCGATGAGGATAAGAATCAGGCAGTCTAGACTGCGATGACTCCACTTACGCGTCTCCCATTATTTGTTCCATGTTGGCATGGGACAACTCCATGGGAGTTTAGAAGAGCTTTCCATTTACATTGACTTTGACTATATTCCCATTACAAAGCAGACTGCAAAGCACAGCAGTTGCTTTCTTGCTTCTGATGTCATCCATGAAGACAGTGGCATAAGATGCTTCAAAATTGTAATACTTTCAAAGAGTGAAAAGGATGTAGCACATACTGGAATTACTGATGAGGAACACAAGCATCCATGCTGGAATGCGACAAAAACATTTTACAGTCTCTGCAAAACCTGTAGGAAAGAGATCGCTGAAAAGGAAAGTTAGGATTGGCTGAATCGCTGCATATTCTGCTGACAGCTGCTGACAGCTTCAGGAGGGAACCGCACACGGCCGGTGCCAGCGCCGCTGCCAGCGCGCTGCTCCCACAAAAGTTCTCTGTTTGCTAATTTTAGCTCTTCTAAATTACTGCTTACATTAGTGCAAACTTGCCTTCTCCATGGAAGTCTCCAAGTCGCTGCTGCCTGGACCTCTTGGAGTACTGTAAAGCTGCAAATCCAATGGTTAAAAACCCACAAGGAGCATGCAACAGCTTTAAATCAGCACTAGCAGGTGAAAGGTCAGAGAGGGCAGCACAATGAAGTGTGCTGCAGAGACTCACAAGTCAGTTCTCAGGGAGCCACCGAGGAATAGGATGGAGAAAATGATGCTCTACATAAAATTTATAGCAGGCTGTGATGCCCACCAACTCCCTCACCAGCGAACAGGTGCAGGATATATCCGAGTTCACAAGTTTCTGCCATTTCTCCATTTTCTGCCTTTTCTCTATCACCTCAGCAACTTCTTCCAGGCAGCAAATGCTGGTACAATCAACACACAAAAGCCATTTAGCAAAGAGGAGTAATGCTGATCTAATTCTCAGATCGAGGGCTTGGACAGAGCTCAAAAAGCAGAGCGTGGCAAGCGTAGCTCTACGTGAGACAGCTCAAGGGATGGGATCAGGCCTCAGACCCTGCTAGTGCTGCCAGTTGTCGCTCAGTCATGGTGATTTCCTGCATCCTAGCAGTAGGAGTGCGCATGCTGTTTGCTCCAGATTTGGAGAAATCTGAGCAGAATACTTCTCAGCCTAAAGCACCTGTTGGAAATGCAGTCAGACACTAGCTACAACATAGATAACAAAAATACAGTGACACAAGGCAGGCTTCCATCCTGTGTGGGAGAGACAGAGCTCAGCAGCCTCCAGCCCATGATGGGGGGTTGAGCAGTGGCTGAGTCTCCCCTAAGAAGACAGCTGGGTTTTTCACAGTGCCTTGGCAAAGCTCAGACCCTTTTGCCAGCAGCCCCTCAAGACACCTTGAGGAGGCTCAGCTGATGCTGCTCCATGAGGTCACCATCCTTACAGGAGGTTACTGTTTCCAGGTCTTTGGTGGGAAGCGCTACCACAGGTACCTCTACCTC
Source organism: Baryphthengus martii (assembly GCA_013396935.1). Taxonomy (NCBI): domain Eukaryota; kingdom Metazoa; phylum Chordata; class Aves; order Coraciiformes; family Momotidae; genus Baryphthengus; species Baryphthengus martii. Next base: position 59,161 of record VWZK01018536.1, on the reverse strand, counting down.
TGCTCAGATGGTTTCAGGAGCCCTCCAGTCCCTCGTTTTTCAGTGAGAAAGAGAGAAGCCAGGTATATCATCAGCAGGCTGTGGAGCTGTGGGTCAGCAGCAGCAGCCTGTTGGCTATTTTCTGTGAAGTGAATCTTGGAAGATGTGGGCTGCAGAGAAAGACTTCCCTGATTCCTGTCCTTCTGGCTGCTCTGAACATGCAGCCTGAATGTGTTGCCTATGGTGAGGAGAAACAGCCCACAGCTGGGAGGGTATGGATGGAACAAAAAAGGCCAGACCAGTAAGACCAAAAGGCATTGGACCTGAACTGGGTAGAGATACTTGCATTGCTGCCTGGAAAGAGCACGAAGTAAAACAGTGACCTTTTCCTTCATTGAATGTGTCCCCTCACCGAGCCCTATCTGCTGACTCCACTGAAGAAGTCATGAGTGAGCTCTTGCTGGGCTGGAAAAGCAGCAGAGTGTCAGGAAAAGGAACTAACTCTTCCAGAGCCGTACATTTATTTTGTACATTAAACTTGGCCTGTAGGGCTATCTCTGCAATCCTAAATCTTCAAATGAGTAACCTGCTGGAGAATCCGTATTTTGGAGATATTAGATGAACAAGACAGAACTCATTAAGATTTTGAAATCTCATCATGAGTCTACATGGTTGGCAGAAAGAGAAAATTAGATCCCCTACCCTGTTAAAAGAACAATTGCCTTGGAAATAATTCAGACACAATAAATGAGGGATTCTTTCATATTAACTGTTCTCAGTTGCAGATTTATAGTCTAAAGTTAAGCAGATGTTGAGTGCTGAATAGAATGCTTAAAAACATAATGACAAGTCGAAATCCTGGTTTCTCGGCATGTGGCAATCAGTAATTTCAATTATTTATTGAAATACAATTAATATATAATAAAATGGAGTAAGTTACTACTTAGGAGTATAGAAATATTAAAGAAATTAGCATGAAAAAAACAGTAACAGATTTTCAGGTCTTCCAAAATAGTGCAAATATTTTTGGATACAAGACAGACAACTTACAAAAGGATTTGTAAAGTATTTTCTATGTCCTTTAAGGAATTTATTTCAAATAAGGAATTCAATCTTGAAATAACATCAACCCTGAGTCCCCAAATTCATATTCTGAAAGAAGACAACCAAACCTCCATGAGTTTGTCTCAATATTAACATTATGTTACTCTAATTTGCATCTATTTCACAACAGAGAGGTGAGAGGTACTTCTGCTAGGCCCATAGAAGATGTTGATGATCGCTGGCAGAGGTGATATGCAGCGCCCAGCTTACCCTGCTGGCCTCCTAGTCTAGAAGAAAAAGGCTACACGAGCTCTGCAATTCACAGTACGTTAACTACAAAGTTCTATATCATGTTATTTGTGGTGCTCATCATCGGCCTGTGGAAGGCAGAGCAGGGCAGCAGCTAACCAAGCTGCAACCAGTCTGAGAGTGCTCTCTGCTCTCACCGAGGACAGTGGAAGAGAGAACATTCGCTTTAGGTGCAGAACTGTGCAAGATCAGTCCTTACATATCCAGGAAAGCAGCAACAGGCAACGAAAGCAGGAAGTAATGTGCAAACTGATACAGAAAGCCCTCATTTACCTTAGGTTTAGACTAATTATAAATCAATCAATCAATCAATCCAGGGACTAGAAATAACAAACACAGGAAATGAGAATCTTGTACTTATTAAAAAAAAACAACAAAACAACCCATAGATTTATACAAAACAGTGTCATAAGAACTGGAGAGGCTGGTGTTTTCATCCCTCTGTTGCAACACAGGAGCAACAATATCTAGGTCATTCCTGATAGGTCTTCTAACAGGGTCTCCAAGATGGAGATGCTACAGAAACCTACTTTACTTTTCAATATGTGATTTTAACCCATTAATTTTTTTGTCCTGTTTGCCATGTACAAAGACCAAATTGCTTCCTTTAGCTCAATCTTGCATAGTGAATTGTAATCACATTAACTTTTACTTTCCCTCTCTTTAACTTAAGCATCCCCAACACCCTCAATCTTTTCTCACAGTTTCTGCTCCCCAGGCTCTGAGGGCTCTCGTTGCTCCCTCTGCACTTCTAGGAAGTCCTATTTTCCTAGTAGCTTCTGGTAAACAGAGGACTGGCAGCTGTAGACACTTACTGCAGAATTTCAACATCAATTACAGCCACTGTCCATTTATCCAGGGATACAATATCTCAACAAGTTCTTATACTACAGTGGGAAGGAAATCAGAGATGCTCTTTGAAAGAGTTGATCTCTAACAAGAGGTGAACATATAACTTGGTAACGAGATAGTCAGTAAAGGGACACAGAAAGCAAAACAAGAGTCGTATGGTCAGAAGCCATCAACTGTATCCACAGAAGACCCACAACCCCTAATAGAGTGATAAGGTCGTGTACCAATACCATGTACAATGGAGGTTGGATTTGAACTGACCATTGAGTGCTAAAATGCTCTTAAACTCACTAGTATTCACATCAGTTAGATACTCCTAATGAGCTGCTTTCTCCAACATGCACTTACAATTTCTTTTTAAAAAGAAATAAATTATATCTGAAGAAACTACTAAACCTCCATTAGCCTCATTAGCTTCATTTCATTTTTACTGTGGTATTTTGATACAAGTGTATGGTGGAAAAATTATCTTATAGATAGCATCGGATATTTCGTTACTAAAATTAGTATTAAGTCTCTGGTGTTATTTTTAAAATACATGGTTATTTTTGCAGATAGCCTCCAGAATTAAAAAAAAAAAAAGATTCTCAAAAGCTTCTTTTGTGGTAGGGTCATGTAACAGAAAGTAGAGCTCTAGGGTTTAATTCCTATCAATCAACAAAATGAGTTTCACACTACTCCCAGCCAGAGGAGCTAATACACACAGTACCACAGGTCATCAGAGAAGAGCTTAAAATAAATTTCAGTAGTGGATGAGTATTGATACACTTTGCCATCCTCTGCATTGTTCTTTTAATTTTATAAAGCCCCAGTTACTGAACTAATTATTAGAGTTACTTAAGTTATTTTTCTGACCTAGCACCTTTCATCAACTTGGGCAGCTCTGAAGAGCTGTGCAAACACACAGGGTTGTCCCTTGGAAACATTTTGCCGCTGTTATGAGCCTTGGATGTGCCCCAGAACAGGGAAATATTTGAGCAGATTTTTAAACAGAGGACAAATAAAAAGTAGATGTCTTTAAAAATACAGGCCTCCAAGGCATCTCGAGTTTCCCCCTCTGCAGCGAGCACAGAAGACTGCTTATCTTGGCTCCAAAACAGATTGATGTGTTCAGCCGGAAGATTCACTATAGCTGACAGAGAACATTTCCTTCACTGTATTGCTTCATCGAGCGACGAGATAACTCAGGCTAATAATATTCTGTCTCCTTTTTATCCTCCTATAGCCTAGGCATAACTTAATACTTAATTCCAAAGGGCTCGCAGAGGAGATTGGCCTGGTGCTAGTTTCATTTCCACACATATAAATCAAAACTCAGTCTACCGGAATAGATGGCACTACACTAGTGTTAAAAAATAAAATCCTCAGTGAGGCCAGCAAATTCCTTCTCAGCTCACTGGATCATAACCACCATGTTATCCCAGATTCAGTCACGCCCTCCAAATTTCTAAACATTGCATCCCACTTAAATTTGCATGTAAATAGAAGCTATCCTGATTCACAAGAAATACAGCTTCGCCTCTCCAGAAAACATTACTGCCAATGTAAAACAAGTAGAAAATGGTAGAGTGATAGAAACCTGGCATCCATGGCAATTATCTTTACTTCTAACAAATAGTATCTTTGTTTCTTAGTAACTAATTATATTGAAACTGGAGAAAAGGAGCTTGTGATATGCCTGAAAGAACCAGTGTACAGCATCAAACCAGGACCACACTTGTCCACAGCATGAGAGACCCACTCACAACTTCCTCTTGCAGGATCAGGCTTTGAATTTTCCAGGAGCCCTAAGTCACCCCAGGTACTATGGACTGCCAGGTTACCATTGTGGAATATGAACAAACTGTGTCCCTAGATCTGAAGTCTTAACCTCCAAGCAGTAATCCCCAGCCACGCGGGACACCCCACTGACTGCAGGCACCTGCCTGACCCTGACTTGCAGCTGCATGAAAGCACTCACTATTCTGCTCTAACTGAAACACACATTGCTGCTTTCAGAAAACCCACATTATTATTCTGGTTTTGAAGAAGGAATTGCAGAAAGCTGAATCAGAAACTTTGAAAACTGCTAGCAAGACCCTGGTTTCACTTACCCTAATCTATCATCATATTTCATCACCAATCTCATACCTGCTCAAAGCTCCCAGCAATGCGCCACCTCTGCCCCTCCATTAAGAAATAAAACAAGGGTTAAGTGACAGATAGTATCAATGTGGATAGCAATCTGTCTCACTCAGAAACCATTGCACCGGGAATAAAGAAAGAATCATTATACTGGTGTCAATATGATAAATTACAGTCTCTTTTTTTCCCGAAGAAGAATTTCTAGTTTTTCAACTAGCACAGAAAACTCTCCCCTCTTCAGCACTCTGAATACCAGAGCAGTTTCTTCTGACATCCTGTTCAGAGTATCTGCTAATAAAGCTGTTTATTTTGGTGGATGGCTGATACAGGAATTCATTATAGCACTCATCTTGGAATAAATATGAACTGGGAGCCAGTGATAAGAATTTAAACCGTTCCTTCCATATATGTGTTTCTAAAAAGTAAGTAAGTAATTTTGAAAGCTCTGCTGGTTGCCCTTGTTAAGGTGAACAAAATGTTTAGGAAAAAGGAGTTTTCAGTGTTCTTTCACACCACACACTTTACACAATCCCATGTGCTGAACCCATGAAGTTTGTGGTCACATTTCCCTCCTACAGCAGTGAGTTCACAGCTGTGGCATCAGGCAAAACAGAACGAGGAGGAACATTTCCCTAACACATAGGCATAGAGGTTTGCCTACAGAGCTATGGAAGAATTTAAGAATGAACTAGATGACTTATTCTAGTGCTAATGGAATTCTCTTGGAAATCTTTTCCTGATGTTCAGCCCAAGCTTCCCTTGCTTCAGGGTTACACTTTTGTTTCTTGTCGCAGGCCTATGAACTCTTTCCTTTTGCAGCATCTCTACATGTTTTCAACAACCCTTCTCACTTTCTTCTGTTCTCTAGACTAAGCAAAGTCTTCCCTTTTATCATTCCTTGACAGGCCACTTTTTCTAGACCTCTGATCACTCTTGCTGCTTTCTTCTTCATGCCTCTCAATGTGGAATATCTCAAACAAGAGACAGTACTCTGTTTGATGTCTCCACAGAACCAGTAAGTATCCTTATAATCAGGAAACTGGTGAAAGGGCTTCCTGGGTAGCCATTTCCTCACGGCTAGCCACATTTGTGTGATGGGAGGTTGTACTGCAGAGGAAGGGACGTTCTCTGGGACAACTAGAGAGTTGTCCTCCCAAACATCAGGGCAGAAGAAGGCTTTGCAGTGGGGACCAGAAGAGGGAATCCTTTCATGGTGTTTCTAGAGAGACAAGCAGCTGGGTCTTATATTAGGTACTTCAGCACACACCTCTATCCCCCAGCTTCCACATCACCAGAGAAAAAACATTGCTTAGAGTAAGGCAACCAAAAGTAGCTTCAAAGATTGAGATAATCGATTTAATCCTGTGAGACTGGGGAACAGAAGGGATGCATGCTGCTGTTACTGCCATCTCCATGTGGGAAGAGCAATTAATAGAAAGGGCTGATATGTTAGAAGGTAATTTTTGCCTCGCAATTGCTTGCAACCCCAAGCAATGTCACATCTTCGTATTTGTGATCATGCAATAAATGGTAAGAAGTAAGGGAACAGTTTCATTAGTGCAGCAGCTGGAGGGGGCTTGCCAAGCCGTGGGACATGAACTCCCAGAGAGTGACCTACTGCTCTCCCAGACTTGCAGCATGTCCGTAATCTCTCTCACAATATGGCTGAAAATAGAGTTGGCTAGAGGAAAAAAAGAGGAGGATGTGAGGAGAAAAGCAAACCAATTCAGACTATTAGTAAAACCTTGATGAGATGAAGTCCAACAGCAGCAGCAAAAAATGCATCACCAGAGTACTTGTGAAGACCACAAAAAGAGCACTGGCAGATCTGGCACACACGGCTGCATTTGCCCCTCGCTCTCTACAGCCCTCAGCTCAAATAGCCCTCAGCTGCCTTTCATACCAAATGTGGGACCTTTGTCTTCTGCATGTCACATGTTTAAGGAACAGAGCGTGTTTCTGAGACCCTTATTTCTTGACTTCCAGATGCAGCAAACCCCTCTGCCCTTCAGGTGTTAACGGCACGTTCTTTGCAAAAATATGAGCACTGTTTAGCAGGTCATGTCCGGGGTTTAAAAAAGAAGGAGCTCCTGGGTGGCACAGAGTTTGCTATTGCAACGCTCAACATCCCTTCTCAGCCCATCACTTGCCCTGAGATAACTTTCACCTCAGGAGTCAGTGCAGTGGTTATTGGACAAGTACGTCTGGCAAGCTTGAAAACAGGGAAAGCAAGCTGGCTAAGGGTGTACGTACTCTCAGAGGCATTAAACACTGGCTCAGAAACATGAACCTGGGCACTGAGCCCTATAAACTGTCTCCCAAAGCTTGCAAAGATAAATATGAACTGGTAACAGACCTTTCCTCCAGCGTCCCTGGGAAAAGGATGGGGACTAATACAGAACCATTTGAAATGCCTTTCTTTGAAAGCTTTCCCCTTTAGTCCACCCACATTCCTTCCTGAGCCTGAAGAAAGCTCTGGAAAGTGCTAGAGCAGAAGATCTGCCTTCTTGCACGCAGCAGGCTCTCCTCCCCAGCAGCTACAGTCCCCTACCCCAGCTCTGCTGAACCTCCCACAAGGTACTAAAAAGCAACAGAAGACAGCAGGCTCTCTCCAGCTTGCTATATTTAACTGCAGACTTCTAAACACTCTCCTCCCTTCCCACTCCTCTAGAGGACCTGCACAGAAACACAGAGAACAAGAGCCACTCCTTGTTGCTGTCATGAGCCTGAAGCCCGGGTCTGCTCACGCTGCCTCTGCTCTGGGGCTCCTGCTTTGCCACGTGTGTGAAAAAAAAAATAATCAGAGTATACACAGGAGGAGGAAGGGAACACTTTTGTTTCTCCATCCCAAGAACTGAAGGTACTAAATGTTAATACTTGGAAATCAGTAACTGCCAAGAACAAGTTCCCCACCCACCCATCCATATTAAGCTTTAAAGTGTTTTCTTTCTAGCGTTACCTTGGCACACTGGCCAAATAAGTCACAAGTTTCCGAAGGTCTTCCTGCCTTATTCTGTCATGATTGCTGCGGGCTGGGAAGGTCAAGACAGGACCACCTCGTTTATCACGGCCACCTGCGGAAAAGAAAGGATTGTTAGAAAATCAAGCAGGAAGCACATGTCAAAAAAACTATGTGCACTGAATTGATAAACATAAATCACGGCACATTCAAGAGCCCATGCACCCTTTGTAGCTTTCAGGCTTGCCTAATTGAGGAAGACGTGCTTCCATTTGCTGTGGCTCCGAAGGGGGGAAATAAGAAAAATTGAAAAAAGAAAACCAAAACACAAGGAAAATTGCTACTAGCATTTCTTCTGACTTTCACCTAATCCCATCAAATCTAATTTAACTGCCAATCCAAGCAGGCAATGCTAATGAAATCCTACTGTGGGGATATTTTTAAACTGGTCAACATCAAGAAAGTGAAAGTATTTCTCACTGTTACCCACTGTGTTGCATCAGTCATTGCCAGATAATTTACAAGGTCTCACCAGTTAGAAGTGATTTATCCCAGAAATGTTTATGCAGTAAAACATTCTAATCTATCTGGCAATTCATTAGAAATTGAAATTTTGATTAGAAGTTCATGTCTCCTATGCCTTCCATTTAGAGTGTTGTTGGCAATTGAAATGATTTTTGGTTTTTTTTTTTGTTTCCTGTAGCTTTCCTGTTTTAAAATCCACTCTTTTTAAACAGCCAGTGTCTGGCACTTCATCTTTTACAGCAATTGTCAAAAGGCTTAGCCATAAAGGAATGACTCTACCCTGAATTACACAATCACAAATATAAGAGTGAATACAATCTGTTCGACAGCACTGTATATTTTTCTATGCTGTGAATAAAATTCAATAAACTTGAAACTGAAATCTGGTGTGAGACACTAGATTTCAGTTTTGTTCAACGTTTAGTTCTTCACATTTTATCACAGAACTTTTTCAGGAATTTTATGCTGTTAGATACATATTTGCATCGTTATCTAGGAAAAAAAAAAGTCATAGCAAAACTACAGTTTCAAAAAGCTAGCACAGAACTGCAAGGACCTTGCAAATAGGCTGTAAAAATGCAGATGAGTTTGTGCTTTTCAGTGGAAAGTATAAACCCTTTCACAGAAACATCACCTCTGAGACAGGAAAATAACGTGTTTCTCAGAACTAATTTACCTGGCTAACATGAAGAAAAAGCTATACAAGGACAAACACGTCTCCAGCATCTACCCATGCTGCGTTCTCTCGTGCAGAACACAGGACACCCACACTCTGTGGGGTCATAACTTCTGTAGGGGTCCTAAACACTCTAATTCAATAGGAAGAGTCCTAAGAGGCTCTGCTGTAATATTAGGACTGGCACGAGAGCACATCTGCAATTGGAAAAACAGTATCCTGGATCACCACAGGACAAAGAATTCCTCTGGGTGGAATTTAGATCAGAAATCAAGGAAGCCTCATATGGCAGGAATTTCTTCAGGTGAACAAACCAGAAACCAAACTGATGAGATACAAACATGTACCTCCAAGGCACAGGTTTTCCAGCTGGCCCTTCTTACAGAACAGAGAAGTCATTTGTAGATCCAGCTCTCATCTGACAACACAGCCCTGTCCATTTTATTCTGAAACTGTCCTTTCAGTTTATGCCACAATAGGTAGAAGCTCACCTTCTAGCACAAAGCATCTCTACATGTCCAGAGTCACGCAGAAGCAGTTAAAAATAGCAATATCGTTACTATATATACATTTTTAAAATACATATATCTTAAATTACTAAGTCCTGTCTAAAGAGTCTTCAATAGGATTGCAGACTGTACAGTCAAATTTCAGCCATGCAGATAAAGATGCCAGTGTTACCCTGCATCACAGTCCATAAGCACTGAAATTCCCACAGTTTTCAATGGATGCTATGTACCTGAAGGGCTACATCATGCACCTCTCCACTGGAGCCAGGTCGTATCTGATTTGTCCAGAGGTATAAATCAGAAGAGGCAAACAAGAGATTCTGTCTTCATTTTGAGCCCTCATGCAGCCAGGAGTACCTAGAGAGTACAGTAAATGTCCTGCCTAACCTCCAGCCAGATCTCTGTGCCTCATGTTTGCCTCTGGCTTCATACTGTGAAGGTGAGGAAGGTCCATGGGAGTTTGGTGTCGCCTTGGCTGATCCATGCCTCTGTCACATAGCATGAGAATGGAAGGGGGTGAAGGGAGGTGTGTACTGTAGAAAGGATTCAATTTACAAGGAAATAAGCTCATTTTTATTTTCAGATCTGTATACATATATATGTATTTTAACAAATCCCCATTTTAAGCACATTCTCCCTTTGTTGAGATTTCATGCACCGTAACAATGCCAAAACCATTATATCATGCATGATGTGTCCAACAGAAAAGCAAGCCAGCCTATAGAATGGCAAACCAATGTAGTAACTACAGCTGGAGGGAAATATTTTTTCAACACAGGAAGCTTTTCAAGGTTTTGAAAAATTTCCTGTCATATCAAGATGTAACCAAGGCTTTCAAAAGCTTCCAGATTTTCACTTGAAGCAGAAACTTGAACTGCATCCCAGAAGAACGTGCTACCCACTACTCAGTCAGGCTCCCTCTTGTCCTCCATTCCCAATTATTTAAGTATTTGTACAAAGTGAAAAAGCACTAAGAGATGAGAGCAGGAGACATCCAAGCCCATTATAGTCCTCTCCCAGGTTATGAAACACCTGGGAAGGATCATGACCCACAGTCCAACAGCCATGATCATTCTGATGCTGCCCATTCATCCCAGCTTGGTAAACCAAAAATTGTGTTTCTGGTCAGGGACCCCTTTCCTACTTCCAGTTCCACCTATGTGAGCTCTGAAAAAAAAATAATTAAAAAAAAATCTAAATTCTGATAGGTTGAAAAAGTTAAATCAGAAAAAAATCAGAAAATTCTTGACCCTTTTACTAAAAGTAACACAAAGATTTCAGCTACAGAAAAGGAAACAGGGTCCAGAACATTCCTGTTCTGTCTTTGCTTCAGGATAAAAATTGTCCCTCAACAGTTCACCTAAACTATCCTCAGGGAACCAGGATAAATAAGGTTCTAGTACAGAGTCAGATGTTACCAGAACAGTCCAGAGAAAATGGGTTAATTCTCCTTGGAGGGGAAGGTTACATGATGACCCAGTTGGAGGTTTCTGGGTGATGGAAGGATAAATAAGTGCCTGGACTGATTCCTCCTGGTCCCATGGCACAGAAGAACAAGGAAAAATGGAGCAAATCTCAAGAAACATGAGGTTTAGAAACAAATGTTTCTCACTCGTGATGAAAGTACTGCTCTATACTTTGAGCAATAGGGTGAAATTATTTTTACGAGTGAGCTGTACATATTAAAATCCTTCACTTGTTTCCAAATTATTCATGAAGAATCCCTAATTTTTATGAGTGCCTGCATAATTTAGAATTTTATGAAGAGCCTATATGAAGAAATGTCAGGGATCTTCCAGGACAAGCCACAGTATGTTCAATTCACCATAAGAACTGCAGAGTTCAGTAACTGAGTTCTATTCTCTTAAACACTGTTAACATGTAGTTTTTCTACTGCACTTCAGAATTGCAAATTTCAGTTTTTCTAGGCAGACTAAATGGAATATTACCACCACCAAACTTTAGACATCTAACATGCCTATATTAGGACCCTCACCTCCTCTAGTAGAGCCTCCAGATGGGTTGCAACAGCCACTAAAAGAAGAAAATCTTTTGGCATTGGCTGTACAAGGAATCTATACCTTTCTTCTTATCTCCTTATTAACTGAGGGGAATAGTGAGATACAGAGAGGCGAAGAAATTCAGCCCAGTAGAATAGAAATGAGGTTTTCTGACTCTTAGTCCACTGCGTTAGAGCTTCATAGTTCTTAGGCTAAAAGTCAGCAAATAAAACACAGAAATTCTCCCTGCTTTTTTGTAGTCCACCCAAGGAGGTTAATTTTGCCCTAAGTCAGCCATGATCTCAACACCAATTTTACATGCACAGTCTCTTCAGAGAACTAACCAGCATATTATTTTAAGAAAAAATAAAAAATGGAAGGCAGTAAAGAGTCTCGATTGCTCTAATCAATACGTCCCATCTCCTGCCTCCCACTGGGCTCACAGACATGGGATGCAATAATCAAACAAGACATTAGGTTTGCTAATTACAGTTATTAAATGCTAAAACAAACAGCTGATAATTTCTGATTGTTTTTCAAGGTGGGTTTTCAGGGGCTTTGCTCTGATTTAGAGAAGCAAACAGATGGTCTAGTTATTAGTGTTCTGGAAAAAGAAGTCAGAAACACACATGTTCTTTAGGGCACAAAGTACACTTAGAACAAATATTTAGTGATATATGTCTTGCATTCCGCTTCCAAAAACCTTTATCGATGGCTTTTCCTCTCAGTGGCTTGCTTGCCGGTTCTTCCCATCTCCCTTTCTTCTCACCTATACAGATGTGATTTCTAAATTCAGCATTCGTTCCCAGAAGTACAATTACATGATTTTTTCCTCCACAAATGACACAAGGCATTGTGATACATACTACATTAAAAGGAAACATTAAAAAACCTCAAAAATACCCTGCATGGAAGCAGGCTGCACAGGCAGTCACTTTCTGATGACCACTTTTCTGGTCAAGCCCGCAACAAAAACGCAAGGGACTCCAGCCACAAGATCCCAGTCCTTGCAGCTGCCTGAACTTACATTTTAATCTTCTCAGTGGTGGGCCCAAATGTTTCTGCCTATGGTGGCTCCAACTGCCTACAGGTAAGTCAGCCAACTCAGTGTTTTTAATGTGAATGCTGTGTACAGGCATTCCAAATTTCAAGTCCACCCCTGATAATACACAAAATACACAGCTTTGTGTAATCCTGTTTAGGGCAAGAAGTTGTCTGTTTCCCTTAATGCAGGTTTCTTGTATACCACAGATAATGATTTTATCGAGCTTCGTTTTTAATTTGCATGTCTCCGGTTCTATCAGCCGTTCTCCCAGGATACTTACCTGCTTGCATTTATCTGTATTTAGGGATTCAAGCCCTTTGCTTCCTTTTGCACTGCGTAAGTATGAATTCACAAGGATTAACCATAGACACAGACAAATGTTAAAGGCACATAAAGGCTCCTGAGCACCTTGCCTACCGTCCTGCAACACATCAGCAACGGAGACAGGAGTAGTACACAGTGTCTCTGGCCTCTGTTCAGATGTCTGCTGCGATTCAAACAAATACACTGGTTCATCTAATCCCTGTAGATTACAAACTGATCAATCTTGATGTTGCAGACCCTGCTGAGACCATAAGTGAGTTTCCAGAGGAGCTGAAATGCTCCTCAAAATGTATTTCAGTCCAAAATGTGGTGAAAAAAATGAATTATATATAATGCAGAGGACTAGGAGACAGAACGAGCTCAGCTGATGTCAAGCCTCTCAATAAAATGACAAACAATATGCTCTAGATTTCTTAATCTAATTGACAGACTTCCTAGGAAAGTAAAGTGCCAAGGAGTTGGTATCCAGAGCCTTAAAATAATATTCCTCTCCTTGCCATAGGTGAGCTCTGTGAGACTCTGCTTGCTACCAGACCTTCAGTGAACAGATCTGTATTCTAAAACTCCTTCAGCTTCAAGAGGGACTAATTTGTTGTAAGGGTCATATATAGGATTATCTATATGACCACCCTCAAATGCCGGTTCTTCCAAAGCAGGTCATTCTAGCGCAACAGTGATAGAAATTTAAGCTCCCACAACCAGCGCACCTGCAAATTAACACAGCTGCAATGCAGTCACCAGGGCCTGACCTTCCAGTGTCTTCCTCTTTGCAGCATCCCATATCCCAGAGTAAATGGCCTGAATCAAATCCTAAGGGCCAACATTTGCAGCATTACATTTAGGGTTAATGACTCCAGAAAGAAGGCTGTATGTTCCCACCAGAAGATCCCTTTGCAGAGCAGATCAGAGGCTGTAGATGGGACGCTCAGCACAGCCACTGGACGATCCCATTTCCCACCTGGTAGATTTGTTCTGCAATCACCCAGGGTCACTGCATGGATTTGAAGAGACCACCTGTTGCGGTTTGTGATATCACTTTGCTGATTTATGCAAGTATTCAGGGGTACTTCTCTAATTTTAAACGTTTTCTTGACAACAAGCCGCTGGGAAAATTGTCTCATGGCATGCCAAACTCAACGGCACTGGGCTGTACAGAATAAGGAGAAACAAAAGGCCGTATTCACCCTGGGCATACACTGTTTGCTTTCCTCATCTGAGATAAGCATAGAGAAACAGCAATGGCAAAGTTTCTGATGTTCATCAGCAAAGTGAAATATGTGTTAAACTGATGTGATATAACTGGCTACTTTGGTTTGTCACATCCCCAGCAGGTAAGTCAATCCCAGATTCAGGCAAATAGAGGATCCTGCAAATTAATAAAAGTTCAGGAGAGTTCAAGCTATCGGACTTACACAATTGCTACTGGGAAGTCTTTCACCCCTCAGGCTAGAGCTGGAAAACACTAGCAGATGAAAATGTTTCTGAAATCACACATTTCAGCAAAGTATTTCCATTTCAAATTGCATATATTTTCCCATTTAAAAAAAAAAAAAAGGTGTTTAAAAAACCCAACCATTGCTAATACAGGGAATATGTCCAGTTGGGAATTTCAGTGCTTTTTGTCAGCAAAAACTAATTCCTTGGCAAAAAAACATATAAGCCTATGTACCAAAACACTTTCACAGAAATAAAGGAGTTTTCAGAGTTGTCAGGTCTCATTAGTGGGACAGAAGAGCACACCTTACTGCAAAATAACCAGAATGGTTGAATGTTATCTTATTAATTATCTTAGTCACCTCCCTGGCTCCTTATATTGATTTATAAGCTCCCAGCCTTGATATAAGGACAACTCTTGACTCCCCGTGTAAATGGAGACAAGACATTTGCTTAGATACATAGGGAGCTCACTGTGTCTTTAAGGACAAGAAAACCCCACGAGCTGGAATAAGATGGGATGTATACAGACCTTGCTTCACAGTTCCTTCCTCTTATTGTTAGTTTGAAAGTCCCTAGATGAATCGAGCAGCTCTACCTATGTAACAGGATACAGGGATCCATCGACCAAGAGGTGGTCGGAGTCCAGAGCATTTTGACGACACCCAGTCAATGACTTATGATCCCACAAGTTCTTGCAAATCTTTTTTGGACAGAAATTTTGATTGGGTTGGCGTTTTGCCCAGTTTTGGAAGGCACTTGAACCCTTCTGCCTCTCCACAAGGCAGCAGAGATTGCATCACTATTCCCACACATGCTAATTAAGGAAGTACGTAAAGAAGAAATCTCCCTGCTCTAAGGAGATACTGGTGGATCTTGGCAAGCTGCTAGTGTCCAAGCGCCAGGACAGTAAGTGCTGGCAGTGACTAGACATTCTCCACAAAAATTGTTTAATTTAGTCCACAGCTACAGATAAAATGTAAGGAAAGAAACACAACAACTGATGCTACATACTACATTTACAGTCTGTAAATGAAATCAGAAATTCTAGGAAAAAAATATTATTTCTGCTTTAACCTTAGAGTCGTGATGAGCATATCTTAACAGCCCCTACAGGTAAAGGCTCTTCTATACTCTCAAAAATGACCTAACGCTCTTGAAAAACAAAAGGAAAAAAAAAAAAAATCAAACAACAACAAGAAAACCCCAGCAGGCCCAGACCTTATTAAAAGACCTGGAAACTTCACAGTCTAAACTTCCTCATTTTCTTCTTCAAAGAAAAACCTGCATCAATGCAGCAGCAAATTGTAGATGAAACCATAACAGCCCAAAACCATTAGAAAAATTCAATAGTCAAGCAATGCTATGTTTTTCTAATAGCATGCTTCCTCTTTTTGGAATTTCCGTTCATTTCAAACTACATCAGAAAATGGTATAAAATAGAAGACATTTTTCTGTAACAAAATATAGAATTGTTGATATTTTATTTGAAAGTTCCATTCCAGAGGAAGAGAAGAATAGAAACTTTTAATTTAAATCAAAACTTTTTGTGCAAATACAAAATGTTTACGTCATTCAAAAATTAAATATTTTGGTTAGGTCTATTTCCAACCCAATACAAATTCCTTTGTCTACAACTCAGCATTCGAGACCCCCTGAAACCTGGATCTGAACTCTTCCAGTGCCCAGAGGGCCTCAGGGTCTCATTTCAACCTTTTCTCTGAAGAGTAAAGTGCATCCATTGCAGAAAAATAAAAAACATGCCCCTCCACATGTGGTCATGTGTACCTCTGGCACCAAGTGACCTGTGGTACCTTCAGGAGTGTGTTTTTGGGAAGGTCACTGTCTTCCTCTCTGAGCCTCCTTCTTCAGTTCATCCTTCTGGCCTAAATTTAATGAAACCAAATTGCAAAGTTGTCCTTTCATCTGATCTATGTACACTTAAATTCCTCCTCTGAAAGACCTTTCAGGAAATCTCTCTCTGTTTTTTCCTTAGGCTTTCAGCCACATTCAGACATCACTGTGACCCAGCTCATGAGGCTGCTCCCGAGACATGTGGGGTTGCAGGCAGTGGCCTTTTGAAGAATGGAGATGGCTGAATTACTATCACATCCACTTCTCTCTGCCCTGTGCCTTTTGTTGCCTGAAGTCAACAGAAAAATCTCCCACTTTACTGGACATGGATTGGGAGCTCTGTTCGTCAGAGCCAGAGCAGCTCACTGGTTATTACACCCTCCTGCCTTTTGCTGTTGAACCCTTTGTGCTCAAACCACCCTCTCAGAAACTTGGCCAGCCTCTTCCTTTGTACTCCTGCCCCAGCAAACGAGCAGACGGTACCTGGGTGACAGGCAGGAGCCCACGTGCTCCTGCTCTTCTGAGCTCTCTGGGCAATTGGAAGTGCTGGGAAGGATCCCGAGAAACTCTCTGGGCAGACATGGGGAAAGGGAAATACTTTCAGCAAGACCCACAGCATTAGTCAATTAACAAGCTTTTCATATCCTAAATGTATTAAAAGCCCCATGCACATGGTAATACACTCCCCTTCGCCTTCTGAGAGTTTCACGCACTTCCTCCCATATTGCACTGATCAACAGAAAATCTCCTATAAATATAATCAAGCAGCTGAACAACAACTACTTTTCTAAAACAGCATCTGTGTTTCTTAGGAAAGACTACGAGCCCAGCTTCCAAAATATTTCACCACCTCTCTCTGAAAAAAACCCACCTAAAATAATCTACAACCTGTTTTATTTCCTCTTCTCTGCACTCATCTCCTTCTCAGAATACAAAAATCGGTCTCTGGCCTGTAGCTCACTCCTTAATGGTTCCCAAAGCCATTCCATTGCTGGAAGCAACACAGTGAACCACCCAGGCAAAGCCAAGATTTTATTAAGGTTTAGGCAACAAGCAGGTGGCCTAAACCTCCCCTCTGCCAACACCCTTGCTTAATCTGATTCCACAAGGTCAGTGATGGAAGTAATCAGATGACGACAGCCAGGATGCACTGCACCCCCAACTACTCCGGCCATCTTTCTGCTGACGAGTGCTGGAATGGGATTTTCAGGTGCTCTTTAGACACATACACATGAATTTTGCTCTGGTTTAGTCTAGCTCATACATGAGATCACTGGAAGAAATCAAGAACCAGTTCCAGGAAAGAATCCAAGCATTATCCACCCCTCAATGCTCCCGCAGCACAGGGATGTGGCTGCAGAGCCCTGCGCGTGCCGCTCGCTGCTGGTTGAGCCAGCCCAGGGGAAGCGCCAGGCACAGAGCCCCAGACGGCATTTAGGCTGGATGAATTCATGCCCAGCTAGAAAGAACTGTATTTCAACTCTGCAATTAAGTGCATTTCTGAAAGCTTGAGTGCTCCTCTAAGATGACACGGTCGTGCACAAGGGTCCTGTTGTGTTGGCTCTGGAGCAGGCGGCAGCCGATGTCACTTCACTGCCTGTTGTGCCCTGTTGCTCTGCGTGGTCCAGGTGTGGAGCATCCACAGCATGGAAACACAAAGCAGGGGATAGCCCTGACCTGAAAGAGCTTGCATGTTCTCTGCAGCTTTCCTGTCAAATCATGGACTAAAAAACAAGCTGCTGAGCTGCAGCAGATGAGGAAAGAAATGAACTCTGTTCAGATGAGACTTTTTTGTTCATGCTGATAAATTCTTCTGGTGTAAGAACCCCCTTGACAACTTGACTGTACTGTTATCATTAAAATAAACTGTAGTATAAAACTCTGAGGAAGACTCAATAAAATTCTCCATTTCCTTGAGGAAGTCTGATTACAAACGCAATGTGCTCCCAGAGTCTATTCTAACTACAGAACAATTTGATTTTTTTTTTTGTCTTGCAAAGTCCAGCTATTTGATTTTTCTATTTTGGCAAAGAGTTTCTGTTCTGTGCTCAACGCATGCTCTAGGAAGTTATTCCATTTTTAATTAAAAAGAACCTAGCTATCGGCTGAAGTGCTCAAATCCTTTTTTTAATCTGCTTTATTACAAAACAAGAGGAGACTGGGCAGTACTTAAACTCTGGGCTGGAGGGTGATGCTAGGGCTATTCCAGTAAGTTCAGAGCATTCTATCTGCAAAGACCCCTAAAAATAGTAGCCTATAGACATTGAGTTTGGAGACCATGGAGCAGAGGTGTAAATCTTAGGACCACTACCTATTTAGTTGTGTCAGGAACAGACACGTTTTGAGCAGATACAGGTCTGGAGGCTGGTGAGTCTACAAGGAGCGAGCTGTCTCTTGCCTGGAGTGGGTCACAGTGTGATAGCTCAGGGGATCATGTTGGCACTGCTTGTTTAACGCCCTCCCACAAGGCAAGCTTGGCCCAGGACAGCATCTAATGAGCTGATGACTGGGGGCAAGACCCTCTGGCTCAGAGCTGAATGCGGGCACTGCCAGTGGAAGGGAATATAGAAATGATCCAGACAGGCTGTCGTTACTAAATATTCCATGAATTACCAAATGATCCTGCAGTTATTTCCATGCAAAGCAACAGCAGGAGCCAAGAACTAAATTCTAGTACAGCCCCTGCATAAATTCTTCCCTTTCACTTCCCCGGGGCACCTAGTTCAGCTTTATGTCACAAACAAGTCTACAGGTATGCTGTGTTTTATGACTATGTTCCTGTCCTTGGAGCAGTGAAAGACAACAACCATGTAAAATATTTTAAGACGCTCAGAATAAGACACTGGTGTGAGGTAAAGTAGTCCTAAATGCAAGTAATATTGGGATAGTCTTGGATTTTCACACATGGCTTTTGGTGTCTCACAGACTTTCCTTGAATTCCTGGATATTCATATTGTTAGTCAGAAAGTCTATAGAGCCACAAATCATTTGCTCAAGTCACTGCTGGACTTGTGATGCCTGGACCATTTAACTGTTACTACTTTCACACCAATCATTATTCAAGGCAAAAGCTTTTGCTGCCTGGCCAGGCATCTCCACGGCTCAGCAGAGTGAGGAGCCCTATCCTCATGGGGTCCCCTCTAGCACCCAGCAGGGAGAGGCAGTGAGGAAGAGTCCAGGCATCTAATGGCCTCGCTGCTACTCTCCTCCTCCCTGGTCAGCATTACTGTGGAGACAAAGGAAACAAAAAGCAAAGCGGGGTGGGGGAGGACAGCTATTTTTAATGCAGGTTTTCTCATTGCAATAGAAAAGATCATCAAAACCAGCCTGAATGGTCTGCAATCATCAGAAACACTAGCACTGGAAATACCCTGGTTTTATGCTGCCAGTTTGAGTGACTTTATGCAAGATTATGATCGCTTTAGACTTCCTCCTCCCCCTCTCCCTGACAAGTTGTAATTCACACCAGAAACAATACCATCCCAGCCATTCTCAAAGCCTTTTCCAAATTATCTATCTTCATCCACCCCAAGGTCCTCGAGATTTGTCACCAGAGATTTACAGGTCTGAGTGCTTCCTACAAACAAGAAATAATGGTATTCACTGACCTTGAACCCAAAGTAGGATCCCTGAACTGTCCTGAATGCTGAGAGAGCACAGGTCTGGGCTGGAGCTTAGAAGCTGCGTTTCATCCCACCCATGCTGCCCATTTACCTGTTTCTCAGAATATGAAGAAAATCAAAACAGGCCAGTTTTCAACACTTTGAGAATTGCTGTATAGCCCTGTCTCACACACAGCCTGCTTTTTAGCCGAAGAGCTACCAAGTCCAAATGTGAAATTGATCCCTCGTGACTCTGCAGTGCTAGAAGAACCAGCATGTGGCAGGTAGCGCTTATACTTGGCTGGAGGGATCCAGAAAAGATATGCTCACCTGACACGAAGGCCACTTTCTCCTTCAGTATAGGAAGGACATCAGCAGCTTTTAAACCATCATTTCGAAAAGAACCTGCAAAACAGAGGAAAAACAGGAAAGCCACATCAGAACTGAGCATGTCCTTGCTCCCAGCTTCACAGATACTCGATGTTTCTCAAAATGAACCTGGAGAAAGTCTATAAATTATATAAAAGCGCCAAGAAACAGACCCTAATGGCTGATACACAAACACCATTAGCATCGATAAATACACACGTCTAGAACAAAAATACAGGGACGCAGTTCATCACTGTATCCTCCAGAAGCTGTGAAAGGTTAACAAATTTCCCACCCAGTCACCAGATTTATCCGCACTGCCTTTTTCATAGACCATACTTTCAAGCCTGGGAGATGCCCAGCTTGCACACTGAGACAGGAGTCTTCTCCCTTCACTGTTCTAAACACAGTCCAAGCAAAATTGGAGGGAACATTACAGCACATACGGGTCCATTTAGCACCAGCCCTTGAGACAGATTTGCACAGAGGCTGGCTTAAAAAAGGCTTTTCCCCTTCCTCTCTTTCTGCCCTACACAGCTGGAGGTGAAACAGCTGAAGGTGGGGACTGTGCTCGGAGGAATAACGTGCTCCTTAATGAGCCAGCCAAAGTCTCTCCTGAGCAAGGAGCGGTTTGAAGCCACAGTGCATCCTCATGCACTTCATGCTGTTTGATTATGTTAAATATACCTGCATAGGGCTTTTGCCATCCCTGCAGTGCCAAATTATTTCACACCTCCTGAAAGTTCACTAAAGAAATCCCAGATTTTTACTCTCCTGGAAGCCTTAGGAAAAGAACTGCTGATGATTTCAGCCACCAGCAGCATCCTCGTGCTTTGCAAAAGACCAGCAGTAACGGATCACCCCACAGCAAGCCAGGCACTGTTATTCCATTAGTGCTATTACAAAACAAAAGGTAGGGTTGAAGTTCTTTGCAGTTGCTCTGAAAAATAATTCATCCATCACTGGGTAGTGGATACCCATCACAAGTGATCTTCAGTATGATCTTAAATCTATTCTAGCTCACCAAAGAGTGCAACACATTTGAAACAGAGTATTTTTACTTTCTGCCTTTCACAGGCAGGCAGCAACCACCATTCTTCTAAGATGGTACCAGGCCAAAAGTCTTCTCACTAAGCAGCTTTCTTGACTGGCTAGAAACAGGGCAACATTGCTCCAGTCATCACACCTTCCTTGCAGAACACAGCAGGTGATATCTGACCATCCGGGTGTGAAAATGGGAATGGAGATAAAAGCCTCCCCTATATATCGTCACCTATTTCTTGCATCATGCAGCCTGCAAAGATAAAATGGTTTGATCCATGCAGACATTTGGGACAGACAGGATAATGATCATAACAGCCATTTCCATCTGCAGCCAAACCTGCGTACATACAAGTATCATTATGATGATGATGATTATGATTGAGTTACTGTTAATGGTAAATGAGGTAACATTCGCCACTCACAGTCAGCTTGTGCAACAAGACTGTCTTGTACATGCAAATACATTCCTCAGCAGTGACCAATGGCTACAACTACCGCTGTATGTCCCCACAAGCTCTCAGATGTCACCTCCATGACACTCGGCTCCAGTAAGATGAGGAAGCTCACCAGGTCAGCCTACATTCATGAAAATCAGCACACAAAGGAATGAGGTAATTCAATGCAAGGCCAAGACCAATGTAACTGCAATTTGAAGAGGCACTGGAGAACAGTCCTGAGAGATCCCTAAGAGTGTTTGGTGTCTGTAAAGCGTTTTGGGACCAAAGAAACTCGTCCTGGTTGCCAAACTGTTCCTGCATTCGAGTAAGCAGGACTTTGTGCACTCTATGCTAAATACATGATTTTGTTATTAACGTATCCTGTTAACTCAGATCCCAGGCTGTGGCTAGCCCTCATATCAAAGGTGGGAACCATTCAGCCACAGACAACATTTGGTATTTAAGCAGCTTTGTATATAAGCATTTCATCCAATCTTGAAGCAAACAAGAACAGCCAACATGTTAGAAGCATCACGATGGCTCAAAGACACTGAAGCAGAGCACTGGGCCAAATTACTCCAGCTGCAAGATCAGCAGTGTCAGTACAAGCTGAGTTTTGGCAGTATTTATTAAATTTGTCAGGGAAACAGCAAAATCAATTCTTATGCACTTAACTGTGCAGCAGACATTATACAAATGAAGTCTTAGCAAACATCGTCAAAAAAATGTCAGTTGGTGTGGTATACATTCACGTAACACACACAATAAGGATGTCTTAGCAAAAGCCCACTATACTGAGGGCTGAAAGACAATCTCAAACACTCTCCCACAAGGAAGGACTGCATTTCACAGAGGTAATATGAACAGAGACCAGGAGAAAAATGGATTGCTTCAAAGACGGTCACCTCCTGAGCTGCAGCAGGGCAGGCTGCAGGCAAGGGGCTCACTGATAACAACCTCAAAGTCCTGAGTGCGCACAGGAGAGGCAAGAAAAGGCACGAATGGAGACAGCACTGCCAGCGGGGGCTTTCATCTCTCATAAGATCTCCCAGGACAGGTCAGTCATGCTCCAAAATGATGAACAACTTAGGGAACTGAGCCCATCCTAGAGCCAGCGAATCCACAAAAACTCCCAAGAGCTGATAAACTTCCCTTGGGATGAGGGAGGAAATTCCTAAAAGTGGATCAGTGACTAAAGCAATGTCCTCGCTCCAGGTGATGTAAGTGTTCATCCAAGTGGCAGCTTATGACCCACAGATGAGGCCACGGCCACTATTTTCAGAGGTCACTCCAGTCGCTCCACTGACAAAATCCTTGCACTAGCAGTTACATCTCAGAGCATGCTGTCAGGTTTTCCAGCAAGGGCTGGGGGAAGGGATACATAAATGAGAAAAACAATGGCTGTAATAAGGGCTCCAAAATCAACAGCAAATCTGTCTCCAGGAGAGCCCAGCACAGCAATGATGCATTCCCCAGTTCATAAGTTATTATATGCATACCCTTAATAATGCTCATTTTCATCCTATTCCCCAGCTGTTTCCAATACATTTGTTTTGTTTGTTTGAGTGCTGGATCCAAAGCCATGTCTGCGTAGCACCATCTGATTTCTACCACGGAGCCATGGGTATACAACCATCCAGCCAGTTCATTACTAGACAATGACAAATGCTGTACTTTGTGCCCTGCCCTACACCTCTCTCCTACCCCTGTAAGACCCAAGCACTTCTGTGGCAGAAGGACAGAGAAGGACAGACTGCTAACAGCCCGTCCTCCATCCTTGCAATCACCTCTTTACCAAAAGAGAGTCCCAGAGAGCACAGCGCCCCAGTCACCCTGCAACCCCTCACACCTTTATCACGTCCTGGCTTGGTACGTTATCCACACAGCAAAGACACTACGACTATCCACAAACTTGTATCACTCCACTGACATGACAGAAAAAAACAACAAAAAATCATGTCTGCAGAAGCAGCTGACAGAGCAACGTGTTTTTGTAAACTTGGAAGCATTGAAAAATTTAAAAAGTGGATCCTCAGCATGACTGAATCGTATCTCAGGGCAGAGCAGTGTGCACGTGGACAGCCCGTCTCCTAGCAGGGATCCTGGGTGCAGCAGAAGCAGCTCCCAGTTGTAGGTGAGATGCTGTAACGAGAAGCCAGCTGGGTGAGACGGGAAGCTTAAGACGTGCTTCCACCATAAAGGCAGAAAACCTGAAATTAAGAAAATTCCTTTTTCCCTACACAAGTGCCCTAGTTGGCCCGGGGAACTTGCTGCCACAGGTCACAGAAGTCAGCAGCTCAAGGGGCTTTCTGAATGAGTTAGAAACCTGAATGCAACAATCTCCAGATTAATAAAATACACAAGAGTTTTGGAAAGAATATAAGTTTATAAACTTTGGGGTGAAAGTCAAATTCTAACTCTTGGAGTGAAATGTAAATTATTCCTGGAGAGAGCCCTGTGGGCTTTAGGAGTTCTTTCTCTAAGCGGAGTGCAGGGCCCCTGTTGGAGCCACCATCTTGGGCTAGACGGTCTGCTCCAGAGTGGCTTTTCCTAGAAAAGCTTCAATTCTAATCTGAAAAATGCAGATCTTGGCTTCAAATAAAGATCAGCTGCTAGAAATATGGAAATACTTTCTATACTTAAAAAGTATGTGTAGGCAAGAAGAAGGCCTCCTGTCAGAGCACTGCATGGGGCTTAATCACTTGGCTCCTGATGCCTTCAGCAGGAGTTGTTCATCCCAAGTCCCATGCAATGTTTCAGGAAAGGCAGCCCACATTCTCATAGTTCTCAGAACAGATTTGACTATTTAAAAACTTTGGCAAGAAATTTCTTTAACCAAACAAAACTGAACTTCTTGGGCTAAACTCATCCCTTGAGGAACTCTATTGGAGTCCAGGAGGCAACAGTAGAATTAATCTGGTCCATATTGTTTCTTCCCTCAGTAAAGACCTCTCTTGTATTTCCTCCCCATTCCCGGCTTTTGGAGCAGTTATCCCCTCGGTTCCTACCTCTTTTTTTTTTTTTTTTTCCCTCAAGGTCTCTATAGATCTTATTTTTGTTTGCAGCATAGTAGCATCTTGGCTTTCCACAACATGCAAACAGAAAGGATACCTGATGCGAGCAGAGACAGGCAGAACAAAGGAGACTTTATTATTCCCATTGTAGCCTTTTCAAACTGAGACACTGAGAGATTGACTTGTCCAGTGTCAGACAGAAAGTTTGTGCAGAGCTGAACCCTCATTTCCCCAATGCTTTTCTCATACAACCATCCCTTTGTTTTCTGGCAGAATATAATCCTCCTTTCTCTTCTCTTTACACTTCTTGCTTCCTCCTCCTGCCCTTCTCTCTCCATTATTCTTTCTTTCTGCCTCAAATATTTACTTTTTGTGTGTGCTAAACCCTTTTTAACCCCTTCCTCCCTTTCCTGCATGCTATTGTCTGTCCCTGGGGGGCTGTGAGCCTTCCTAGTTTAATTTCTCTCATTTTCTACAGGCCATGGAAAGGGGCTTAGCTGAGGCCTGCAAGGGCCTTTGCCACTGGGATTTTTGGTTCAGAGGCAGAGGGGCCACAGCATGGCATAAGCATTTGGTTGAATAGAAGCAACATGTGCTCCGGACTAGTATTTTAGCACCATCTGGCAGAGATAAATGGGGCTGGACACACTGCATCTGCCAATCGCTCCTCTGCGGACAACAGCCTGATCCCCAATGCAAAGAAAGAGCTTTTTAGTGCCCTGAGCACCCCAGGAGCCTGTGAGGCTCTCCTGCCATGCTTCCCCACTGCAGGCAGCAGAAGGGCAGGTTTTGACTTCACAGTGGAAGGAAGAATTGAATTGAATTGAATCTAAAGACTGCACCGGCTAGAAAAACTATAAAATTAATCTAATATCAACTATTATTGAAGCTCAACCCAGAGCCATATACTTCACTAAGAAAGGTTATTATCCTCATTAATAATGAATAAAAAGTAGTACCTGGCCTCACAGGAATCTTTGATAGTTCTAGGACTGCAGATCAGAGCGTGACAGGGACGGGGTGAAAGGCAGGTTGGACCAGCACCATAGCCCTGGGGCAAGGATGGCAGCTGTGCCCCTACATCCTTGCTTCTCTTCCTCAAGCGAAAAAGTCTCACCTGGTGCTCCTGACATGTCCACCCTTCCTAAAATGAATGAGTGCAGCAAACACACTGTTTGCATTCAACATACCTTGAGCAGTAAGCATGGCCACAGCATGCAGCGCTCATCTGGGGAGACTGGCAAAAGCTAACATGGACATTGCCAGTATTTTCCGTGGAAGCTCAGCTGGCATTGGTGGTGTTTCTCACCTTACACAGAGCTGGGACTAGAGTTTGCTTTCAGCTCTGCAATGGAAATGTAAGTAATCTTTGGAACCTTTGTAGGCTTGTGATGGTTTTCCTGCTATGTAACTGAAGACTTACATAGCATTTAAGCTTGTGGTTGAAGTCAACTTATTTCTGCACGTGTAAGCGGATATAAACACAGGATTACAGACAGCAAAGTGGGTTACAGGTACCTCATAGAGGATCCAATCATAAATCTACTATAAATCTGGTATCTAGTACTGCTGTTACTCTCGTATGTAGTAAATGTTTTTGTGTCACCAGATCTAGTGTGCAGACTGACACACAGACCCCCAGCATAGCCTCAAAAGATTCATGAACCATGAACACGAAATAGATGGTCTGTACAAAAGACTAACAACTCCACTGCACCATATGCCAAGTACTTTATCTCAGCTAAGACAAAAGTTGTGCTCATTACGTTGCTGCATTTATTCTAAAATGAAAAGATGAATGTTGTTTTTATACGCAATACTTAGGCTCAGTCCAAGACTAACATTATTTTCTCTGTGTTTCCTTATTCTGTCCTTCCTTTTATTAATTATACACCACTACTGTTCACTGGATCATCCTTCTGATCGCAGCTACTGGATGGTAACACTACAGGCTACGTCCGCTTCCAAGTTTTACCAGCGCTTGTCAGAAGTCCAGCTGCTTTTCTGCCCCCTCTACGCAGACAGGTCAGTCCCTCTGATTTCCCACTGCTTCAGCCCCTGCAAAGGGGCAGCCACTGCCAGCACAGCCCCCTTCCCTCCCTTGCCTGTAACACTGAGAGAGGCAGGGCTGGGTACTGGGGGAGCTTGCTGATTGCTGAGATTATTATTCTTTCCACGAGGTACTTGGCAGCATCGAGCCTCCCAGCACAGGCTTTGAATATCCACACATTTAAACAGTAGCCTCAGCTTGAAAGCACGCTACAGAATAGGCAAGGCTTCGAGGACAGAGCCGCTTGCAGCAAGCATGCAAATTCATTAGGCTCTGTGCACATGTGGCCTCTAATAAGCTATGTTCAGCATCTGAAGTCTAAAACATCGCAACCTGTACATCCCACCTAAGCCAATGGCCAGGCTTTGCCTTTTTATACGTTGCACAAAACCATTCAAAGCATCAGAAGGACGCCGAATTAATGCACAGTCTGCAGCAACGGCTCTGCTTCATCTCCATCCATGGGGGATTTTAGTCATTTAATTTTAAGCATACACTAATAGAGATGTTAAGAGAATGCAATGACTGTGAGTCAATCTTTCACGCATTTCCTTTTTCTTTTCATCAGGACTTTGGAATCAGGCTGAGATCTTTCAGTTCCTACCCTTAGAAAAATAATTAGGCATTATAGGTACTCCTGTGGATAGCACATCTGACTGCTAGTCAAAAGACTTGGCTCTATTTGTGGTTCTGCTCCTAAATTACTTTGTGATCCCGAACAAGCTGTTTTTACTCTGCTAGATGTTGGTTTTCTTCTCTACAGAACTGAAATAATGACTGCCCACATTAGTAAAGCACAGTCAGGTCCACAGGCCTCAAAAGCACCTTACAAACAATGAATTAATTTTATCACAAAAAACCTTTCTGAGGCAGGGAACTGCTGCAGTGTACTTTTATAGATAGGCAAAAATGAGGCACCAACAGCAGGAAAGACTTGCTCTGGTGATCACAGAAAGGTCTTTTTTGGGCAGGAAAGGGAGCCACTAAAAAAACTGGAAAAACTAGGTCATCTGACACAAAAATCCCGTGTTTTACTTCTTAGGTGTGCAAGGGCTGGATCTGTCTCCCCAGAGGGAAATGAGTGTATTCAGCACCTTGAGCTTTTAGTCATTAAGTGTTCTGCTGTAGATTGCACTAAAGATCAGTAACCACCGAGGTGCAACGATCTTTCATGGTGTTACTAACGAGCTATAAGTCCTTTATAATCTGAAGTCACATTTTAAGCATGGCCATAGTCTCTACCCATGTCTATTGTGCACGAATATTTTCTTTTCATTTCACTCCCTTCTCAATTACACCTGGATTCCTTATGGAAACATTCCTCAGAATTTTATAATCCTGTAAAAAGTTCAGATCTGCTGATGGATTCCTATAGGAAGAATGCAAGTTCTCTGTTAAGTTGTAGAGGCAGGGTATGCAGGGTCTCATCCTCTATTAAATTCAGTAAGTTAGAATAATTTCCTTTAAGTGGCATTGATTTAGTTGACAGACTTTTTCCAAAAAGCTGCAGCAAGGCATCTGCCAGCACCTGTCATGTATCAGTGACACACTTAGGGCTTCCCATCCATCTCTCAGCAAGCCTCCTTCTCAGATCTCGGAGGTCCCCAGCCGCCAGTAACTTCTCGGGGACAAAAAAAATAAAATAAAATATCTAATTATGTACAACATTCAGGAGGCACTTTGCTGAAACGCCAGCCTTACAAAGGAACCATATGCCAGTGCCTCGAGTGTGCTTTGCAAACATCTGCCTCTCAGGGGGATTTTATGCCAGACAGTAAGAAAGAAACTTTAATTAGAGGCCAATCGAGATCCTTGTCTCAAGACCTGTGACTTCCCTAAAAAAATGAAAAAACGAAAATCCCAAACAAACAAATCAATTGCATCTGCCCCCATGTTTGAAAGAAGTCTTTAGATTTTCTCTTTTAATGCAGAGTTCTCTTTTTAATTTTTCTAACAGGGTTCAACATGCCCCATCCAAACAGACACACAGACTAACAAAGTTCCCATTGCCTTTGGAAAGATCTCTGCCTGGGAAGGATGGTTGAGTCTAGTACAAGTGTCAGAGTGGGTTTTAAATTAGTCATTTTTGATTGTGGTTCATCCACTCACTATTAATTAGTTAATCTTTTCTCCCTGTCTCACCTCGCCTTAAATCCCATCTGATCAGATATATTCCTTCCTTTGCTCATTGCCTTTGGTCCCTCTTCCTTTCTGCTAGGGCTTAGGATTTCAGCTGGCAGCTATTGCATCATCCTGTGAAGCTATTTTTTAAAAAAATATATCAAAATGAAAACCCAAACCTGCAACCCAAAGGCGAGCTTTCCCTTCCTGTGCAAAAATTCCTCAGTTAAGAGTAAAGCAAGATCCACGCCCTAAGCTCTTGAAACGGGTCAGACAAGTAGAAATCATCCGTGCAGAGGGGCATGTGGGAGAGCAGCCAAAGTCCTGCTGGGATCAGAGAGCCTGTACCCATCCCTGAGCAGGACACACTTCATCCAGACTAGGCGGCCGCAGGTCTCTGGGTGATGCACCTCCGGACAAAAATAGCAGAAATGGCAGAAGAAAACACACCAGCTAACATCAGGTGCAGCACATCCCCACAGGGGAGCCTCATGAGCTATGCTGTGATGTTGGGGCGCTCCAGCAGCAGCTACCCCACAGCCCTTATCTGGAGAGCAGGACTTTCCTTCACATCCCACTCCGTCCTTATTTCAGTTTTCCAGGGTCTACTCCTCTGCAAATCATCTAAAAAAAACCCCTAGCCCACCAACAGGGACTGTGCATAACCCACTTGCAGGGGACTTCAGATTGCCCAGACCTCTCTAACAAAGCATTGAACTGCAAGGCAGCAGCAGCAGCTCCTCTGAGGGTCTCGCAAGGAAATGCTCTGGAGTGTAACAGCAATCGGTTTAACTTCCCTGACAACATCCTAAATCTAAACGAAAGCAAGGCAAACACTTTACATACATCAGCGGGAGGGGGAAGGCAAGACACTCACAGGACTAAATAATTTATCTGCCTGTCTTACTGATGCTGACATTTTTGACATACATTAAACATTAATGAAAATCATTTTATGGATGGCTGAGTCATGCCAGTCAATGCATAATCTCCTGCCACTCCACCTGCCCCTTTCATCCTCATCTGGCTCCTATCACGGAGCGCAGCCACTTGTAACTCTGCCCCCTGACAGCGGCCGGGCTCTGCCAGATGCCAAAGAGCAGAGCAAAAGCACAGAGGGGCCGAACAAACCCTAACAAACACATGGATGAGAATCAAGCCCACCGAGTTCTAACCCCACTGCTGTTATAGTCACAAACCTGCTGTTTTGTTAATTAGCTAACATGAGATGCTGTGAATCATTTTGGAAAGCAAATTACCTCCCTGATTTGTAAAAGCTTCCTAGCCACATTTTTTTTTTTTACTTACTATTTTTTCCTTTTCTCAACATATAAATGCCAATTAAATTACTGCCTGCTTCTGTTTAATCTAGTGTTAGCCTACTCATATATTGAGCCGCTCCCTAATGCCAGTGCGGCCCCTTATGCCCAAATCTCTTTAGCATGCTAGTATAAATGTTTATAGCCCTAAGACTTACTGCTGTAAGAAGCTTGACATTTTTGTGGTAAAATCCTGAAATGTTATTGCAATGTTGAATAGAAAAGGATCACCAATGGGTTGAAAATTCAGCCTGCCTTTATTTTGTTCCAGCAAAGGTTATATATAAAGAGATGACTGGGATTAAAGCCTCACTAACTGTCTGGATTTCTTCCTGGAGAAGCAGTCCTTAAATTCACTGAAATGATACTCACCAGAAGGTAGAGTTACACAAAGCCACTAGGCAGCCTTCAAAGACAAAGGATACACAGTTAATCTCATTTTACATATCCCATTAGACTGTGAGACTGGACATCAGAGTCACCAGAAATATGTTCTCATCCCAAATATACTTCTTTTTATGGAAGGGACTAAAATATATCTAACAAGATTATCACCTAAACTCAGTAAAATCACTTATTTTCACTGAGGGGGAGCTCAGAGCTGCACAAATAACCGGCTACAGGTTAATGAGATCTGACTGATCTCCAGAGGGTGCAAGCTGCTGCTCTATAGATCCCTGACAGCTGAAGTCAAATGGCCACCCAACTCACCCCTAAAACACAGCGAAATAGTTTGAGGTCCCTCTTTCCAGCCCACTGCCAGGTTGCAAATGCAAAAGCCACAAGCCTGACCTTGTCTCCATATTTTTATCTTTCAACAGATCTGACAGAAGTGCAATATATTGGCAATGATGTTTTAATTTCACAGATTGCATTATAAAACCCTTCTCCCATACACATAGTCCCTTCTTCTGAAGGGATTTTACTGATTTGTGATTTCAGTTTCACTGAACAACACACTCTGCAAAAAAAAACAATTCCAGGCAGGAGGAAACTGTCACATACAAAGTGTCAGTAATCATCCACAACGTTCTTTAGAAAGGTCTCCTAAAGACAGTAAAATTAGAATAGACGACCTATTGTAGCCTGTGGTGTCTTACCAGGATCTTCCTATAGGCAGCTGCCAAGTCATATTTGAGTACAATATTGAGGAGTAGATCCCAATCTAAACCCAGCTAACTCAACAAAAGGACATTTATTACTCTCACTAATTTAGAGATGAAGGCAAAACACAGCTTATCCTTTTTCTCTCATCTCCTACTGCAGGTGAGATTTCAGTCCTCCAGCTGCAGCAATTTTAATAACCCATTTTCACATTTTTTCCCCAGCCAGAAAGCCATCCTGCATACACATCTCATGCAAGGCATCCCCACTCTTCAACACAAACATGCAAACACATGCACCTCCTCATAGTTTGTTTCTGGCTTTCCTGATAAAAGGACAGACAAGCCCACATTTCCAGCCTACAACTTAGCTTGGGGTTTCCATGACCTTCTCCTGTAAACTCCAGCTCTGCGACTGGAACGACTTGTCCATTATGTTAGTTGCTCAATAACTCTTAGGCACTACCATGCTAATACGACTTTGAATAAATGACAAGTCACAGTCAGAAGTCAATGAAACACTAGGAGCGATGACAAATCAAAAATGGTAAATTAACTGCACAAAGAAAAAGAAAGAAACCAACTGATATTTTTCCGCCTGCTTCCAAAGCAAAGGCAGAATGAAAGCCGTGCTGGAGAAAACAGATTCATCACGCTTTGGCTTCGTTAGTATAATAATTAATTTATATTAGCAGGTGCACATTAAGAAGATCTGTTTCCACCCCTCTGCCACCAGCAGCTGGTGCAACCTGCGTGTCAGCCATGTGAAATAGCTGTGCTGATGCCCCTTGCCATCCATCTTACGTCTGCATCCTGCCCTGCCTGCAGCTTTGTTATGGGGTCCAGCCAGCATCACTGGTACAGGGCAGCACAAAGCAGTTTCTAGCCAAATGTGCCTAAACCAAGCAGAGCCAGCTATGGTTGGAGACAACTGAACACGCAGTGGCATTTCCCATATTTCATGGCAGCTGACTGATGGCTGAGCACAGGTGTCGTGGCCAGGGATTACAGGTAGGACATTTAAAACAATCATTTATAAACCCGCACTGGAAAAGTAGCTAGGACTTTCCAGATGGAACTCTTGTTTCTGAGGAACATATCATGGAAATGTTCATGAGTCTACAGATTTCTGGTTAATACCTCATGGAGGGGATCCCACAGCAGGATTTGGCCCAGTGGCCCCCAGTAGGGGTCAGGGAGATTACATGGGACTGATAGGGCTAGAAAAATATCCTTTTGGTAATTCCTGCTTAAATTCTGCGATCTGATGAAAATGCAGCCTGTGGAAATACATCTACCGTCTCTACCACTTTCCTAGAAAGCCCTATCAAATGTTGCAATGTCCATTTATAGCAAGGTGTACATTAACTCTAGAAAGTCACGACACATGACACTGACTACTAATGAAAGCTGCAGGATAAAGCAATAATGATGTGCTTGTGAATAAAAAATGCATACCGAAATATTACAGAAAGAAAGCTGCCATGCAGGAGAGGTACAAAATTCAATTTTCTCAGTGGTATCCTGGCTTAAATGATACAGACAAACAACCTTTTCACAGACATCAGATGCTTCTTTGGAAATGTTTTGTGAACTCACACAGAGAGAGAAAAACAAAGAGATAAATAGTCTCTTTTTTCCCTGCACTGAAGAACTACAGTACTGAGCACACTGCCTGCTATAAGACTACTGACAATTAAGGATGTGTCACCCTGAGCAGTATCTGTCTGCACATATCTAATTTGTCTATTACTATCATCCTCAGCCACCGCAACACAACCGTGCACAGAAATCCTACATTATGGGAATAAATACCATTGAAGCCAAAATGGCAAGTCAGCTGAGCACATAAATTGCCCAGATTCTACTCGAGGACAAGAATAATCATCTTTTCAAATCTACTTTAAAACCCTCACTAAAGAATACTTTCTGAAGAGGTCAAGCCCTGATGATAGCTAATACTTTCAAATGAATCTTTGTTATTGCCCAAATAGAGAAAGTCGTTTTAACGCATCACAACAGAAGAACGCCTCCTCCAGGAGTGAGCTTACCCGCAGTTGTATAGATCATCACTTAAGTGCTCAGTAAGTCATACAACTTTATGGCTTTGAAAGATTGCACTTTGATGTCCAACAGACAGATGTCAGCATAAAAAGATAGGGGGGGGAAAAAGTCCAAGCTCTGCGCATCCAGCAGTAATTGACAAAATAGCAGTGAGCGTGTGTGTGGAGACCAAATAAGCAATAGCAACTGAGCTGCCTCCTCACTCCTTTGTTTCCAAAAGCTCTGTAGCAATAGCATAGCTACAAAAGTGCCAGTGAGGTGAAGTCCCCTAAGTCACCACTACCTGCTCAGCAACATGGCTGTGCAACCACTTACACTGCCACTAGCTCAGGAGAGAGCACCCACCGCTGCTAGAAAACAGGTACTCAGCAAAATAGTGCACTTGAAGATGTAATACCAGCTAGTCCCTTGGGTGTCAACTGTTTGAAGAATAGTGTGTTGTAGCTTACACTACCACTGTCACTGCTGTTCTGGGGATAAACAGAAGGCTCCTGTCATCAGTGTTTTCAATCCAGCCCTTGTCACAAGCACTGCTATTCGGTTATAATGACTGCTTTGTTAAGTGTGGTTCTACTTGGAAAACTAACTCCATAAAACTAGGATCATGGAGTTCATGCTTGTTGCATCTCAATGATTTCCAGATCAAAAGCACTCAGGTTATGAGTGAAAAACAATGTTTGGTTTGTTTTTCCAACTACAAGGTCTACAAACTCATGCTGGGATCTAGAAGTTAAGTTGTCATCTTTTTGGCTCATACGATTGCAAAAGAAGTAAAAAAGAATTCTTCTCGCCCACACCCAGAGCAGCTCTGTATTTCCAGCTTCAACAGAAACAATAAAGAAGAAAAATGAAGACAATATTTTCAAACCTACTTATCTTATTCTGTGCTTCAGGGCTCCAGAAAGATAATCTGATTCTAAAAGCTACTCCAAGGCCAACCCGAAGTGACAAAACTTAAGTACCACTTAAAATCTTACTGCGTATTTAGGTACCTAAATAGTATGTACCTAACTTTAGACACCCATTTTTCAAAACTGTTTCCCTTAATTTAGTCAGCAAATTAATCAGATTTGCATGTGATTACACATAGATAGCAGATAATTTCAGTAGGAAGGTGCTATTTTTATATAGACACTTGTCGGAGCAGAATTGCATGTTAAACTAAAATTTATGAGTCCACAAGCTGAGTCTACATTAACTATTTGACAGCTGCAAATTATTGCATTACAGACATTGCCAACTTGCTTACACAGACACATGTGCTTACATGTAACTTTACCATTCCCCAGCTGTCTGCCTGTAAAATCTCAGCACTGTAGAGGTTAGCAGGTTTCCCCCATGGCAACTCCTACAGGTCGTAATGAGACATCTGAGCCCCACTGTCATTTACATGAATGAAATAAGCTGTCCTAGCGGTGAAGGAGCTCCTGAATCCTGGTTTGCTGTGGATTAGCTTCCTACCACTTTGACACACAGATCCTCCCACTCTTTGTCATGTTCCCTCAGAGTTCCCTATAGCAACGTTTCACCATGCCTTTTCTGCTCCCTATTTTATCGCCCCAGTAAGTCCAGCTCTTTCCTTCTGGGCTCCTCTGCCAATTGGTTTTGGAAGCTACCAGTCAAACATACATTATACTCCCAGCACTGCTCTGTGCATCCCAGCATGATGGTTGCCTTGAGCCTTGCAAAGGATTTGAAAGAGCCTTATCTAACAGCTCTATGTGAAATGCAGATTTATTAAGGGTAAATGAGGAAATATTTGTCCCGTTAACCAGTTGTCACAAAGCATTCCTCCATGACCCATGGTACAGCCCTGTCCAGATCTGGGCTTTGTCTCCTTCCGCCTTGCACCTTTGCAAGTTAATGACAAAATCTGATGGCAACCAAAGAGATAACACATAAGAGCTTACAGAAAAAGTGGGCTGAAAATAAAGGCTGGGAACACAGCCAGCACTTACGGATGTACTGAGTTAATGAGTTCAGAGGGGCTTTCCAAACTATTAGCCAGTTTTACACACCTGACCTTTCACCAGCCATTTCACAAGCCTGAGGTGTCTGCTTGCAGAGGCAGTCCTGACAAGCCGTACTTGCAGCTTTACTCTGTCTCTCCTCCCTTTCCTATCCCCCTCCAACAAGGACAAGTAAGGATGTTTAATTAAATCCAAATGTTATCATTTTTAGCTAAGTGTAAAATTATTGATTTGGAAAGCATCGTGCCTGGCTTTCATCATTAAGGAGCGCTGCGGTATCACTGCAACATCAGGCCAATTACAGTAGTTATGCTGCTGTGAGATGTATTCCTGTTCTCTGGCTCTCTTTATGTATTCAGGTGTAAAGCAAAGGAAAGTGCAGCCTCAAATGCTAATTGCACTGCTTAGGACATACTCACTCCCAAGGAGCTCCTTCCAGGGCCCCTTCAATCACACAGCTATTTAGTGCCAGGCAATTGCCAATCCTTTCTCCCTCCAGCCTCAGTCAAGGTCTTGCCCATGATAATGAAGTCTGCCTGGAGATTTTAGAAACCCATAGTCACGCAAGATGAGGTTGTTGCTCCTGCAAACAAGCCGCTGCTGGCTTGCCTTCGTAAGCTGTCACGGGGACTCTGAAACGAGCACAGCAAGAAGGAAGGGGTGTACTTGTGGCTCACTCCATCCTCCGGATGATATTTTCCCGGCACGTAGTCACAGCTCGTGCTATTTGAGTCATCCTCATCTGAGAATGCAAATAGTTCCCAATCGGTAACACAGCATTTCTGCTTGCAGGCATAGAACTCTGCTTCTCTCATGATGCTTCAAGCTTAGCCAGGTCCTGGAAAGCCAAAGACTGTTCGATGTCAGGAGGAAAAAGGTCTTGTACGGATGGGATGGTAGGATGGTAGGCAATGAAATGCTTTGGGCTGGAGCGAAAATGAAGCCCTCCCTATACTGCTGGCTTTAGACTTTGGATTAAACCCTGTCCTTACTTATGTTGATGCAGAGAGGAGTAGATCTATGCAGTTTTCAGAGAATTGTAGATTTATTCCGCTGAAACCGTCCTTCAGTTCCACAAATAACTTTCCTCACAGTTTCTCTGTGAATTATTTTAATTCCTTGTAAGAAGAAATGGATTTGCCTTGCCATTTACAACACAGAGCATTGCACAGTTACTGACTCAGACTTGAATGCGTACTGCTTGGATTCACAAGAAAAATAACATTAAATTGGAGTGCAGGTTGAGTAAATTCCGAAATCAGAAAGCAAAAGTAGTATGTTGTGGGAAGTTGTAATTACTTCAGACAACTTCGAGAAATCCAGAAAATTCAGAGCTGAGCTAAGTGTCAAAGCAAACCAAGCTGGCTAAGGCACAGCAATGAGCGTCAAGGCACACCAGCAACGCTGCAGAGCCTTCAGAGATACCAGGGAACAAGTGCACAGCTGTGACTACTGTGCAGCGCTACTGATGGCTGCAGATTAAATTGATATTGAAAGCCCATTTCATTTTTTATCTTCCCTTCATCAAACTATTTTAGGATGAGAAAAAGGAGACCACATATCTGTCTGCTACGAGTAACATGGAGGTATACTACATTAATCTGGCAATAAAGCCATCATGGACAATACCCTGGCTCAAAGCCTCAGGACATATATCGTACTCAAAAGTTGCTTATAAACCAATTTAGCCCAGGAAACAGTTACTGCCTCATAAACATGGGATGTTTCTAACCTCTCATTTACCTATTCTTCTGCATAAATAGGAGACAGTAAAGATGCCCAGATATCAGTGCAGGTCACAACCTCTTTTTGTGGCTCATTTATGAGGGTTTTCCAGAAACTAACACAGAACCTAGACTTGCATTTTATTCCTTGGAAGCAAAGGGCCTTCTCTTCCTTGATGTACCCTTTCTGAATGCCTGTGAAGGAAGTAACCTATGTCACAGCAAAGACAGTAAAAGCTGCAGGTGGCTCAATATGCGAGATCCTCCCCCAGCTTCATGTGGCTCTGCCTGAGGTCTTGCTGCGCCAGCTCTGGTCTCCAGGAAGCTCTGACATTTTCCTTGATGGTCTCAAGATAAGGAAGGATACTGGTTACTGGGGTTAGCCCAAAACATTTGCTTCTGAATACCAGCCACAGGCGTAAGATGATCATACGCAAATCATTCGCTCTTCCTGCATCTCAGTTCACCCATATGCTGGGGACAGTGTGTTTCCTTACCTCCTGAGAGCAGCCACAGAGCCTGGAAGCAGCATCTTGTCTTTTCACTGGCCAAGAAAATTTCTTATCATCAGTGGTAAGTGGGTGTTTTCTCTGTATTCTTTGCTCGAAGGGAAATGAAAAGGCAGAAAGAAAAGATTTAAAACTGTTCTTGAAAGAAAACATGTCCTTCTCTGGAAAACTGAGAAAATATACAAGTGCCACTCATTTAGCATTGTTGCCAAGTATAGTCTTGAGTAATTAGTCTGCTGATTGCTGGAACCTCACTGGATGTAATCCAATTTATCATCAGTCCAAGGTACAGGACATTTCCAGCAAATGGTGGTCACAAAGAGCTATTCTCAGTTGCCCCACCGGCCCATTTTGACCTAGTGAAGACCTCCAGGTGCGACCCACCATCCAGTGCCAATTTTTAGTGGAGTAAATGAGGAATAAGAGTGAAGAATACTGCATTCAGGAAAAAAAGAAAAAAAAAAAGGAGGAAAAAAAACCCCTCAACAACAAAAACTGCTTCTCTGAGTCATTCCTGAGTTTTCAACATGCACATCTTTGAGCAGGATTATTTGTATCCCAGAGCAGCCACCACGAAGAACTTTCCTTGGAGGTGAAGGAAAAGTATGAAAAGCATGAAAAAGTCAAGTCACTCATTGAGGTCACACATGGGGTTATCATAGGCTCAGGATAAGCCCGTCATCCCTTTTGCAGAGCCTGTGCTGTGCACTGCGCTGCCTCCTCTGACAAAGTCCAGGACTGAATCAGTCACTTGCTTATCCTTCACAATGCAGGTTTACAGGTCTTTTTACTAAACACTTGCAAAATGTGCTTGTCTCAGGAGTCTGTCTGTTCACACATTCTCAATCTTCTGATCTTTCAAACTTTCCATTAGATCTTAAATTTCCACCACAGCAAGTAGTGATCTTCAAGAAGGTATGGAGTCTGGGTGGTGGAAGAGGCATTTAAGTGCAGAGTGGGCGTTAGCCCAGATTCCTTCCTCCTCAAGCCTTCCTTACATGTGACAATGACTGCACCAGATTTCTGAGCAACAACAGCTCCACAAGTTGGCAGATATGAAAATAAAAAATATAAACACATACTTAATCACTTGTGTACTGAAGCATATAATTTCTTTACCTACAAGTCTGAGAGGTGCCAACAAAGATGCAGAAAGAGGCTGCAGTGTGGGGCAAAAACCACAAGTCTTTTGTAGCATGTTTTTTTCAGAAGCGAGAACATATGGTTACCAAAACTATCTTCTTCAACTTTTAAGACCTATGCCACAACTCTGTGTGGGATTTTCAGTGAAATGAGAATGAAGATTTGGTTCTCAGTAGGAAAACTCACACACTGAAATCTGGAGTAATCAGTTGTTAGTCTCTACTCAGGTGAGACTCAGGTGAAGCAGCACTGATACGAAATTTCCTCTCATTTCAAGTGCTTGTCCTGTATGGCTGCATGTGAGGTGCTAAGCAAGGCATGGAGAGGAGAAGCTGTGTTTGACACACCGCAGTCTGCAGTGTTTAACATGTGGCTAAAAAAAAAAAAAAAAAAGATGGCTTCAGAAAAGAAGAACACCCCCTGCTCCCAGTCTTGCAGTCAGTGAGTCACATCTAGACCAAAACCAATATTGCCAGAGATTCACCAGAGGCACTGTTGCTTCCTACTCTGGAAATACTGGGTTTGATGAAGTCTGTAAATTGGGTCACCTAATCAATAACGTGGCCAAAGAAATTCAAAATAAATTCATACCACAAATGGGGAAAAAATGGCAATGGGCAAGACAGAAATGTTATGTAAAGATATTAATGACTAGATAATCTTTGTCCTTTTTCCTACCATCCTGTGAGGGAAACCAGGTCTCACACAAGAATTCTTGTAGCTGTGAGTAAATCTGTTCTTCCAGACAGAAGCAGCCTCCAAGATCTCAGATGCATCTCCATCACAGCAGGTCCCAGCCACACACTCTTCTCAGGAGTCTAGCCAAATTCCAAGGCCTTCCCAAGGCCTTTTTGAGGCCAGGACCCAGATTTTACTGTGAGGGGACTTATACTGAAAGATAGTCAGTGTGTCATAAAGAGACATACACATCTCTAAGCTCTCCAGGCTGGTGCCATATCTGTTTGTAGGAAATTCCTGTTCAGGAACTTGTGTCACCTGGGAGACAATGCCTACCATTTATTCAGACTGCATACTTTTTTTATTCAAGCCACATATACACATTACTGCTTGAAAACTGGGTAATCCAACTACCCCATGTTCTTCCTTTAACCCAACTGGAATCTGTAGGAATTTAATGGAACATATAGGACTTTCCTAAAAGAACAAGATTGTGTGATAGCTCAGAACTGCCTTTCCAGCTGAAACTGCAATGGAATGAAAGCAGACAGTTAATTGGTGAAAATGAGGACAATGAGTTAAAAAAAAGAGAAAGTGAGAAAGGAAGACTCTCATGCTTTTTAATGAAAATATTATCCTGATAAATTGCATTATTAAGAATCAAAAGAAAAAAATTTGAACGTGGCACAAGTTAAAAGAATTATATTTTTATACAGACTTTTTTTAATCCTGGCTTCTAAATAGTCAATAATCCGTTGCACATAAAACCGTACAATGGTAATTGGAAACAGAGACTAGCCCCCATGACAGGAAATAAACTCTTATCAATAGCTTTTGCAGATCTCAATCAAACAGTCGGGAAATTAGTAGTCCTGGAAATCAATGCATAGGATCAAGATCTTCGAGAAGGATATAGAAAACATACTTGTCTGCAATGAGTCCATGCTGTCTTTTTGCCATAAAGATAACCCTTGAATAAGAAATCCAGCCATTTCCTGGTTTGGACTTTGTCAGGATTCCTGGTAACTACATTGAGGAGAAAACGCACGTAATTCACTTGGCAAACTAAGAC
This sequence comes from Baryphthengus martii, assembly GCA_013396935.1. Classification (NCBI taxonomy): domain Eukaryota; kingdom Metazoa; phylum Chordata; class Aves; order Coraciiformes; family Momotidae; genus Baryphthengus; species Baryphthengus martii. Next base: position 19,308 of record VWZK01018536.1, on the reverse strand, counting down.
AGACTCCAGCTTCCAAGCAAGCACAAACAAGAGATTTTCTAGCATCTCATGAGCTGAGCTAAGGACAATAACAGAGCATTACATGACGTGACAGAAACCCATTTTCACCACAATCCATTAGTGCAGCTGAATCATTCAATTCTGCAAACTGCACTGATCATTCAACATTAATTGGGGCAAATTAAGTTATAATTTATGACTTTTCTCCCTCATAATTACTTATGGAAGGAAATCGTGAGGAACTAACAATTAAGATGATGGGGAAAAGCTTCAGAATAATTTGTTGAACATGAACGTCCTTTCTTCTTCTTTCCCTTTCACTCTGCTTGGAAACAGATGAGTAATTTACCTCTCAATTACTTGGGTCATCATTTACAGCTATACCCCAACACCAAACTTACAGGATATAGAAAATTCATGGCCCACTTTCTCTAGATGTATGGATAGAACCTATGTCCATATTTGTATGAGAGAGACCCAACAGCCAGAGGTCATCCTAGGATGATATTACAATGGAAACTATTTTTAGGGGGAAGGAAAAAAAAAAAAAAAAAAAAAGGATAAAAGAGAAGACACCAGTATAGCTGGGAGATCCAGAAACCAAGGGATCAATTTACAAATCTGAGGCTGATGCATCATTACAGATCAACAGTCCTGGCACAGAGTGACTTGTGCACAGGGCCTGTGCCTCTCTTTTTCCAGAATACTTAATGAAATCAAGAAATCATTTAAAACAAGACCAATAACTACTGCTTATTTTATATGGACAAAAAAGGAAATTTAACTTAGGCTCAAAGGCAAATCATAAACAAAAATAAAACCTCTAGCAATGTAACCTCATAACCAATTATTCCTTTTACAGCCTTCTATTCCTTGCATATTGTCAGTCCTCTTCAGTTAAATGTCCTGTGCTATTTTAAATACTATAAATCAGTGCCAGTTCAAATGCATGTTGTAAATTCATGCAGATGAGGAAAACACACAACCAAGTCATAATTCTTTATTCCAGGATAACTTGCTCAAGTTATAAACTGCCTTTTTTGGACACAAAACAGGCCTGACTGATCCATTTTTCCACAGTGATCAGAAGACAGGGTGTGAGGTTGATAAGAACATGCTGGTATTGGGCAGTAAAACCTCATCAAACCTTTCCAGACAAGATAATATTCAAATCCAGAATCTGGAATAAAAGCAGTATGCAATTTCTTGCCCAAGGTGAAAATTCATGATCACTTTGTTCCTGTTTTACTCCTGTTACACACTATTTTCTTGGAAGGTATTTGTTGTAGAAAGAAACTAAAGGAGTTTCTGTGAATAGAAAGGCTATGAAAGATACCCTGGCCTCCTGTCTATGAAGTAGCAAGTCTTGTCTGAATTTTTCTACAGTACTCTAAGATAACTAGCAGTTAAATAACATGCTGTAAGCAAACATATTACAAGGCCAACTCAATACATACGATGCATGCAGGAAACACCCTCTGAAAGAGATGGGAAATCTTGGCACAGAGCGATTACAGATTCAGGACCAAGTGGTAGCGTGGAGCGTATAAATCAGTGTATTGGCTCTTCATATAGATTTTTGAAGATAACGTGTCTTTAAACATAAATGGAAGAAGCTAGAGACTGATGATAGGCTCAGATGATGGCTCTTTTCTCAGGCAAGAAGAACACGGTGCAAAGGGTGATGATGCCTTTCCACTTCTGTGGGTGCAGAACAGAGAAAGTTTTTGGGGACAGTTCGCATGATGATGTCTTCGTGTCAAATGGCAATGGAGAGTACAAGTAATCAAGCAGCTGTAAGTGCACTTGAGAAGCTACCACAGTAAAGAGCTTGGCAGAGTCATTGGCCTTCTAGATAAGATACACGACTGCCACAGCCTTCTGTATCATTAGCTCTCATTAGCCCTGTTTGAGCCAACCTCTTGGTCACTTTTCCACTGTAACCACGAGAACAACTCTAGTACCTGGAAAGTGTTCCTTGAGCATGTTCATTGCAGGAGTTTGGGTCTGGAATAGAGATATTTAGGGCAGTGAAAAAGCAGAGTCTGAGCAGCAACAGCTGGATAAGGCTTCAAGATGAAAATGCTCCTTGTTTTGTTCCCCCAGTCCCTCCTCACCTATATTAGCTATACAGGCCTGGAACAGAAACCAGAGTGAGGCAGGATTGTGTTGTGTCAGCCCTGTGTACGTGGACTAATTTCCTTGTACTATCAGAGAAGCACAATCTTCCTAAGCCCAGTTAAGATGGACATCTCTTCCTCTGCCAAATTTCTCATCTGTCAGGTGTCTCTGAGAAAAGATAGTTCTTTTTGTTCTTGATCATAGCAGCAAATCAAAACTAACAAAAAGAGCTACTGAGCACTTTGTGGCTGTTTTGAAATACCACAAATGCTTCTGATAATAGACCAGCGTTTTAAAAGGGATGCCCATTTGGGGAACCTAGTTTCTTAGCAACTGCAAGAGACCTCTTGAGGAGTAGAGATTTCAAGAATAGAAGCCATGAGCATGCTCTAAATCTAGCCCCTTGCTAGGAGGCTCCAGTAGGATAACTTGAAACTATAAACCCTCAAAACACTTTCACAGGCAAAATCTCATCCCCAGTGCCATACCAAGCACAGCCTTCTGTACCTGATCCTCTTTGCATGCTCTTCTTGCTCCCACTAAAGCAAATAGGTGTTTTTGTCAGTGCTGCAGGCAGGTCTTGTTTCCATTAAAATCAGTCTTTCAGAATGCTTAGGAAGTTCAAACGAACACTTGGATGAAAATTTGTGGATTTTATCCAGACAATGATGTTAGCTGCATGTGTATGTCAGAAATGCTGCAGATTGACCTAAAAGTTCTTCTAAACAGGAGTTTTACTACATCTCCTGTGTCAGTCACAAAAGTGATGGGCAGAAAAAAATGTTCATTGTTATTAAAAAGGAAAGTCAGTTCCCAAAATAAGATATATCACACTCCATCATTTCTCTGCCAAACATTCCCGTGTACTTAATGACTCCACTAGGAAAAGAGATTAAAGAGAATTGCATAGATCGGATTATGGAGTGACAAGCTCTTTCAACTTGCAATTCTCAAAGTATAACGTTCTGGCACCTCAGCCCACACTTCAGCAGCTGGAATATCAGATACAACCGAGGCTCACTGAATCCACTGCTAGTGAGAATCAGCCTTTATACTGCACTGTGAGTTTTCTTTTACTGTTGGAGGGGAGTTTTTCTATTAGTCGGAAAAAGCGAGCAGCGCAGCTGAGCAGAACACAAGGAAGTTTTGTCCTTTTTCACTCGCCCTGCTGAATGGACTGTCAGCAGCTCAGTCTATGTATCATGAATGCTGAAGTACTGGTTCAGACTGGAGTCCTCAATAGGTCTGCTGTGGTACCAGGCAACCTCATAATTCCCAGTGCTGCAAGGGCAGTACAACATAACGCACAAAAAAATCCTCTCCCCTCAAAAATCCCAAACATTCTTCTTTCCCCCATATTTAATAACATTTCAGCTCCCTGTTTCCGCCTCTTCTTTCTGGATTTCTGAACACACATCTAGGACCTGCTCAGCTGCATTTCATTGCTGCACATTTTATCCCAGCTCTCCACTGGGACACAGAAATCACTTTAGGTGCCTCTTCAAGGAAGTATCTTCAGTGGCCTCCTGTTTCCCCACTCTGTCCCTCCACTCAGCTTTTTCTGAACTCCAAATAATTTGGTTTGTTCACACAGTATCACCTCCTTTACCACTAGAAGCCATAAATCAAAACATAAGCACTGCAAAGTCTTATGTTTTCAGAATCTATTACTTTTTGGTTTCTTTGGAAAAAAATCTATGCAACAAGTAGGATGGAGTCACAATTGCTCTTTTAGTACAGACTGATGAAAACTGAGTTTAACCCAACTTTCTGCCAAAAAGAGCCTTTTTTTCCCTCTATTTCTTTAAAAACAGAAGAGCTCCCTTAATGTTGGCTCATTTCTGCCTACAACTGTCAGGTTGCTGTTTGCAGACTGTTACCCAGTACAACAGCCTGTTTGCTGGGCTCCTTCCCTCCACGGTCCTATCCTAGTCTCTGTCATCCCTTGACCCCAGGATGGAAGTTCAAGGAAGACTCTCCCTAGATCCAGGCATCTCCTGTCAGCTTTACTATTTGTCACCACAGAGCAGCATGGTGTCACGCTGTAGTCAGGGAAATCACCACTACAAGTCTGGCTCAGGAGACCTTGCACTCAGATTCTGTATAGCAGGACAAAATTACCATAGGATGGGGAAGAAGGATTTGCTCTAGTAGCTGCTCAGCAAGAGAAATGCTTATTGTCCCATAAGTTGTTTCTCCTACTCTCCTGGCCAAAATCCTCATTTGCCGTTAAATTAATGAGGGCATGGCCTGAAACTGCGCCAGGGGAGGTTTAGGTTGGATATTAGGAAGTACTTCCTCACGGAAAGGGTCATTAGGCACTGGAATGGACTGCCCAGGGAGGTGGTGGAGTCGCCATCCCTGAAGGTGTTTAAGGAAAGATTGGATGTGGCACTTAGTGCCATGGTCTAGCTAGGTGTTGTGGTGTTGGGGTCATAGGCTGGACTTGATGATCTCAGAGGTCTATTCCAGCCTCAACGATTCTATGATTCTATGATTCTATGATTCTATACTCTCACGAGATCTTGACATTGGAAGGTTCAGAGTTACACCACAATCTATGGAGCCGAAGGTTGGAAAAACAGCTGTATTCAAGAAATAAGAGAGCTGGTCAGCGTGTTTTTTACCTGTTCATGGTTCTACCATCCTGGATCACCTCTACAATCTCCCTATGGATAAATTCTGCCTGTGATTCAAGGCTCACACTTAATCAGTGCACCTCACAAACATTTTCGTCTGGTTTTGGATCCTACCTACCTAAAATATGCAGTCATAAGTTCAAAGAAGTGATACGAACAGACAGAGGCTTGTTTAATTACCACCTGCCCTCAGAAGCTGTTTGATAATAGTGAGTTCTCTTCAGAGGGATCAACACCTCCTATACGAGTCCCTCAAGCATGCAATTCTTCCAAACAAAAAATTCATCTGCAAGCCAACAGTGATCATTTGAGTCTTGCAGATGACCTATGTGAAAACCAACCTGCTTGTATAATAGCACCAAACTATTACAGAACCTGAAGCCACCACAGCAACCACATGGCAGAGGTGAAGCTCTGAGTCATGTTGAAACAGGTATCTCTGAGAAGAAAGGAGGAAAATGTTGCAAGTAACCAGAAATTTGTAAGTCACGTTATTTTGAATATTGCTGTAATTCTGGGTTGCTTTACAGATGTCAGAATTATTTACTACAGAATTTCCTTTCAGTAAGAAAATAATTTTTATAGCTGGATTTCACCAGCTGCAAATATCTAAGACATCATTTAAAGCACCAAAGAAGGTTTTTCACCACTTCAGAGTACTGGTTTCTGTAACCACTTCCAGAAATCTGCAGAATTTATGGCTGAAGTGTGTTTGTATAATGTGATCCCAGATTCCAAGAAACAAGATCCTGAATAATGCAAAGCTAAACAAGGGCTCACACAAATGTTGAACTGAGGTCCTGCAATGTCTTTTTTTTCTTTTTACAGGAGCTTCTGAGCATAAAGAGAGTGCAGTCAGAGCCAAGTTATCATCTGGCCATCTCTTCCCAGGAACACACTGCTAGCAACCACTAAGGTCTGTAGTCCCTGTTACAGGATGCTAGCACAGCGGAATGCTCTAGTAATGTTCTATATGCCATTAACAAAAGATTATATATACACACAAAAACTGCAAAAGGCCAACAGATTTTAGCCAATTTGTGAAAACTGGGCAATTAGTACAACTTCTCCTGTTAAGAGCTCTCAGTTAACAGTTCATGACAGGTCACTGAAAACAATTAAGGTTGTTAACATACAAGGCACTAATGACATTTACAGTGTGAAATCATGTGGCATCCAGGCATGATGTAGAGATTTTACACTAGAAGATACATATGCTAGTGCTTGTTACAAACCTTCTCATTAGAGACTACCAGAAATGTCACCTTAGAATCCCAATTCCTTTGAATAAAAATATAAAAGGAGTCATATATTTTCTTCTGGTGATGCACGCTACAGTTCACTGGAGTTGTCCATTTGAAAAAAAAGAAAGAGAGAGGAGGCAAAAAACCAAACCCTTGTTCCCCTGGGACATCAATTGTCTGAACAGATCTTACAGAAAGGTGCTTTTAGCACCTGCTTAATTGGTGCTCTGCTCAGAGTCCTGCTGTTCTTCAGGTCCCAGTCCCCATCTGCCACATTTGCAGGGACGGCGAGTGGGCCCTGATGGACACTGAAGCTAAATGCAATGAAATAATAACTATAATGGGCACACACCATGGAGATGAATTTAAAATTCAGGTCTCTTGTGCAATTCCTCTGTTTCCCTCATCTTTTATAAAGTAGTGGAATTCCCCCTATGCTGCAAAAAGATGGGAGTTGATTCCCATATACTTTTTTATCCTTTTGACAGTTTTAATTATAGTGGAAGGAGTGGTATTTCACCTCCAGCTGTGCAAATTCTATTCCAAAGGGAAATTCAAACAAGGTTGGTTTTATTCTAATTTTGAAAGAAAACAAATTTGGTAATGTCAAATTTTTCAATAAAACAGACTTCCAAATGTTGACTAACTGTCATTCTGATAGAGGGCATGTAAATCAGTACATTTGAAACAGGTGAAATATCTTGAAAAATTAAATATCAGCTCTTGATTTAAGAAAAATATAAATTGATAGAGTAATCTGCATTAGATGCAGAATTAAAATGCACATGGGAAATATACTGGAATACCTTGCTCGATTTTTGTTCATCGCAAGTCATCAGGCTAACATGAGAAAAGCAAGCTTATAGTTTTTTACTAACCTGATTTACTGAATAGAAAGTGGTCTAGGACTGTTCCCACAGCAGTTGGGGAAAATACACAATTTTAAAAAGACCTATTCCTCTGGCAAATTCATAACAGTGTACGGCCCCGAGCTATAAGGGATAGACCACACACATGCTTTCTGGGCAATCGCTGACTGGACCCAAGTCTTTCCTCTGACTTCATGACATAAGCTTGATAGTTACCAATATTTACTTGATCTCTAAATAAAGGTCACGATTTGGTAATACTTCTCTGCTCTGCGGGGTTATTTAAGCATGTGCTTAAACAATATGGAAAAAAAAGAAATGTAAGGACAGCCATGGCCTTTTCTCATTCAGAAAAAGTTCCTTGTTACACACTAAAAGAGAAAATCCCAACCAAAAGAGTGCAAACTGAACAGCAGGTCAAACACAAAGTACAAAGATATTTGCTGTCAAGACCTGAAAAATACATTTCCTCATTTGCTGGGGGTGACTCAGTGACTTTGGCTAGTACTAATATGTCATGAAGACATCACAAACTTCTATGCTTTTTGGATTCCACTTTTAAAATAACCACGAAAATTACCAGTAGCTCAAAGCAGAACTGTTAAAACTGATACAAAGTCAGAGGGTTTCCCCCCCTTTTTTTTTCCTGTATCATAGGAGACATATCCACTAGCTTGCACAGAATCTGGCTTTGTCAGAAGCTTTATTCTATAATCACTCTAGGAAAGCAGAAGACACTCTGCAAACCCCACATGCAGCCTTTTCTTTCTTTATTTGTTTCTTTCAATAGCAATAGCAGGAAAGAATTTCATACAGCGCTGAGGATGAACAATCCAGTTAATAACGTTGCTGGAAATTCACATATCTGGGATAAAAGCAAGCTTCAGCCTGACAGCTGTTTGAAACGTATCAGCTAGTCTCATCCTGTTGAACAAAATCTCCCCAGTACAAATTTTAGATGACTCAGACAACTTTTTGTTCAAATTTCCTTATGTACGACATCACGTTTATAAAAAACCTGCGAGTTAATTTTCAGAGACCTGAAGATCTCTGAAGAGTTAAAGATCTTCAACCAACACCCAGTTAGAAGAACCTGCATCTGAATTACCTGGGTGTCAATCTGGTGTAACTGCCCCAAGACCTTCGAGTTTGCACCCATCCAGCAGAGGACAGAGCCCAGCCCTGGTGCTCTCCGCCAGCAGCTTCCTCTGCGAGGACAACTGCTTTCTCAAGATCTAGAAAGTGAACTGGAGGAAGCCATCGGTCAGTCACTACATACATCAGGCCTGTGTAAGCCACTGCCATCCAAAGGAATTTCTGTATCCACTGAAATTAGGCATAGCCACTTTCAAACCCTTGTCCTCGGCACTAATAACAACTGTGCTGTGTATAACCTACTGGCCAAGAAAACCAATTTCATTTACAGCATGAAGAACAGTAAAAAAAGAATTTCATCTTTTCCCAATAAGCAGACCTCCTTCTTGTTCCTTAGTTTTGACTTTGTCCATCCAATGGTTGAACATTATCTACATGCTTAGAGAAGGCGAAGACACTGCCCATTCCCACTTACAAGAATCCCAGTAAAATGTCTAGTGCTACAGACCATTCCATACTTCTTGACACGAGTCAATAGAGACACATCCCCAAAAAAACCTTTGAGCTGCCCCATCAACAAAAATGGTACTTTCAGGAGTGGTTTCCACGCAGTTCTCCAGACAAGAAAGATGCATCAGATCAAACCAAGCTGTTTCAGCACAGAGAAGGGAGTGGGAAGGAGGCAAATGAGAAGGCATACAGGGAAAATACACATGCAACCAGTGTTTGACTGCAGGGACCTACAATCTGGCAGTTGGAGACATCCAGGGTTTTTTTTAACCTCTTGTTCATTGTTTTAGTAATTTTATCTCTTGATGACAGATGAGGCGGATATTGCTAGGAAACTAAATGATTTCTTTGACTCAGTGTTCTGTAGGGAGAATGAGGGAACCATGCCAAAAATTGAGAGAAATTTCCCAGGGGCAGAAAATGAAAAAATAATGAAATGCTAGGCAACACTCAAGTATGTCAAATGAAAGAAAAAACAGTTAAGAATGGTTAAAATCAGACAATATTCTGAAGCGGCTGGGGGGATCATCAAGGCAGGAATGATAGTCTAAAGAAGAATGTATGTGGTGGAAGCCCTTTAACTCCCCATGAGGAGCAGAGGAGAGACTGGGTGCGCTCAGGTTCAGAAGAGATAATGGGGAAAATCAGGCTCCCTGAGCTTGGCCTTAGCACTAGAAAAAGTTAGTGGCAGTAACTTGAATAAAGAGTGACACATATTCACAGGAGGGATGTCAAGGTGGACAGACCTATTTTTTTTACCTGGAGGGAGATGACAGTGAAGACAGACCCAGGATTAATAAGCCAATCTTGTTGACTTGGTTTTCAGCAGGCACGTACCATCTCTATAATCAACAACAGCAAGTGGAGAAGACAGTGTAGATGTGTAGCAACTGATCAGGTAGGAGAAAAAGTAACATATGTGGGCCAATTTTCCTTATTGTATACAAAGCTGCATATATATTACTGTATATAAATGTTCTGTGCTTGTGACATCTGGTTATTGAAAGTCTGTGTCAGCACCAAACCCAAATTTGCTGCTCCCACCTTGCAGCCACTCAGCTGCCTATGAGCTGTTTAGCAGAGCAGTTAACAGCTCTGAATCCCAGTCTCTAACCTAATCACAGTTTGGAGCTGCCAAACCGACTGCATCCTGCAGTGGCTCCGGGTTCGTGGCTGGAGTTCTAGTTTGGAAGCAGCTCTCTCTCAGTGGGTGACAGCAGGAGAAGGCCATGGATTTAGGTCTAAAGTCAAGAAGGCACTTAGGCATATGGCTGTGCCTCTCTGGGACTAGGCTGTTTTCCTAGATTAGTGAGTGATGCTTCAGCTTGCTAATAATAACACAGGGGAAGACAAGATGCAAAGACACGAAGAAATGGGAAAATAGGTTAATCGCTTACTTCTGAGAACAGAAGACAGGAGGGATAATGCTGGAAAACAAATAGCTGAAAAGACTAAACCCAGCTACCTTGATGATAGTGCAGGCTGTTGACCAAGAAAGCATCATTAGTGACAGCAGAAAAACAGGCCAACGATGGAGAACAGATAGCACTTCCTTTATAAAAAGTAGAAAAAGATTTTCTGGACTTTCTGTGGACTATATCCCAGAGACCACTATGTTTTGCAGGGCACAGTGGTAGCCTCCGGTCTCCTTAATTCTTTTTTAAAAGGATTAATTTTATAATGAGAGCACTTGCTAACAAGTCACATGGTGAGTATGGCATGCCTGCTGGTATCAGCCAGGTTGTGCCTCCCTACCAAAGCAGACAGCATTACTGTTTTATGGAAGCGGGGTGAGGGGAACTGTCAGATGGAGAGAGAGGTGCCAAGACTTCCCTCATGGAAGGCGATAGACAGGTCTCACGCTTTTATACCAACTGTTTCAAAGCCTGATTTTTCAATCACTTTTAATAATTTCTTCTGGATCCAAAATAAATGTGGACAGATGACATGATACCCAGACAAAACCTGGCTCTCCCAGTGGAAGGAGGAATATTCTTGAGGTTAGTAGGAACTCCACTTGTAAGGCCAAAGAAAGTAACATTTTTCCTATATACAGCCATTACATTTCCTTTCCGTGCATCTCCTCCTTCCTGTAAAAGAGAAACACTCACGACTAAGTGAGATCCAATATATATATATATTTATGTATATATATAAAGTGTGGTGCTGGAAGAAGCCTGCTGCCAGAAACTCTGGATGCTTTGGGACCAAAGCTGTGCTAAAATCCACTGAAACCCTTCATTCAAAACTCAGTGGGCATCTTCCAAAACCCTGCACGAAGTCATACCCCAGAGCCTCTCCGGCGGGTGTGATTTATATCGAGAATGGCACAACATGAGAAATTATTCTGCTCCTACCAAATTGACTGACAGGCTTTTCTCCCATTTGAGTGTTTCACAAGTTCAACAAGAATAAACACGTTGTAACTGGCTGTCCACCTACAGCATGGACGTAAAGTGTTGCTCACCAAAGCCAAGGCAGGCAAAAGGCAAAGGGCCAGCTGGCATCTGTCAAAGGAAGCCAACGCTAGGCAGCAAAGGCCACATTTTCACTTCAGGTACGTCTGTGCAGGTCCTGCGTTTGGAAGGGGATTTGTGCGGGCGCAGACAGCATTTTTATTGCATTTATCGCAACATCAGGTTTTAAAGTGCTGGTACAATGGTGAGCAACGAAATTATAGCCCAGATTTGCTTTTGAATCTACAGCTGTTCATCGGAATTTTTGGCACCCATCTCCATAAGCTAAGGTTTTCATTGGGCTCTTTGTTTGCTACCGGCCGGATCCTCAGCAGCTGGAGTCAGCAGCTGTAATTTCACATCACTTCAGTGAAACCAGGAGAGCTGATACGACTTGTCCCAGCTGAGGATCTGGCCCATAGTACAAGAGAGATCACAGCATAAGGGAAACAGCTTCATTGGCGAGCAAGGCCGTGGAGTCATCGAGTCTGCCATCTGGCTTCACAGCACAAGGAGTTGACACTTTAAAAAAAGGAGAGGAAGGAAAGACTCCACTGAACCGCTACCTGGCTGTGCAACCCTGCACCATGTTTGGGTGGGGACATAAACACCCGCATGGGATCCTTTCAGTCTTTGCACTGGATAATGCTGTGCATATTTCTACATTACGACACCCAATGCATATAAATCAGCTGTATCACCATGACTCTCTAATTCATTCACTGGTACAAGTGAGTCCTAAACAAAACTCAGCACTTTGCAGATTTGAATCTCCTACACAGAAAAAGGGGAAAAAAGACAAATCCAACAGCCTTTTTACTTTTGTCCAAAATTCAACAGAAGTAATGACCCGAGGAGGCTGTGAGCTATTTGGGAAGCAACATCACAGGCAAAGATAGGCCTCAAAGTACTTTGCGCAAGACTAGCCAGTACAGCCATCATAACACCTCTCATACATATTTTCACAGACCAGCCCCAAACTTTGGTGGTTTTCCGTTGGTCTCATTCTGTTGCTTTTTCCAGTGTGTACTCTTCAGATGCTGGGAGGACTGCCTACCCTAGTTCATGGCACTACATATGCCACAGCAGAGAAGAGGGCATGAGCAGGATGCTCAGGGCCAGCTCCTGTGCCAAGGCTGGGTGCCACTAGTCATGGAGCTGAAATGGCCTTGGGGAGAGGAAGAGTTGAGCAGGGGGTGGTTGCCAGGCTCTCGGGGCAGAAATCCATGGATGAAACCTCTCTGCGTAAGAGAGGGAGAAAAGCTCCTGCTATTCAGGGCTCTTCAGCACAGGGAGGAAGGGACACAGCCCACAGCGGTTTACTCCTGGACATCTTTTCTGCACTTACACATTGAGTGTCACATCACCCTGTGATGCATACCAGCTCTGGGGCATCCCACAGCCTCTGTGTGGTCCTGACTTCCCTCTCAGAGTAATGTTCAAGACAAGCCTCCAACAAAAATCCCAGCAAGAGGATAGTTCATCAATAGGCATGTCCCCAGTCAAGCCCCTCACTCTCGCCGTGGAGCATGAGGGCCTCCCTGTCCCATTACATGATGACAGAGAAAGCCAAAAGGATTTAGTTATGATAAGCAGGTGTGTGTGGCAGCCAATCCCTGAAATAATATTTGAGCTTGTCAGAGCATCTCCTCACGACAGGATCTGAATATTACGAGGTTAAGAAAATCTGAATGTGAGGTTGAGCCACAACATAAAAGTCATGCTATCTGTCAAAATCATCAACAACCTTGTTGGTGGGATTTAACAGTAAAACTCCCAGCCCAGAGCCTGTCAGCTGTGTCTCCTGCAGCAGATAATGCATTTAGCAGAAAAAGTCTTTCAAATGAGACAAAAAAAACTATTTGACCACAGAAATGAACTTTGGATTTTAGATTTTTTTTAAATTGGTGATCAACAGGTAATAAAGGGGGGAGGGAAGCAAGCTGTAAAGCTGTAAAACAACTGAAAAGCAAATGTAAGGATTTCTGAATTAGACTGGAAGCTTTTTCTGCCAGAGGACTGCACACAAGTGATCTGCAGCACTTCCAGGATTGCATGCCTAAAATATTTCCTAATTGAACAAGCAGGTCTGAAACTTCTACAAAGAGCTGACCTTGATGGCCATTGATCACAAAACACTTTAGCGTGGAGCAAAGCTTTTGTGATCTGTATATAAAAGCTTTTACGAAGCTCCCGCCATTGCTGAAATGGTGGGGCTGGTACAGTTAGAAGAAAACAGTACTTCTGCTCAGCCTCCATATACCCCTGGAGGAAACACCAACAGAGTATAAAATCAGAAATTTGAATTAACCAAAGACCAGAAAAACTCAAACTGAGGAACAGAAAATGTCCAAAACCAAGTGCAAAACAGCCTGAGCGGCTGCATTCACTGCTATACCACAGGCCACAAGGCAGCCCCATCTTGAGCAGAGGGTGGGGGAGCAGCAAACCTCTCTGCTCTAATGACAGTGCTAGTAGCGCTTGGTTTGCATCATGACCTACCACGCTTAACTGAGAGCATATGGTCACCTCAAACTGCAGAGGACTGAGCCTGAAATCCTCCCTCGCCTCACTGCAGTCAATACAAACTGCAATCAATATAAAAAAACCAAAACCAAAGAGGCATCACATGCAATTTCACAGACACACACACCAGTTCCTACAGGAGCTGCTGTCCCGCCTCACCACCCTGCACGCTCCCAGCACCAAGCGCACCAGCAGCACTGCTCTGAGGGTTTCTGTGCTCGCCGAGGACTCGCTCGCTATGGACAAAGGAATATTTGACCTTTCTCTCTGAAGGAACTAGCAAATTAGCCCTCTAAACCTGCATCAATTGGGCTGTGTTAAAAGGGGGACCTTCATTCTCCGCAGTGAATCTGTAATTCAGTCGAAATGCTGAACAGCACGATAAGGAGGGCATCTGACACAGAACAGATGTCAGATTTTATCTCTTCTTTTTTTTTCCTCTCCTCCAAGTCTAGACAGTGGGTCTCACGTGCTCTCACCTGGGGACACGTCTGGCTTGTGGAAATGAGCAGGGGTGCAATTTGTGTGGATCACTTGAAGAGACCTAACCTCTCAGAGGAAAGCCCACATCATCACTTAGTGACGATGACACCCCACCACAAGCTGAAGGCAGGATGCTGGGGCAGGAGTGAGTTGGTCTATATACCATTCAAATCAAACTCTGACAAAATCAGTGGCAAAACACAGTAATGTTCAATGCTGGAGGATAAACACTTGCCCCAGCATCACAATGCAGGCAGTGGAGTGTATCCTACACCAGACACCTAAACCAACAGCTGGGAGCCATTCATGAGGACAGGGAGAAAATAAGCCGTGAATCTGCTCCACCTGCTCAGTCCTTGAGACTGAAAACACTGTCCTAAAATTCTTTGTTCAGTATTTGCAGGTCACCACTTTGATAAACTAGTTTCCTGCTAAACTTTCAGTGATGAATGAGGCATTTGTGTGCTCCAGGGGCATGGGAAACCCTTGGGACCACACTGCTGCCAAGTGATGTTGAAGGAGAGGCTGCTGCGCTGAGTGCCCCAGATTTCCACCAGCACCCCTCTGCTCACCATAGTGAAAGCACAAACATTGCACCCTTAAGCCTAACGGTAGCAAAGAAGTTTAAGATAAGTGGGTCAGTTACATAAGGCTGCAAATGGTGTTTCCAGAAGTGTGTTGTTATTTATATAGCACCATAGGGGACTTTGGAGATTCAAAGACAAATAAATCTTGACAGTCCCTCCCCGAGGGTCTTTGTAATGTACAACTCAAACCCTCTGGGGTGTTAAATGCCTCCTGTGGGATGTTAGATGCCTCCTGTGAGGTGCTAAGTGCTATCAGCTCCCACTGCCTTTAATGGACATAAGAATGTTCAGCACCTTGAAAGCCAGCACTTTGCGATTACTTTGATCTCCAGCAATATGTCCATTTACCCAGTTTTAACACAATGAAGTAGGAAATGATAATTATACCGAAGAGCAGTAGTCTGCAAGGGACAGATGGATGACAAGGTCACCTAGATTTGCATCTCTAGCTTCTACACTACAGAGAGTTGCTGAGAGGAGATGGACACCTCTGCAAGGTTGAACTCTTGCTTGGTAGACGAGGGGAAGGCTGTGGATGTGGTCTACCTAGATCTCAGCAAAGCCTTTGACACAGTCTCCCACAGCATCTCCTGGACAAGCTGGCAGCCCATGGCTTGGACAGGTGCACCCTGTAAAGATGTCAACATCTTTATTGATGACCTGGATGAGGGGGGATCANTGAAGCTGTGCCAGGGGAGGTTTAGGTTGGATATTAGGAAGTACTTCCTCATGGAAAGGGTGATTAAACACTGGAATGGACTGCCCAGGGAAGTGATGGAGTCACCATCCCTGGAGGTGTTTAAGGAAAGATTGGACGTGGCACTTGGTGACATGGTCTAGCTAGGGGTTGTGGTGTTAGGTCATAGGCTGGACATGATGACCTCAGAGGTCTATTCCAGCCCCAGTAATTCTGTGATTCTGAGCGCAGCAATACACAACTGAAAACATCACAACTAAAGCTGACCTTCAGCAAGGCCTGGGCCAAGACATCTCACTGCCCTAAATAGTTTTGGGGGCACTTCTTTGGTTTATTTGGGGTTGTTTGCGGGTTTTTCAGCATTTTCATTTCAGTTGTTTCATGAATGTTAGTTGTGTCTTTAGTTATAGTAAACCATCTACGGTACAGAAATTCCTTTCCTAGCAGGCAAATGAGATGGAAATGATGCAAGGGTATCCTAGATCTTCAGACTATAAATCTGATTCAGCCTCCAAGCCCAATCTTTTAATTACATTTTCTCCCTTTATAAAGCCTTCTTTTCCTCCACATCAATCTTGCAGCAATGGGTTTGACTTTTCTTTCTTTCTTTCTTTTTTCTAAATCTTTAAATCTCCAGGTAATTAAAGCTGCTTCTCCCATGTAATCCTTGCTCAGGGCATTGCTATAATTCCATAAAAATTTCAAAATGCAGAGAGACAGGTCAATCCTTATAATGAAGCTTATGTTGCAGGAATTATAATATTTGAGACACATAGTCAAAGTAGCATTTATGTGCTCTATTTATTAACACCTTTGCTGACTGATAGTTAAGGCTCTTTGTGTTTGTTGGGTTTTTAAAATCAAATTGCCTATATTTCCATATAGATAGGAACAGATTATGATTCAGGTCATTCTAGTGTGTGCAGGAGGGAAAATACTTTTTACCTTTTCAGCAGTTTTTATTTGAAGATAACAAAGTGTTTTTAAGAGATGAAGGATGTTAAAGAGCCAAAGTCCGTTAATGAAATTACACTTTCAACTTCAAGTGATCTATGTCCATGCCTGTGTTACAAGCAGAGAGATAGAGAAGTACAGTCACTGGGGGTTTTTTGCCATCAGAAAGAAAAACAGAGTAGCAAAGGACATAGGTGAAGCAGTGGATCCAGCCCCTGCAGCCTACATGCCTCGAGAGCAGGATCCACCTTCCAGCGCTTCCAGCTCTCAGTTGCAAAACTCCCCCTGACAAACCTGCACATCACACACACTACCCTGCTCTACGAGCAGTTGGAGATGTGAAATACATTGGGTCTTCCACATCCAAGTAACTCTAAAAAGGGACAGGACAACTCTAATTTATGTTCACAGTTTCAAAAAGTTTCTAAAGGAAATCCCGTAAGTGCAACAACTACTTTTAGTTTCAGAAAAAGTAATACAAATACAGGTAGTATCCTAAAAATAAACCTCTTCCTAGGTGGACAGAGACATGAAGAGTCAGAAGAGAGATCTGAGTTCAGTTACAGACTGGTATGAAAACGCAGAGGGCTTTCCAGTCCTGTCATCCTCTGCTTCCCCAAGGGCTCCTTAAACATGTTATTGTTTTCACTGGGATTTCATTCCAATGGGGGAAGACAATCCATCAGAAATATTCACTTACTCCAACCTAAAATGCTGCTTGGCTTTATGAGGCAATAATAAACATATTCATATTAAATTTTATTCCTGTGAAAGAGGAACAGCAGCAGCACATATAAGAGCAGTTAAGTTCCACATTCTTCCAATTCACTGACAAAACCAGATTTCCTTTCTGCCTTGCATTTCATACGGGGCTAGATTTCAGATGAGGACTGCCTTCTGCAGGTGTATTTTTGCTTCCTGTATAATTAGGCCACCTCCGCTTGTGTGCCAACCTTTGAGCAGGAAGAGCCAGGCTGAATACTTGTGCTTCTTCCTGCTTCTCTGTGGCTGCAAATCAAAGAACCAGAGAATATTCTGCACCTCAAATTCATTTAGAAGGTTCAAAACCACAAGAAAGGCTCAGGGCTTCAAAAGCCATACCCGAGTGCTCTGCACTAACCACCACCTCTCACATGCAATAATCTCAAATTGCTTTGACTACTTGCTATGTGTAGATAAAACTGAGGTTTCTGCTCGCATCTTGCTCCTAGTCACCAGCACAGCTCAGAGAAGGCAGTGAGAGGACTGCTGAGAAACTCTTCCAGATACTAAGAAAAGAAAGAAAAAATAAAAGAACATAACTTGAGTTATAAATGTGGTGTATTGGCCAACTGCAAAAGTCGAGCTGTGAAAGACAGCCAGAGAAAACAGTGTGTTTGTGTGTATATACACATACACATGTGTTTATACCATACATACCGACATATGTGTGTGTGTGTATGCACACATATATATAGGTATGCACGGTATAAACATGTCAGATTACCAGCCTATATGAAAGTAGTACAACACTACTAAGAGCTGAGAAAGACAATTTTTGGAGATACTCTTGCATGGAAAGGGTTTTTTGCTTTGCCATCTGTATCTGTGAGATATCTGGCTTTCCACCGGACGTGGACTCACTGTCTGTTGCTCCAGCTCCCTGGATGGTGTATGCTCTATGTCCAGCACCAGCTTTGCTCATGCTGTTTACCTGAACATAAGACCTTGCTGTGTGCTTGTTCCTCAGTATGCTACAAGCAACTGAGCCACAAACAGCTTTTTGGCACCTAAACGCCTTTGTACACTTGGAGAGCGGCTCCAATGCTGTTTCACAGCACCTGAATTGGGCAAAATGGTATTGGTCTTAGAATAATGGAGATGATGCTTTTATCTCGTAGCACTTTGTTCCTACTACCTACAGCAATAATATTTCATAATATAGGCAGCTGTCTGCATGGCGTGTCCCTCTGAATAACACAGTTTAAATTTCTATGAGCAGGCATAATGTATCCTATCTCCCTCTCCACGGAGTTCTTCCTTCATCCATAATATGCTTTCTAGCAATTTTATTTGGAAATAAAAATGCTTGTGAGGCATCATTTCATTTAATTAGACCCTGAGAAAGGCAGATACGGCTCAAGCACTAGCTGATAGTCATCTGTCTTCCAAATAAAAGCTGCTTGCAGATATAGAAAAGCTGTTTAAATGGCTTTGGTAAAACACACAAGGTAATGTTTACACTTCTTTGTACACAGAACTGTCCTTAGATGTATTCAGGATTTTTTTCAAGTCTACAAGTTCTGCTATTAATTCAGATACTCAAAAGGCCCCCCTGCTATTGAACAGGTTTAAAAAATACCATCCCAAAGGCTGTGGCATGGCTCAGCAGTGCCCAAATACTGTCAGCATCTGTAACCATTTGTTGAGTGCTCCATTTTGAGGTGGAGAAAGAAAGAGGTGCGTGCAGAGCACCCATGTCCAAAGAGTGAGGTGGAGGCCCTTCTTGACTTAGATAAATGCCAAGAACTGAAAGACATCAAACATCAACTCATTCTGATCGTAGACCTCCGCACACAGAAGGAAAATGCTGAGGAGCCATCTGTTTCCTACTTTTCTATGTTGCTGGTCCTATCTGTCAATAGAAGATGCTTTCAAGCCTTCAGCTAGCAGCTATTCTCATTTCTGAAACTATACAGTTCTACAGTGGATCACCCCAGCTAGCATTTTCCAAAAAGAAGAAATCAGAAAATATGAAAAGACACAAAGGTCAATAAAATCTTTTTTGGAGTATCCATCAAGTGATGTTTACTCTCATCAAAAGGTTATATTTCTCTGAGAGCATTACAGACTGAAGCACTTTGTGCTGTGATGCATGGGAAGCAACAGGGATATTGCAAACAACCCATAGATTGGAGAACAGCACTCCACCTCGGGAATGCAGGGTGAGACGACACTAAATCCTCCTTCAACTTCATTCACAAGCCTTTCTACACCAAACTAAATTTCAGCAACGAGGCTGCCAGGAGCAATATCTTATAAACCTGCTTTGCTGTCCAGCTTTTCAACACCCTCAGCAGGAGACTGTGCACATTCACCTGGCCATCAGCCAGTGACTCTCATTGTCCTAAACAATCTTTTTCATTTT
>VWZK01018525.1:0-10923 GCA_013396935.1 Baryphthengus martii | reverse complement strand
CCCTCAGCCTTTCCTCATAAGGGAGATATAAACTATCTAAAAAGATCTGAACTCAAGACATGCATGGAAAGGATGTGTTGCAGGGCGTTTCATCCTGACTGCATCTTTTCCATTCAGCCAGTGTGTCTTCTGAGATCTTGATTTGAAAGAATAAAACATTCCTGGATGCTCCTTAACCTGGGAACTGCAGACCTTGTCCTCAGTCCATAACTGTGCAGAATCCATATGCAAAATGGAAACTCTGAGTTAGAAGCCAGCTTTTCCTAGGACTATAGGTGTCATTGTGTGAGCCTAGGAATTGAAGAAAGTTCTCTGATGTACCAGCCTCATGATGATAAAACTGTTTTTCTTGTTCAGGTAATCACTCCAGGTAAAATGCTCGGCTGTCTAGATTCTCTGGAGCTCCTTTCACAAGCTCTGCTTTTCCCTGGACTTTGTGAGCCATTCCCCTTCCCTGTTCCATACACCCTCCAGACAGAGAGGATTATTTTACCTCTTTACCCACTTCTATCGTCATTTATCCAAGCTATTGACCCCTCTGTCAGTGGGCCTAGGGGAAATCACCCCTCAGTGCATGAGGCCTGGGAGTTCAATCTCTCCTCTTTTTCACCTCTTAGGATAATGTGAAAACATTTTCCTTCAGAAAACATGTTTATGCAGCATCAGCATCAAAAAGCCATTTTGTTGTTTTCCCTAATGACTTTATCAGACACACAGCAACACAATGAAATATGTTGTTGTTATTCCTTTTCCTTTCCTTGATCTTTATGTTTTCATGGAAACATCATTAGTGAGGATAATAGTTGTGCCAGAATATATTCAACACATGGGCCTGACACTCTCATTCTAATGTATCGCCAAGAAGATTTTTTTTTCCCCTTTTTTAAACTTTCCAGCATTCATTAAAAACCCTTTCAGAAGCAGAAATTCTGAGTAACCCTTCTGCCATCTTTTAGAGGGGAAGATGTGAGAGACTTTCCCCTTTACCTTTCCATGTGTTAGGATTGATATTTGCTTAGGCTGGTAGCATTTGAAATATCACAGACCCAAATTCAATTTCTTGCTCTTTCTTCAACCTGTTTTGTGAATTCCTTTCTCCCTGAAGAAGGAGAGAACTTGGTCTATGCTAGCTATACTGACTACCAGTATGATGAAATATAATTTCCCTCCAAGTGCTGGCAGAAACCTCCACTATAATTACAAATTACATAAACAAACAGCCAAAACCCCCAAATAAACAAGTTAAAAAACCTCTAAATTTCACTACCTGTTTGTCTCATTATCTGTCCTGATCAACCTGGTCCCTTCATTAGCAAAGCTTGTTTTGCTCAGGAGTGGTGATTACAACATGTCAATCCAAACCCCAGCTTTTCTAAAGCAACAAAATCCATAACTAGAAACACTTTACTGAGAGGTCCTGACACCTTTCCTCTGCTACCTAGCAGCTCATGAAGAAAGTATGACTTTAGTCTTACCGAACAGTCATTTTTCAGGGAATTATGTACCAGTTTTGGCCTTCTGCATCTTTGTTTCTCTATGAGATGTTAGCAATGGATACCCGTAGGAAAATCAATATCCAAAGATGGCAATCAAGCTTAGCAGTGAGAGACAGCCCACATCTTCAAGAGTTTAGAGATCCATTAGACAGTGGAAACACAGAGTAAATAAGGACAAAATTTTACACACAGAACAGACTTAGAAAGAAGAGCTCACTTGCCTGACTCCCAGTGAAACACTGCCTTTGTACATAGCACTTAGGGAATGTCTTCAGAGAATAAACTTCCGTTAGTTTGTATTCAGAAAACTGTGTAACTTAAACTTTCTGTGAAAGAGTCCAAATAGGCAAGCTTTACTTTTCAGATCTTGCTAGCTTGGAGTCATTGTTAGGTTGTGCCTCAGCAGAGTGGGTTTATTCCTTTCTGAGCCTGTGTGCATGAAATGGGAATGGCTGACTGTCATTTGAGCTTGCTGCAGTAGGTCTTGATTTCTTTAACTCTACAGACTAGTTTGCAGAGAATTATGTTTTTGTTTTTTCTTTTTTTTTTTAAGGGGGTGTTATTTGCTTAAAGGAAAAGGCTAGAAATGCGCATTATTTTTTGAACAGTTTCTCTGCTGGTCTCTTAAGAAGAGAATCCTGCAAGTCTTCTCAACAGTGAGCGTTTCTCACTGTATATCACTGGAGTTTCCTGTTCACAGTTCATCTAGAAGAGAGTGAACTGCTCAGCCTCACTTCATAGCTCTTAGGTCCCAGATGAGATCTATTCATGAGATGCTCTACAGTACAAATCAAGAGACCCTTAGGGCGCTGTATAAATTCATAACAAGGAATAATCCATTCTCAGCGTTGCATGCAACAACACTTTAAAAAAGAGAAAACACTGTAGAAAACGTTGGAGGAAGGTAGAACCACAGAGGGACCACAGAGGGATCACAGAATGGTGTTAAAGAAACAGCCCCAGTGCTGACAGGGTGTCTGAGCACCAGGCAGCAAAGGCAGGAGCTGGGCACTTCCTCTGATTGAAGAGGGAATGGAGACAACTGCAGAGCAGCGGGTGGGATTCATTCACTTTGTTTGAGGATGTACCCATGCAAGGATTGTCATTGTCCTAGGTTTGCTTTAGAGGTAATGGTGAGACTTAAGAGTTCAGCCCAGATCTGGACCATATGTTAGAGGTTTTTTCTCTCTGTTAGGTTTTTGGGGAAATTGGGTAATTAATCATCTGAAGAATATAAGTATCTAAAGATAAACAGGATGAGGTATGCCCAAGGGCATTACCCAAAATTAAAAAGAAAGGCTACGATAACCCTCAAATTAAGCCACGGTTTCAGTCTCTGGAGTAACTCCTAATTCATTGCTTGGTTACAGCTGTTTGCCTGCTTCTACCTTTCTCCTCTTTAGTGTTGTAACAGACAAATAATAAAACCCAGTACTGTAACTGGGTCCTGGGACACAGCAAGGTGACTGGAAAGCCACCTTGTGTAAATGAATCCTGAAGCAGTTTAAGACAGGTAGAGCTAGGTTTATGCCCCTTACAGATGCCTGTCTCATATACTGGAAACAATTGATTTCCACTGAGGAATGGTTAAGAAACTCTGCTCCTTCCACTGTATGTGGCTCATTGAACAGTCCCTGTATGCTAAATTTGTCTGGAATAAACAAGACTAGCTGATAAGCTCTTTTAACCTACCACAGCAGCCAAAGGAGTTTTGTGATAGACCATACATCAGTGAACCTGTCTGAGACATAAAATCTCCAATTCCTTGCTCCTTCACTAGTGCTTAGTGAAGAACTTTAAATGTGTACAGTATCAATGTGTTACATGTCTGACCACAGCAGGTGGAAAAACTGGTCATAGACTATGACTGTGTACCTTTAAGTGCTAGTCAGTATTTAAAAATATGAAACGGTTGGGGTTTTGTGTGTTTATGTCCCTAAAATGTCTCACAGTCTTGGTTTATTAAGCAGTCTATATACAAACTTGCTCAGCTGTCTTTGCCTGGACTGAATTTTGGTGGTTTAATGACAGCACTACTTTGTGAGATTTCCAAGAGTTTTGAAATTTATCTGGGAATGTAAGCAACATGAATTATTTTCTTTGTGTGTTCTGACAGAAGAGTGGGGAAAAAAAAAAAAAAAAAGACAAAAAGTTGACCTAACATATTTGAATGATTCAAAGCTCTCACAACTAATTGGATCCATACAAAAAAAATCACAGGTAAGCATTGATATTGGAACTCCAGGCAGTAATCCTCAAGTTATTATGAGATTAAATTAAAAACATGAAGATTGTTTTCTTGTTTAAGAAGAGAAATCTATACATTTTTTGCTTTTTGCATAATCGTTAAGTATTTAAGTTAATTTTAAAAGCATAAATAGATTTTGCCCAGATTCCACAAGTTGTAGATTCATCAAGAACTAAAAAAGTAAGAACTGGAAATATCAATGGGGAACAGACTTCATTAGCACTGTAAAAAGCTGTTGTAGCTCCTAGGAGATAAGGAGCTTTAGGTATATGAAAACAGGTTATAGGGGGTGGTGGGCAAATAGTGGAATCAGAATTGAACACCTCATCAAAAGTCCACCGAAGTCAATGGAAAAAATGCTATTAACTTCAGTGGGCTTCGAATTAGGCTTTGAGTTCAAGTGCTTTGACAAGGCTGGAGGGAAAAGATGAATAAGAGCAGAATAATATAGAATAAAGCAGTACTGGGCTGAATGACGTAGACTCCAATAGCAAGAAATAGAAAGTAAGTTGGGCTGTAGCAAGCAGTATGGCTGTGAGGAGACTGCAGTGCTCTGTGTGTGAATTCACACGACATCTATTCACACAATTTCTCAGATGCTCACTTTTCTGAGCAGTAATTTAACTCAGCATTTTATTATATTTTATTTTAAAATACATATTAATTTATTTTTAGGAAAAGAAAAGCATGCTGTTGAATTTTGGTGGCTCCAGGATGCTGAGTGGGGAGGTAATGATTTATAATACATTATAGGAGTGGGCATGATAAAAGTCTGCAAAAAGATTCTATTGCTCTGCAGCCTCTGGTCTCTGCATAACTTAAGCAACAAGGTGCCTCTTGCAGATTGCATGGTTTTAACCTGAAGCTATTACCAGCATTTGAGATAACATATTGTTTAATCCTTCTAACTTCAACATGAATCATTCAGAGGAATGAGGGGAGGAGGGGAAAGACTGAGGGAAGGAAAAGAGAAGGGCTCTCGTAAGAATTATTAGAAGTGTGAGCTGCAGGATCTGATGATAATGCAGAAAGAGCTGCTGAGCCATCTGTGTATGGAAGGTAGGATGCTACATGACAGCTCTTGGGGATCTGTGAGCACACCTACCAGGCTGGGAGATGAGGAGCGTACAGTGGATTGCCCCTGGGCTTTGCTCTCTGTCAAGTGGTGTTTGAATCCCTGCCCAATGATGTCTTTTTTGAAGCCATTTATTTTCCTTCAGCAATGACCACTGCTGATGTCATTTGAACACTGGAGTCTTTTCCCCATGGTGGGTACATCTCCATCATGAATCTCTCATTACTGCCAGTCAGAGCCACATCAGAGCAGAGTATGCTTCTCATCTCACGAGAGAGACTTCTGGAATTAAATGGTCTTTGGGGCCTTGCAGTGCTTCTCAGGACAGAGTTGAGACCTCAGGGATTACAGCCGGTAAACTCTTGGAGCAGGATATTTACGTGCAATGCTGACAAGCTTTTCTAAAGTGGTTAGGGCCAAAAATGAAAATCAGTTGCCTTAGTCAAAACTATAGGTATGCCCTGCTTTCTGTGCAAGAAGCACCGTCTCTGCCTTTTCTTGGGCTCACTTTTACAACCTCTTGGCTTTTTTTTTTTTTTTTTCCTGTTTCAAAAGCAGTATAGATTGCAACTCTTGGCACACTTTACCTATAGAGAAGTCTCCATCTTACATATTCCTAACCTGTCAAGTACTCTAGTTTCAGAGCTTTGACACAATCCAGCTGTTAGACTGCAAAGAACAGCTTGTTTCCTCTTTTTGCTGAGTCTGAAGGATATTTTTTTGGCCAAAACAGTACCTTTAATACATCAATATCTCAATGAGATTTATATCTGCATCAAAAATCCACCTGTGGTGGCCTTTCAGATTTTCAGTCAGGTGTTGGAAGCCTTGTGCTCCTGACTGTTTGAAATTTAAGCTCGTAAAGAGTGCTTCTACCCATTAAAGTGACACGAATCAAATATTCCCTTGGAGTTCACTTGTGTATAGCCAAGAAAATGTTGTTTGGCTTTTTTTGTTTTTTTTGGTGCTTGTTTGTTTGGGGTTTATTTGTTTATTTGTTTATTGCTTGATTGTTTTTTTTCTGAAGACAGGAGAAACGAGCAGCAGGAAGGAGCTGAGTATAGCCTCTCTCTTCTTGATCCTGTTTGTGGCTTCAGAAAAGAAAAAAAAAAAACCAACAATATTTTTCACCCTGCGTCAATGTGATTTTACTTAACTGACTCACTGATCTTAAACTGCAGCGCAGAGGAATCCTCTTGAAACCAAGATATCTCTATTTTCTAATTGACTTATGTGCAGATAAAACTTGCATATAAGATGTTTCTATTCATTTTCTAACACCTAAATGTAGGTGTCTGAATACTGAGCCTAGCTGCCACCTATATTCTCTTAAACTGAACAAAATATTGACAAGCGGATTGAGAGAAGCCCTGCAGAGAAGGCCTTGGGGGTGCTGGTTGATGAAGTAGTTAGCATGAGCTGACAATGTGCACTGGAAACCCAAAAATACAACTGTATATTGGGTTTCATCAAAAGATGCATGGCTAACAGGTAAAGGGAGGTGATTCTGCCCCTCTGCTCTGTTTTTGTGAGACTCCTCCTGGAGCACTGCATCCAGTTCTGGAGCTGCCAACACAAGAAGGATATGGATCTCCTGGAGCGGGTCCAGAGAAGGGCCACAAAGATAGTTAGAGGGCCAGAACACCTGTGCTATGAGGACAGTCTGAGAGAGTTGGATCTGTTCAGCCTGGAGAAGAGAAGGCTCCAAGGACACCTTANAGAAACGAGCAGCAGGAAGGAGCTGAGTATAGCCTCTCTCTTCTTGATCCTGTTTGTGGCTTCAGAAAAGAAAAAAAAAAAACCAACAATATTTTTCACCCTGCGTCAATGTGATTTTACTTAACTGACTCACTGATCTTAAACTGCAGCGCAGAGGAATCCTCTTGAAACCAAGATATCTCTATTTTCTAATTGACTTATGTGCAGATAAAACTTGCATATAAGATGTTTCTATTCATTTTCTAACACCTAAATGTAGGTGTCTGAATACTGAGCCTAGCTGCCACCTATATTCTCTTAAACTGAACAAAATATTGACAAGCGGATTGAGAGAAGCCCTGCAGAGAAGGCCTTGGGGGTGCTGGTTGATGAAGTAGTTAGCATGAGCTGACAATGTGCACTGGAAACCCAAAAATACAACTGTATATTGGGTTTCATCAAAAGATGCATGGCTAACAGGTAAAGGGAGGTGATTCTGCCCCTCTGCTCTGTTTTTGTGAGACTCCTCCTGGAGCACTGCATCCAGTTCTGGAGCTGCCAACACAAGAAGGATATGGATCTCCTGGAGCGGGTCCAGAGAAGGGCCACAAAGATAGTTAGAGGGCCAGAACACCTGTGCTATGAGGACAGTCTGAGAGAGTTGGATCTGTTCAGCCTGGAGAAGAGAAGGCTCCAAGGACACCTTATAGTGACCTTCCAGTACCTGAGGGGGCCTACAGGAAAACTGGAGAGGGACTTTTTATAAGGGCATGTGGTGACAGGACAAGGAGCACTCATTTTAAACTAGAGCAGGATAGATTTAGATTAGACATTATGAAGAATTTCTTTACTATGATGGTGGTGAGTCACTAGATCAGGTTGCCCTGAGAAGTTCTGGATGCCTCATCCCTGAAACTGTTTAATATCAGGCTGAATGAGGCTCTGAGCAACCTGGTCTAGTGGGAGGTGTCCAGGGCCATGACAGAGGGGTTGGAACTAGAATATCTTTAAGAACCCTTCCAACTCAAAGTATTCTATGATTCTATGATTACTTTAGGTAGCTAATCTCCTGGAGATGTTTTGCTTTTTTTTTTCTGGGGTAGGGAAAGGAAATACACAATTTCGTGCTGGTTTCCCATCTTCCTTTCTGTTATTATTTCTTCTTCCATTTCTGTAATGATGTTTTCAAGGCGGAGGGGGAAAAGCATCAAAGTTTGGAACACAGGATTAGTTTAGTTCCATTATGATCGTTATTATCACTCCCAGTAGCACTACTTAGCTTTTTATAGCTCTTTTTCTTGTATATTTCCAAAGAATGTCATAAACTAAGGAAATGTCCTTATCCTGATTTTCCTAAGGCATTGAAACACACAGAAAAAAAAAAAAAAAAGAAATAATCTACCAGCTGTTAAAATGGAGCTCAGTGGTGTGGCTGTTAATAAAACATAGGTCGGATGAGGAATAGTTTAATGGTCAACATGATAGAATAGTAGTTTCCAGGGTAACTTTGTCAAATGTCTGGAAAAATGCCCCATTTTATATTTGGAACTGTTCTTTAAGCCAGAAATCTCTGTTTCAGATAAGAGCAAAGAATATGGGGCAATGAGTGAAAGGCAAGTGCCACATTAACAGGAAGAGGAAAGAATCTGAACCTAAGGGAAAGACAAAAGTGGTTGGAGAAATTAAGTCAGATACAAACAAAACAATCCAAGAAACACCACTCTAGGGAATTAATTTCCACTTTTTGGAGGATGGGGAGAAATATTTACACAGGACTCTTCAGCCCCTTTATAGACACATAAACATCTTTTTTTAAATCAGGCTGAAACCAGACTTTTCTCTAACCATATTTCAATCCCTGAATCTCTAGTTCCTTTTTCAGTCCCAGATATATTTAACAAAAAATTAAAAAGTGATAAAAAAAAAGGAAAAGAAAAACCTCTACACACTGCCAACTCCATTGGTATCAGTCACAAATGCTTACAAGGATTACAGCACGGTAATGAGCTTTTGTACTAATGGTACATCTTTTAATAACTGCTATCTGCACTTCCAGTTGTAAGTGATAAGTGAGGCTATATTGTTAATGACAAAATGCCTCACCTTTCCCGTCCCCCTACCTCGATACTTCATCTCTCTCTGAATTCCTCAATTGAAGGTTGAAGAGGAATTAGAGTTAATTCTGAAGCTGTTGCCTGAGACCCGATGCTGTTGTGTGCGGCTGGCATCTCCCAGCTGATCACAGGACTGAGCTCCTGCTCTGCTGGGTCCCTCTGGGCTATGACATTGGCCGCTTGCGAGGATGCCCAAATGAAAAACAGTGAAATACTTCCTTTCATGGCAGTGACTGATAACAGCAGGGAAGAAGAAAATAAAATAATAATAATCTTGTTTCAGAAGCAAAGAGAGCTGTGAAGGGACAGGAGAATCAGAGAGTGGGACAGACGAAACAGCATCAACTTCCTGCTCTGCTTGCCTATGTGTTGCTGACCAAGACACTTATTTTTACAGTGTCGCCTCTAAAGCAAGGCTAACAGCATTTTCCCATCTCACATGAAGGATTGGAAGGGAAAGGGAATGGGGATACAATCATTCAGTGAATGTCAGGTCATTACTTATTGTGAAGGAGACGTAATGTTGTGAAACTTTGTTGCTCTGTAGCTTTTTAAGAAGAGATTAGACAGTGTCAGCACCAGACTGCATTGCTTATTCTCCCTTGGGTGCTGCTAGGTCTGTGTCCTGTGATTCTGTAGCTGTAGCTACATCTTTGTTTAATTTTTAATTTTCCCTCTATTTCTTTTTTTTGTTTTTATTTCCCCCTCCTTTTTTATTCTCCCTTTTTTTTTTTTTTTTTAATTTTTATTTTCTCTTTCTGAAAGGAGAGATTTAATTTCCACAAATCTTCATCAAGGAGAAGAGAAAGGGCCAGCTCACATTCTAGACTTATTTAGTTTCTGTTCATCTGGAGATATCTCTGTATGACAGTAGTTAGTATTGAGGCAGGCGCTCTGGGATCTCACTCTGTGATTGCATCCCCTCTCCTAGCGCAATCTGTAGTCCATATTCACATAATCTGTGCCACCTTGCTGTTTTTTTTTGTTGCTGTTGTTGTTCCTCGCCCCCTAATCTCTCTTAAATACAGAAAGATTTCTATTCAAGGCTTAGAGGTGAAAGATACGCTGGAATGTTGTCTGGGAATCTCACTAAGCAATGTTTTCTAACCTGAGGCTCTGGTCTGGCTCAGGACAGCTCCACAGTGAGTTTGGTCCATAGCATGGCAAATTGCACGAGTGACTAAAATGAAATAGGTTTTCTTAGAAAGAATAAGAGCAGAAATACAAATACAAATAAGAAAGAATTTGTTTTTTACACAGAGCTGGTAATGATATGAAGACTTAAACGTTCTGGAAAGGAATTTTCATGGGTATCAAGTGGAGGTGCCACACATATTTGTACCAGTTGAGCAGTTTCTCTTCTCACCATGCTCTATAACCAAGGAAAAGAAAAGTCTTAGTAAACGTCCTTTATTCTTTACATAATATATAGAACTGGCCAAAAAAAGAGGAATTTTCAGAAAGATTCCAAGTCCTAAGCGCCCTTTTTTTTTTATTTGTTTTTTTAGTTTTAATTTAAAACACTAAGAAGTCTGAAATTTCATGCAGAAGAGAATATTTGCAGAGGGAAGTGTCAGAAGCACAGTAAATACAGCTATCGCTACCACCTGGAAGTGTTTAGGAAAATTTCCACGGAGAATTTTATCAAAATTAGCATATTTCAGAACACATTTTGGTTTTGCTTAAATGGCATTTTCAAGTAAAAAAAAAAAAAAAAAAAAAAATAAAAAANAAAAAAAAAAAAAAAAAAAAGTCATATAAAAATAGTTTGAGCAGTTCTGTGGTGTATTTTATTTTATTTATTTTTTTTCAGTAAACCCATTTACTTGGATCTTTGAAACTAGAGATAGAAGAAAATCACTAGACAATGTGAGTGTGGATAATAATCCTACCCTGGGAGAGAAATGGAATATTTTAATAATGTGAGGTTCTTGTGATTTCTGCCTGCTAAAATCAAATTGTAATAATAATTTTATTTTTTTTCTGTTAATGCAGAAAAAAGTGCAAATTCTTTGTCCCCAAAAAAATGTCATGACAAAGAAACAGTGTCATATGATATAATATGATATAATAAGATATATGATACAAGACCTGAAAATAATGTTTAAGTAAGCCTCCCTACAAATAACCATAAGCAGACTTTTTTAAAGTCAAAATATTTTGTCTGAAAATATCTCTATAAAAATCTGTTTATGTGTGCATTTATGTGTTTCATATGAAGTAAAGTAATTTTCTTTATTCAACCATATTTTTAAATGTTAAATTTAAATATTTCATTAAGATGGTCAAATA